>VWZX01006860.1:155804-319350 GCA_013399015.1 Galbula dea | reverse complement strand
AAAGGAAAGGGGGAAAAGGAAAGGGGGAAAAGGAAAAGGGGGAAAGGAAAGGGGGAAAAGGAAAGGGGGAAAAGGAAAGGGGGAAAAGGAAAGGGGGAAAAGGAAAGGGGGAAAAGGAAAGGGGGAAAAGGAAAGGGGGAAAAGGAAAGGGGGAAAAGGAAAGGGGGAAAGGAAAAGGGGAAAGGAAAAGGGGAAAGGAAAGGGGGAGAATGGAAAAGGGGAGAATGGAAAAGGGGAGAAAAGTGATAAAGGGGAAAAAAGGAAAAAAGAGGAAAGGGAAAAGGAAAAGAAAAAGAAAAATGAAAGGGAAAGAAAAAGAACCCCAGCATCAAAGAGAGGAGGGAAGAATAAAAGCACTGCTTTGCTGATCCTTAGCTGAGCTGGGCAAAGCTTCTACAAGATAAATAATGCTGACATTCCAAAGCTCTGGTTAATTCATTTTTCTACTTGTCACCACTTGGGATAATTGGCCTGCACAACAAATGTGGGGGAAGGAGCTTGGCTTTTTTGTCTCTTCTTTTACTTGATTTTTTTTTTCCCTGAGAGGTACAACTAGGATTAGACTGTGTGCTACACCACTGATAAAAATAAAGAGAATGATCCAAACCCCCTCAAACTTTAATCCAGAAGGGTCACCAGTGAATAGCAGGAGTGCTGGAGGATGAAGTGAGACCTGGTTGTCTCTATGGTAACTAAACCATCACTAGAGCAAGGATTGACCTGGAGCTTTCAAGCCAGTTTGGCTTTGTCCAAGGCACTGCATAACATGCACTGTTGCTTCTCCACTCTCCTGATTTCAGGGAGATTTTTCATGGTTTATTCAGAAATCTCCAGTTTCTAGATTCAAGTGAGGAACTTGGTATCCAAATGTTGGCTTATTTGTCTAAGAGGAAGTTCTGAGTCCATGGATGGGTGAGGGAAAGTTTGAAAGTAAGACCTCACCTGCTTCCAAATAAGAAGGACCTGTCTTGAAACTGCCATGCTTTTTATATATGTTATCAAACACAGAAATCACTCTCTCAGAGGTTTCAGAATACAAGAAGCCAAGATGAAGGAAAGAGGGTGGAAATCAGGCACAAATACAAGAAAACCATAAAAGAATAATTCAGAAGTCCAAATAGTAATCATAGTGGTGTTGAATCAAGGGTTGGGCTTGTTGATCTCAAGAGGTCTCTTCCAACCCAGTTGATTCTATAATTCCATGGTTAATAATAACATTGATGCCAGCCTTATGATCTCAGAACCTGAGAGGTTTCCCAGCTGATGACCCCAGGTAGCCTCTGACTTTCAGTGCTGCTTTACCATCCTATGAAATGTTTATAGAGCCAACCATCACTTCATATATCTTCCCTACTAGCCACCAGACAATTGTCCCTAAGTCACCAAAAAAAACCCCAAACCAATAACAACTTCTTCTGTGGTGATGCCAAAAGCATCTTTCCTTTAAAAAGAATTTATCTTCTATCTGTGAGACAACTCTACCAGGAAATGGTATCTGCTAAGGACCTAATTCCCCTCATTTTATAAATACCAGGGGTCAGGTAGATACAAAGTCTGTAGAGAAATCCTTTCTTATCACAGAGCATCACAGCTAAAATCTTGCTGAGGTTCAAGGGTTGCACCATACGTAGGAAGCTAGGAACTTGTTATACACCTAATTAAATCCAAATCCCAGGTAGATTCCAAGCCCTCCCCTCTACATTCCTATGCTTAGATTGAACAGCTTCACTATGCATTACAAAAGAAATCACAATTTTGAACCTAGAATTCAGGTGCTTCCAGGATTAGAGATAAATATGACATGTCCCAATGCAGATCCTGTCCCTTGGATCAGAGAACTTCCAGCTCCCCATCTCCTAGAGTCCATGAACCTAAAGACTTTTTTTTGGCCCAAGGAAATATGGAAACCTGCATGTCCTGGGCTATTGGGGAAGGATTAACATGAGAACTGAAAGTGCAGACCTTGGGGGGCAGAAAGGAGAAGTTCTGCCTTTAGCAAATTAATTTCCTTTTGCCACGTACTTGGCCACTGAGGACACACAAGAGCTTGGGGTGTCAGAAGGAACTCAGGGGGGTGGGTGAATAAGAAAGAGCCAGGTGAGTATTCAAAGGTGCAACTAAATACCTTCTGCTCCTTGAGCTTGGCATCACCATCAACAGAGAAGGACATTTGGCTTTGGGGTGACTAAGATGCCAACCACATGCCCTTCACCACCTCACAACCGCTCTTGGGCTACCCGAGACTTCTCTTTCCTCACCACCTGCCACCTCCTCCTCCCCCTCACTCCCCAACACCCAATCTCAGGCATCCATCCCCCACACCCCATCACATTCTGCCCCCTGGTCCCTGAAGGATGGATGAGCTTGCCAGAGCAATCTGGCCCTTGTTGGAGACACTGCTCGAAGCCAGCAGCAGCCGGAGCGAGCGCAGCAATCAATTGGACACGGGACATTAGGGAGCTGGGAGCGCGGCTGGGGCAGCTTTGTGAAGCTGAGCACACGTGAGGATTACAGCCTTAACAAAGCTCCTTGAACCCATCAGCCTGCCCCTAGGTAGATGAGGGACTTGGGATGGGCTGAGGAGCCAAGGGGATAAAGAAGTGGCAGCATGAAGTCGCCTTCCTCTTCCCCCCCCCACCCCCAGTCACTGCCGTCCTCACCACCAACAACCCTTTACAAAAGACCAGCAGGAATAAGAGGTCCTGGAGACACAAAGTGCCTGCTGAGACCCAAGAGCAGCTTGTCAGGGCTCTGGGCCAAATTTCCTACCAGCCTAAATCTGTTTGGTGCCAAGAGAGTAACCCAAGGATGAATTGGACCTGGTGGGGAGAGTTTATTGCCTTCAGTTCAGTGCCAGCTGGGGTGTCAGACTGTGTGACTCCAAAGGACTTGGGCACCTAAATCTAGCAGATACACCAAGAAACAAAACCAAAGTGTTCTTGCTGATTTTAAGGTCAAGCCAATGTTTTCTTTTGTTCTTTCTTTATTTTGCCCCTGAAGGCAGCTTGGAGGACTTCTGTTTACTATTGTTCTTAATCAAAAACTACCAGTAACAACTTGCATGCACAAAGAGCCTTTTCTAGTTCTGCTGAGGCTTTTATCTCAACACATTTGAGTAAGTGCTATATCAAAACCACTCCACCCACCACCAGGATTCAGTCATCTCTGAACTGCACAGCAGCAGCTGTTGAATGGTGTGTGCAGCAAAGCTGAGGAGCAGTTCAGGACAGCAAGTGAAGGGGAGCAGAGTCTGGAACTGAAGCTGACAGCCCCCTTCAAAGCAGGACTCTGTTACCTCAGAGCAGATGGGTTAGGGAAGTGGTTGAGTGGCAAAAAGCATGCCTAAGGTTTTAGCATCCTGGAAAAGTGTTCCTGTGACTACAGGTAGAGCTTTTGTTTTTCTTCTGGGCTTTAAGGAGATGTCTCTACTCAGCTGGTCCTGGAGATCCTGGCTGCTGCCCACCACGAACCTTACTCAATGAACACAGGCAGCAGAACATCCCTTCCCACATGGCCATTTGCTGTCTGCACAACTTAGAGAAGATTAAATCCTCATCCAAATAAGCCCTTTCAGAACATCCTCAAACTGACCATTGGCTAAGCATTTACCTCCTGACCCCACCATGCAAGGAAAGGAAGTCTCACCAAGCCTGTCAGAGTTCAAGGAGCATCAGGACAACGTTCTAAGTCATATGGTTTAGCTTCAGGTAGTCCTAAAAGAAGAAGAGAGTTGCCCTTGATGATCCTTATGGTCTCTTACAACTTGAGATAACCTAAGATTCTATGGTTCTGTGAAGTGTTAGTGCTGGAGGAGCAGGAGAGTGTGGTCTAGGCAAGCCTAAAGGACTTAAGGATGTCTATAGTCATGCCATCAGAGGAAGCCCAGAGAATACAGAAGTCCAGGGACAATAATGTGGTTGGTTGAGAGGCATTTTTATAAAACATCCTCAATTAATGGAAAAGAAAGAAAAACTTACAAGTGATCAATGGAAGAGAGCACCATGGGCTGCTCCCTGACATTGCAACTTTGGAACAGAGAGAGGACACAGTGAAGTTTAGTGATGGAAACCCTGGGGCTAGGGGAAGGAGAAATCCAGAGCCATGGACAGAAAGAGGTGGCCCATGGGTTAGCCATGTGGGAACAACAGGAGGCTGCAGGTTTAAGAGACCATGAAGAGGATTAGGGAGTAATTAAGACACAGGGAATGAGAGCAGGGAAATCAAGTTTTAAGTGTGGGGATAGCTAGGAAGGGCTGTGTCTTTGAAGGCATCTGAATCTTCCCAGAAAGCTGGTGGAGTCTCCATCTCTGGAGATATTTAAAACCTACCTGGATGCCATCCTGTGCCACCTGCTCTGACAGGGGAGTTGGACTAGATGATCTCCAGAGGTCCCTTCCAACCTGTCCCTGAAAAGCTGGCTTGTTGGTGTGACCACAGGAAAAGGTCATATCCTGCACTGGGACTGAGTGATGGTCAAGGTGATGTTTTGATCTGCAGTGGCTAAGGAAGATCAGGCACAATAAAAGACCTTTTGCAGGTTGTTTTGCACTACAGATCCCAACCTGGGATGTCTTTAGAAACACTTCCAAAGGAAATAACTGGAAAAGAGGCAACCTGCTGGGGTGAACCATCTCCTGTCCCTGCTTTGGAGAAAAACCTTTACTTTTTGTGTGTTCCTAAAAAGGGAGAAAGCATGTGGAGCCCTGTTAGAAAATAAAAAGGGGGCCAATTCCCTCATATTAAGCCTGTTATTAGGCTCAGAATCAAATTAAACCACAGGGCTTTTCACCAGCAAAGTGCTATTTTAAGGCTTATTAGACTATATTAGGATTGGCATAAATTTCCACTGACATAATATAGGCCTTTAATTGGATTTAAGGGCGAGGAGGCTGCATTAAACTAAAATCAGCCCTTGCAGAGGGAAATTGGGTATTCTCCTCACAACTCCTCTGCTCTCCCTTGGCTTGAAGCCCAAGCAGGCTGGGTAACCCATTCAGATCCAGCTGCAATTGCTTACAGCCTCCTCTATCAATCTGATAAGCAAGCTGGCTGCCAAAACCTAACACACTCAACCACTGCTTGTTAGCCAAAGCCTTGCTGCTGTGGCCAGAGCTCTGGTTTCACTTGTAGCTTGGGCAGAAAGGAAAAAAAAATGGATATTTTCTTGGATGCTGTCAGTCTGCTTGACTTCATCTGAAGCATTTGCCTGTGAAAGGTTACAACAACAAAATCTCAAAGCCAGGACCTTGATGTAACTTCCAAAGAGCTGAGAGCATCAGAGCTACAAGGCAATAATGAAAACATAACCCTGTTGGTCCTCCTGTGCTGGAAATGTGTCTCAGGAGATAACTCTTATGTGCTGGGGTTTGGGTTTTTCTTTGCAGGTCTTCTGATTAGACATGGAAAGCTCTCAGGAGCTTGGAGGTCAGGAGCTCTCTCCATGGCATAACCATGTGCAATTCTTTCTTCTCCCAAGAAATTGAGACCAGCCCTGAGGTGTGCACAGACAGGCTTTGCACTCATGTCATGAGATGCTGTGAAAGATGATGGGCTGGAAGCCCTCTGCTGTGAGGACAGGCTGAGAGACTTGAGGTTGTTCAGCCTGGAGAAGAGAAGGCTCCAGGGAGACCTTCCTGCAGCCTTTCAGTGTTTAGAAGGGGTCTATAAGAAAGATGAGGAGAGACTTTTCAGCAGGGCGTGTTGGGACAGGACAAGGAGTGATGGTCTGAAACCAGAAGAGGAAATTCAGACTAGATCTGAGGAAGAAATTCTTTACACTGAGGGTGGTGAGAGCCTGGCCCAGGTTGCCCAGAGAGGTGGGAGATGTCCCATCCCTGCAACCATCCCAGCTCAGGTTGGTTGGGGTTCTGAGCAACCTGCTCTAGTTGCAGATGTCCCTGCTGACTGCAGGGGGGTTGGACTAGATGATCTTGAAAGGTCCCTTCCAACCCAAACCATTCTATGAGTCTATGATTGATTCTCTGAAGACAGATTTACACTCATCAGCCTCCAAGTCACTCTCCACTGAAAAGCCAAAGCTGTTGCAGGAACTGGTAACTTCTCAATTTGTGTCTTTATTCCTCCAACACTTCCCACCTCATATGAGGTACAGAAGCTTGAGAAGGAGTAAATAAACCCCACTTCAATACTGAGTGGGACACACTGCACCTTAGGTATAATAAAGGCAGAGATTGAGTGATCATTCAACCTACACCTGAAGAGATGTCCTTTATTTGGCAACTAATGGACCACAACTGGCTTCCAGTACTGAAGATCCTTCAAGTTCAGTACTTCCAAGGCCACAAGAGCTCCTAGCTAAGCTTCAGAGCCTTTTCTCTCCCACCTCACAGCTTCTTAAGTTTTGGGGGATGTTATCAAACCTTCCCTTCTAAACTTGCCTTGTCCTGTAGTCACCAGACACATAGTCATCATTAGTGGGACATACAGAAAAAGCATGAGTTTGGTGCTTCTCTCCAAAGAAATTTCACTGGCAAGTGGACCTTAAGAGGAATTTGGGCATGGCACTTTCCAGATGCAGGTGCATGAGTCCCTGCATGGGGTGTGTGCATCATGTGTGTGTGTGTTTGTGGTGAGGTCTGACACGTCACAGCTCTGCAGCTGCATGCCATGAGCACAAACATTTAGCTGTCTAAGGTGGGGATATTTTTCATCTGATGAAACAACCTTGATTCCTTTCTTGATAGTTTGGGAATGACTTCAAGATGGATCAAAGAAGCTCAGACAGGCCCAACAGGGTTGATGGATTCAGGGTGGCAACATAACCTAGCAATGCTCTGTGGCTTCTAAGCAACCACAAGACTTCTGCTGATGCTCTGCCTGCCACATCTGACCTCAATGACCATAGTGGATCCATGCAGCCCTGGCTGTCTGACCCTCACTCAAACCAGCTGGAAAAGTGTGGGTCCCACCTGCCTTGCAGGGATGACTCAGTGACCAGCAGAGAGTAGCTAGAGCTGGACAAACAGTTCTGGTTATACTGAGACCTCAATCTTCATGCTTGGCTTTAACCATCTCCAGGAGAAAAGCCCAGATAGCTTCACTCTGAAGCCCCTGAAGGAGCACAGCCAGGAGAAAGAAAATCAAAGCTAGGAACCCCAAAGTGCTGCTGAGTGTTATATTCATATGCACCTTGCCTACAACCAGCAAAACAACCTTCATAATGCAGATATCATAGACACCATGACCTTGCTTTGGGGACTTATTTCTCCTTGAATAGAAGCATCTCTTTTTCCTTCAGTTTGAACTGGGAAAAACTTGTTGAGGAGGTTTGGGAGTTCTCAGTGATGAATGAAGCTCTGTAAATGAGCCACAGATGGGCCAACAAATGGACCTTTAGTGCTTTAAAGCAGTTTCTGCAAGAAGTGCCCATTGACAAGGGATATTTTGGAAACTCTCCATCATCAGAGAGGCTGCTTTGTCTCTGATCTCAGCCCCAGGTGGTCCCACACCCATTTGGGCCAGTGAGAGGTGACTGAAAAGGAAGAGAGAGAGCACACAGCTTGAAGCAGGTAGGAGCTGGTTCCTCAGGACATTCCTATTTTAAACATCTCATATGATTCTGCACTTTCTGCTTCCAGATGGGACCCAAATACCAACAGATCAGGGAAAAGGCTGTCCTCAGGATATTTCTGAAGTAGCTGAAGTCAGGGAAATTCTAGACAGAAGATAGATTTTCCAGCTGTAAAGAAACTAGGTCAAACATTTGAACTTTGGGATGCTTAGCTGCACTCAACTTCCTCCAGTGCTCTGCTGCTGTGTATGGCTAGATCCTGCCAGCCATGCCAGGACTGGTCCAGTCCTGCCAGAAAGCTAAACCAAGAGGAGGGAGATGATTTTCCAGCCCTGCTGCATTAACAGACAGCTTAAGAGATGCCTTCCCAAAGTGTTTCTCTCCCTCTTTGCCCTTGGATATGATCTCCAGCCCTTTCTCAAGACAATTTTGCAGCAGCTGACTTCTGCCTTAGCAAGAAAAAACACAGCCTGGATATCAAGACCTAGTTCTGTTAGTCTGTGGGCAGGTCTCTCCTGGGACATAGAGGAGAAGTTCCATTGCTTGAGGCATTTAGAGTTTAGACTAGCCAAAGCTCCTAGGAGTCTCTACAGGGAGACAATCTCATCCCTGCCCCTGGAGAACACAACAGACCTCCTAAGCCTTCTCTGTGTCTGATTTCTCTGATCCTCTGATTAAAGTATCTTCATATCATTTGCATTTGAATTTGCTTTTATCCACCAAAACGTGGAGGCAGGCAATTCAGGAGCTGATGTGTTTATGGAACTGTAAACTAAGGTTTAGAGCAGTTTAATGAGGAATATTAATAATGTCACCTAAGCTTAATGAGACCAATTAGAACACAGTAAATATTTCTTCTTGGATTACAAGTAGCAATGTTGAAAGATGAACTTTCATGCTCAGTCAAACTTTCTCACCATGTCATTTAACAAGAGAGATAAGGCAGTTTGCTTTCCACATGTGGAGAGCTCTTTTAATCTCAAAAAAAAAAAGCAGGGATAATTATTGCATATAAATATTTGCAGATGGGAAAACCCTGTCCCATTTGATGCATTAACACCTCTCCTCTCCCTGCTTTTCCTTCTACACATGGAGATGCTAGAGGGGGTTGCCCACTGGCCCCAAGTAACAAACACCTTTTTGATGCCCCAACAAGCTGTTGTGATGCACAGAAGAAGACAAAGGCTCAGAGCTATGCAAGAAAAGGTGGCCCAGGTTATTTTAATCTCTGTATGATGTGCTGTATCCTTTGAGGAAGAGTAGATGCACAGGAGGCAGAGTTAGGAAAGACTCTTTGGGTTATCTAGGATGAGTCTTCCCTAAGGTTTCCACTTTGGCCCCAAGGCATCTTTTGAAGGTGGCAGATGGAAACAGTGAAGGCAAGAGAGAGCTGTTTAAAATCCAATCACTAACACAGCCCCATCTCTCCCCCTGCCACTGTAGGGTTATCCTTGGCAGTGTCTCTTCTCTCTGGGTCCAAGTTGGTATTTTCTGAGCCTGCTGACTTTGTCATACTCCCATTCCATCACCTACTTGACCAAGACACTCTGGATTACCTTGGCTTTGGTACTGGCAATGATCAAACCTAAAATTTCTTGGATAATATTAATACCTTCAGATCTATATGAATGATCTGGACATGGGGTTCAAGTGCATCCTCAGTAAGTTTGTAGATGACATCAAGTTGAGCATGAGTGCTGATCTGCTCCAGTGTAGCAAGGCTCTGAGAGGCATCTGGACAGGCTGGATAGATGGTCTGAGGTCAATGGTATGAGCTTCAACAAGCCCTGGCAGAGGCTGTCCAGGGAAGTGGTGAAGCCACCTAGAAATACCTCAGAAAAGGTGTAGATGTGATGCTGAGGGACATGGTTAATGGTGAACTTGACAGTGCTAGGTTAAGAGTTGAACTCTCTGATATTAAAAGTCTCTCCCAGCCTAAATGATTCTGTGATTCTATGATAAGGTCTTTATTCTCCAAAATTACCCCATAGGAGCAGATTTGCTGGGGCCTGACAGTGCTTCCTCAATTCTTTCTTCCTAAACTAGGGTTTAGAAGAACTTCTTATAAAAGCAAAAGACAACTCCAGTTGCCAGCATGGAAATACACTTCCCACTGAGTCCAGGAGCAGTCCAGCATATCATCTTCCTCATCACTCTGGTTCTTTCCCCATCACTTCTCTTCCCCAGGAGCTTTGCCATCCACTCTTCTTCCCTCAATCAACACTTCATGTGATACCCAGTTAAGCAACAGAAGCAGACCTCACCTCCACCTGTCTCATGACAACTGGGAGTATTTCATCAGTAGCTCAATGAAACTGTCCCCCATGAGGAGAGGGGAAGGAAGAGAAGTCCTCTGTGAAGATCTGTTGCCTGTGTAGTAATTAGAGGACTGGAGAACCAACAGCTTATGAGCCTAGCTGGAAAGCATGTCTTCAGGTCACTGTTTAAGATGAAGCTTTGTACATCACCCTCAGGAAGTGTCACTGATCACAGAGAAAGCTGAAGACACTGCTGTGCAAAAGATGAGAGTGTTGAAAGGTCTAAATCCCAGCCTTAACACCACCACCAGGAAAACCATCAAGTCCTACAAAGAAACCAAGGGATGAACAGACCTCCCAGGTCTGGCTTCTCATGGCAGTGCCTTCACTCTCTACCTGACACTTTTTATCTCTCTGCTTGCTGGATTTTTTGCTCCTGCCAGCACAAAGGTGTGCAAGGAGGGAGGAACAAGAAGAGCAAAGAGGGCTGTGGAAGAGGAGGAAGGGGTAAGGCAGGAGAAGGAGGAAATATGTCTCTATCTACATCCCTGTCACATAATTCATAAGAAGGGGCAACTCATCATAAATAACCCAGAGCTCCTGGGAACAGTGACCTAATCAAGATGTATAATTGCATGCCTTATCTAAATGAAAGCATCATTTCAGAAATGATAATGTGCATCACAGTGGATTCAATTGCTACAGAGTTCAGCACTGAAGGGTAATTATCATGTTGAACAAATATACTCCCCTTGGGGGCCTGCAGTGAAAAGATCTCACGTCCCAGTTTCCCCTCATGGTGCATGTCCACCACCAAATCCTGAGGCTTTCCTCTCCCTTAGGAAATTTCTCATTGATTTCCCTTCTACTCTGTCCTAGTGAGGCCACTTCTGGAGTCCTGGCTCCAGTTCTGGGCTCCCCAATCAAGAGAGACAAGGAACTGCTGGAGAGAGTCCAGCAGAGGCCAGGAAGATGCTGAGGGCACTGGAGCAGCTCTGGCAGAAGGAAAGGCTGAGAGCCCTGGGGCTGCTTAGCCTGGAGAAGAGCAGCCCCAGAGGAGAGCTGCTCAAGGCTCAGCAAGAGCTGAAGGCTGGGGGCAAGAGGCTGGGGCCAGACTCTGCTCACTGGTGCCCAGGGACAGCCCAAGGGGCACTGGGCACCAACTGGAAGCCAGGAGGTTCCAGCTGAGCAGAAGGAGAAGCTTGTTTGGTGTGAGGGTGTTGGAGCCCTGGCCCAGGCTGCCCAGAGAGGCTGTGGAGTCTCCTTGTGAGGAGAGATTCCAAGCCCAGCTGGAGGTGACCCTGGGCTAGCTGCTGGGGGTGACCCTGCTGGGGCAGAGGGGTTGGCCTGGATGATCCCCAGAGGTCCCTTCCAACCCCTACCAGTCTGGGATTCTGTGATTTTTCCAAAACTTGTTTTCCCTTGTCCTGTCCAGACTGGCCTTTAGGAAGGCAAGAGGAAGAGATTGCAGGGAAAAAAAAAAAATACAGAAGAAATGAATCAAGGAAAGAAGTAGGTCCTAAGAGAGGAGAACAACTCAACCTACCACCCTGCTTGCTTGGCATCAATCTGCACAAGCCCTGAAGAGATTCCTACCACCCTATAAAGAAGGTTGTTCTCTCCTCTAATAGACCCTGCAACCATATGATTCCTCATAATCCTTTTTGTTCATTTTCTCCCCTTCCTTCTAGTAATATCCATCTGGATAATGCCTGTCCCTCACAGGAGAAAACACTCATCAGATAGCTCCAGGTTGTTACCATGTTTAATTGATATGCTACACTCAGCATGATAAAGGTCTAACACACCCAGAGCAGCAGACCCTCTGTGCATGCAAAAGGGGGGGACATCAACTATGCAGAAGTACAAAACAGCTTCCAAAAATGAGATCCTAAGTGGACTGGTAGCTTTTAGCCTGCAGAAAAGACAAGTGATGAGGTGTCTATAAAATCACAAGTCAGAGAAGGAGAAGAGCAAACATCTATTCCCTTCCCAGTATACAGGAGCTAGGGATTGGGCAGTGCAATTAGGAGGCAGCAGGTTGAAGATAAAAACATCCATTAAGGGTTATTAAACTTGATTCAGGATATAACCTTCACCTCAGGAAGACTCTCTCCATCTTTAGGGTGCTGAGACATTGTCCCAGGTTGCCCAGAGAGGTGGGAGATGTCCCATCCTTGGGACCATTCCAGCTCAGGTTGTTTGGGTCTCTGAGCAACCTGCTCTAGTTGAGGATGTCCCTGCTGACTGCAGAAGGGTTGGACTAGCTGATCTTAGAAGGTCCCTTCCAACCCAACCCATTCTGTGATTCTATGGAATTACCCTGCAAACAGACTGTCCCACTGAGCCCTCACTCTGCCCTGGATGCAGCAGCCAAGCATGAAAGCAACCCCCAAAATTTGATGGTATTGTCACAATGTCCTGATTATGCCATGCTGGGAACTGACTTGTCATGGCATGGGTGAGATTACATCACCAGTACCCTAGGGGGTGATGAGCCCATGGAAAATAAACATCTTTTTGTTCCTTTATTTTTATTATTCTGGGGTTTATTTGCTTGGTTGTTTCCCCCCCACCTGTCCCTCCATGGGTGATGGATGAATTGGGCAAGAAGGACAATCTAGCTTAGAGACAGAACTGTCAGCTGCAAAAGAGCTGATCTTGCTTTGGGTTATTAGCTGGGAAAACAAAATTGAGCCAGCATTGGCTTTTGAGAATCTTTTTTGGAACCCACATTAATAAAAAGAGAGACAGAAAACCAGAAAGAAAGAGAGTGAGAAGGGAACTTGGTTAGATGACTAATTTTTGTGTCTCCTCCAACACCCTGATTAAAGCTTGTGGTGCCTAAATCCAAGATACCAACAGCAACCTTAACACAAGGCTGCAAACAATCTTCTGTGCTGCCATTTTCCCCTCTGCCTGTCTTTCATTAGGTATGAAGTTTCTATTTTGTCCTCTTTTGATCTTTGGAAAGAAAAGAGGCAAGAGGGAGGTAGAAAATAAAAACCCACCCCCAAAAACACCCCAACCTGACACCAATCTTGTTTGCTTCCTTCTCCTTGCCTGCATCCATAACTCAATTGGATCAGAAGTGAAGCAGCAGCTGCAATGAGCTGAGCACAGGCACCAAATGAAACCCAAATGCTGAGTTGCAAGAGCAATATTTCCAATCACATGGAATTACTGAGCTGACTTTCCTCCCTTCCCCCCCCCCCCCCCCCCCCCCAGCACATGGTAGCCAGGGCTGTTGTGGTAGCCTCCTGTGTACAGAGGGGTACAGGGATACTCTGCCCTGAAGCTGTGTTGGGTTTATTTTGGCTGGAGAGCAGCCTGGAAAAGAGAAGGCTTTGGGGGGGACCTTCTAGCAGCCTTTCAGTCCCTAAAGGGGGACTCAAAGATAGAAGGGGAGAGACTTTTCAGCTGGTCAGGTTGCAGCAGGACTAGGGGGAATGGCTACAAGCTGAAGGAGGGGAAATTTAGATTAGAGATCAGAAGGAGGATGTCCTTGAGTTTTTGCTTCTGCCTGTGATCCAGCATGTGGATCATCACAGAACAGTCAGGGTTTGAGGGGACCTTCAAAACATTATCAACTACCCTGCTGTGAGCAGTGACATCTTCAACTAGATCAGCTCACTCAAGGCCCCAAACAACCTGACCTGGAATATACTCATGGATGGGGCTTCTACCACCTCTCTGGGCAACTTGGGTCATCATTTCACCACCAATTTTCACTATAACCCTACCCAAAACCTACCCCACAGTGCTCACAGCAGACCAAAACTCACCCAGGGAAATACTACACATCCCTGGGGCCTGTGTACTTCTCAAGCTTGGAACTGGAAGGGCTGAAATGACTAAAAGCTGGATAATGATGCAGTCATTTTCCCCTCCTAGATGGCTCTGGGTTCATGGAAAGCCTGGTCTGTGTGGGGGGGGAGTTGGGGAGAGCAGAGGGAGGGCCAGCAGTGGGAGGAATTGATTAGCATTTGGGGTTGTTCCATATTTATGCTCCACAACACGTGGAACAAAGAGAGGACACATCAGGGAGCCTTGCTTTGCAAAAAGCCCTCTGACATTCACAGCTGTTCAAGTAGGCTGCTGGCCAAACCCAGCCAACCTCCCATGGCTTAGGACACACCAGGACAAGGAAGGAGAAACTCTTTTCACCTGCCATTCTCTGAACCTTTCCACAGCTCATCACCCAGATGCTGATACTATCCCAGGTGTTTTTCCCCTCTGCTTGTAGCTCACTTTTGCTGCAATCTGATTCTCTTGCTTTCTCACCTCACCCACAGCAAGCAAAAGAAGTAGATTATAGAAACCCAGAACCAACAAACTGGTTGGAAAAGACCTTGAAGATCATCAAGTCCAACCATTAACCCAGCACTGCCAAGTCCACCACTAAACTACATCCCTCAGCACCACCTCTACATGTCTTTTCAATCCCTTCAACCTGTCCTCAGATGCTCACACTTTGAAGAGGACCCAGTCAAGCTCCAAAGGAAAAAGGATGCAAACACACCAGAAGACCTGGAGTTCATCACCATCCACTTTGCATTTTCTTAGGAACAGAAGGGCCAAGAGATAGCAGCCCAGGAGGCTGCTACAGGAGCAGGGCATGAGAGATGTGCTCAGAACAGTACATGCCTCTTAAAAGCATGGAGATATAATCTCCTCACCTTCTCATCTCTGCTTTGTTAGCAAGTTCATTAAGAAAGAAAAGGAAATGACCTTAGAACCAAAAAAAGGTCTAATAGACCTTGTAAGGCAGCACTAAGGTCTCCACAGGAGCTCTAGCAGAGGAAGAGGCAACCTCCTCATTAGGTTCAGTTGCATGTTTGTTTTTCTGCCCACTGCTGCTCCTTTCAACTCTCCTCTTCCCCTCAGGCAAAAAAATCAGTTGCATTGCCTGCATTAAGCTTTTCACTAAGCCTCCTCTTTGATTACAACACCTAGCAAACCACCAGAGTGTAAGCAACATAATTAAATACCTTGCTTACTCTGTAAAGAGAAGATGCCCAGAGAAGACAACCCATGACTCCCCAGACAGGCTACCTAGAAAAAACCTCCCCCTACTTCAAGGTGAGACTGGCAAAGCCAGAGGGATTATGCTTCTATCCTTGAGACATCACCTAGGGACTGGACATGGGTAACCATAGCTGTCCATGTCCCTGAGACATCATCTCAACAGGTCATGCAAAATGCCAGTAGTGGAGTAACCCAGTGAAGGATTAAACAAATTATTTAAGTGCTAAGAGTTGGGCTGACAGAGAACTGTGCAAAGTGCAGAGCCAATGCAGGCTGCATGTGTTCCTTTGAACAGAAAACTCATTAAAACCATTTAGTGTTCACACCATTTCTCCAGGAGGCTCAATCAGATGCTCATCTAATCTGAATAAAGGCCTGGGAATGATCTAAGAGGAATCACAGAATGTGATTGGAAAGGAGCCACCAGGATCATCCAGTCCAACTCCTGTCCATGCACAGGACACCCCCAAAGTCACCCCAGGTGTCTGAGAGCATTGGCCAAGTGCTTCTGGGATTCCAGGAGAGTTGGAGCCATGATTGCATCCCTGGGGAGCCTGTTCCAATGCTCCAGCACTCTCTGGGGGAAGAACCTTCTCCTAAGATCTACCCTGAGCCTGCCCTGGCACAGCTTCATGCCATTGCCCTGGGTCCTGTTGCTGGTCACCAGAGAGAAGAGATCAGCTCCTGCCCCTGCTTCATCTCTGCTGAGGAAGAAGCAGCATAGATGCAGTCCACACTATGAAAACCTCCCTCATTAGAAGAAATAAAGAACAATATTTATTAGCAAATCCTCTTGCAACATCCACCTCTCTGGAATACCATCTGGGAATGCCAGGAGGTTCCTTGTGTCTGCCTCCAGAGAGCCTTCAGACAGCTCCTTGCTAACATGCAGGTCTCAGGAGTATAATTAAAGCAATAGCCTCAGGGCAAAGTGGCTCATGGATCAGAGCACCTATGGAAAATGCTGGAGGGATACTCTCTGGGGAAGGGTGAGGAGGGTCTCCAAAGACTGGGGTGATCAAGTAGGTGGTTTTCAGTCAATTTTGCTGACTTTTGTAATGATAGGAATGAGAGAAATAAAAGTAGGGTGGAAAAAAAACAGAAAAGACAGAAAATCTCTCAGGCTTCAGGAAGGAGAATTCTTGGATCACAGAATCACAGAATGTCCTGAGTTAGAAGGGTCTCATGAGGATCATCAAGTCCAACTTCTGTCTCTCTGTGCACAGGACAAGCTCAAAAATACCACACCCCATGTGTCTGAGAGCATCACCCAAATGCTGCTGGAATTCTGTCAGGTTTGGCACCATAACCACTTCCCTGGGGAGCCTGTTCCAATGCTCCACCAGCCTCTGGGGGAAGAACCTTTTCCTAATGTCCACCCTAAATGTCCCCTGGCACAGCTTCCTGACATTCCCTCAGGTCCTATTGCTGGTCACCAGAGAGAAGAGATCAGCTCCTGCCCTTCTGCTTCCCCTCAAGAGGAAGTTATAGACCCTGGTGAGGTCTTCCCTTGGGAAGATGAATTATGGAGGTTTTTCACTTCCACCTTCAACTTTTGGCAGGCTCACTGTCAGATTGGATTTGTTCCCCTCTCTGCTACCTTCTACCACACTATCAGCTCAAGACAATCTGCTGGAGTCCAAAGAGGACAACTTTTCATTGAGAAGAGTCAGGGTTGTCCAAGGGCTTTTCACCTCCCAACAACTTTCTGCATGAAGTGTCTCAAGATGTTCCCAGGCAGTTTGGCCAGGGCAGAACAGGCCACTAGCTGTGAACATGGACATCTGACTGTACAGACCTCTAAAGCTCTCACCATGAAGAGGATGTTCCCTTCAGCTCCAACAGATCTGGTTCAGTAAGCCTTCAGCTTTCAGCCTACCAGCAGGTTGTGCTTTCAGAGTACACCAGGTAAGGAGCACAGCATATCTGATGGACCATGAAGTTCAGGTGCCCACTGACCCCTTAAAAACCTGCCAAAATCTGACTCAGCAACATCTTCAAAGGCAGGAAAACAGGAAAGCAGAAGGAATTCAAGCACAACTCACAAGATCAGCCATTCTTCTTGACTCACAAACCCACTTTGCTCTCCCATATATGGCATCATCCCTCCTGGGAGGTGAATTGTGTGACCCATCAGGTGCTTGGGATGCTGATGGGAATCTTTGATCCCGTTGTCCTAACTGAAAAAGTCCATTGGGCACCACAAAACCTTAATCCTGTTGCCTTTTAAAGAGTTCCATTAACTAACTAGACACCCACATGGAATTGGGGGAGGGGGAAGCCACAGTAGCAGAAAAGAAAGCAGGGAAATGTGAAACTTTCATGTGAGATAAGAACCTCCTAACACTGTTATTATACCCCTCTGCAGCCAGGAGGTCTCCTGGTTTTAATAAAATCTCATTTTCCTTAAATTTTCCCAGGTGGCCAAGTTTAATGTAGCAGGATATGATCTAAACTTAGACTCAGGTGGTCTGAGCCCTCTGGAGCAGACTGGATGGATTGTCAAGGCCTGAATAGGGGAATATAAACAGCAATGGCAAATGCTTCCTCTTTTTTTTCCCCCTTATTTTTTTTGCCTTTCCCAAGATCTGAAAAGCCTTTGCAATATTCAATTAATGATCCAGGCAGCTAGCCCAAATCAAAGAGACATGCATGCAGCCATCAAGGGCTGGGGGGTGAGGGAGGGCATATCAGCAACACTCACTTCTCTTTGTTGGAAGGAACAAAGACATTAGAAGTGAACCAAAAGAAAAAGCCCCAAATCTTTCAAGATTTTGCAGACAATTGGGATGGTTTGATTGCAGTTTCTACATCTTTTAGGTTCCTTTGCAAGGGTGTCTGCTTTTCTATACCACTCCAGCTCTATTCCCTGCAGAACTCCTTAAGGTTTTCATTAGGATAAGGACATCAGGTTCATTAGGATCACTGCTGCTGATGAATTCATTTTTAGTGTCACAGACAAGTCCATAAGTGGATTTCACTTCTGGTTCCAAGGGTGATCCTCTGTCACGCAGCATCACTCACCACATCTCTAAGCAGGAGATAGTCCTGAAATGGGATGTGTTTTGGTGTAGGAAGTTCCTAAATGCACCTCCTCCAGAGCTGATGAAGCACTAAAACCAATTCTCTGTTCTGGTTGTAAAGCTTAATTCAGTTAACTTCTCCTTTTATTTGCAACCTGTCCTGCCCTGTGCTATTTCTCCATGCATTTCCAGAAGGCATGGTCAGGTTGTTGCTGCAGAAGGAAGAACATAAGGGGAAGTTAACCAAGACATAATGGATCAGTGGTGCCCTGCTGAGCATCAACTTCATTTCTGGCCATGGCTGCAAGCTTCCAAATATAGGATCTCACAGTCAGAGATGACCAAGTTTAACTGGAAGGACTTCCTGGGTTTCTATTGACTGCTCATCCCAAGCAATGTCAAAACAACCTCCTTCACTCCTCCAGACCAGGACTAGTTGCTACATGGCCAAGAAGCCCAGGGTTGTGAATTGGGAGAGGTTATTAATGTGTGGTCACTCAGATCAGGTGGATGGATATGGGCACAAAGGCAATATATCCAAGCAGGTTGGTTTAGGCTGCAAAAGAAAGGGAGAAAACCTGAGCATCCAGCTATGCCCTAACTGCTCTGATCACAAAGCATCTAAGAAACCTGAGGGAACTTCAACCTCTTCCATAAAGTCAGCAGGACCCTGTCCTGCATGGGAAGGTGGGGAAGTTGAGGCAGAGAAGGGTTGAGTGTCATCAGGAGGAACTTCTTTCCTTTGAGGGTGCTGGAGCCCTGGCCCAGGCTGCCCAGAGAGGTTGTGAAGTCTCCTTATGGGGAGAGATTCCAACCCCCCCCTGGACACCATCCTGTGCAACCTTCTCTAGATGACCCTGTTCTGCCAAGGAGGTTGGACTAGATGATCTCCAGAGGTCCCTTCCAACCCCTACCATGCTAGGATTCTGTAACAACAGCTTCAAGACTTGAAAACCAATGCACTCACCCTGCTCCTTAATTACTGCCAAAGAGAAACCCTTTGCTTTGAGCTGGTTTACACCCACATGGCTCCTCTGTAAATGGTCAGCAACAGATAGGACCTTTGGGGACATACAGAAAGCTGTGGATATTTTACAGCAGAGCTGAGAACTGCACCTCAGTCTCCTAAATTGCAGCCCAAAGCATTAACCAGGGGCTCATCCTGCTTAATCTAAGATATTAAAACAGTGGAAATATTGCACCCCCAAGGACTTGTCTTCTGGAAACAAAGTCCTCCCTCCTTTTAAATTCACACTCTGTTACACTCTGAAAGAACTTTGTGTCAACAGCTAAGCAAAATGATTAAAGATAACTCTATTCCATTAAAAAAAATCCCAAACCAAACACCCTCTTATCAGACAAAAACAAACTTAAAATCCCTTTTTTTTCCCCCATTTCCTGGCTCAATAGACACAATGAGGTAGCCCAAGCCCACAGCAGCACCCATCAACCTGCTGAAACAACTCATTCAGGCTTTTGCTCTGGTTTCAAAAGACATCTGGAAGGAAGAAAGTCTTTTTGACTGAAAACCTTTCAAGCTGTGTCGAGTGAACACAAGGCTTTGTAACCCAAGGGGCATTGAGCAAGATGCAACTCATCAAGACTCTGAACTGCAAGGGTTAGATCTGAGGCTTGGGAGGCAGTTGCCTTCCAGATTACAATGCTCCAAGGGTTTTGATCAATCTCAGATAACATTGAACCCCAAGAGGGAAAATTAGCCCAAACTGGTCAACTGATCTCCCAGTCTAGCAAGAGCACAAGAGCTAATCTCCCTTAATCTAATTCAATGGACTTGACTTAACATCCTCTGCCCTTTCTTTCTTCAAACTGGAACAGCAAAGGCTGAAATCAACTCCTTTCTGCTCTCTGATTCTGCAGCAGGTGGGGCAGACCTTACATCATCCTCTCCCACCCACAAAGCAAAGTGCTAACCCCAAGCCACTCTTCTTCCCCTGCCATCTAACATTTCTCCTCACAGCCTCATGCTGCCCACCTGGGGAAAAGGACTTTTGCTTTTCCTCCCCCAGCTATTGCACCCCCACACTTTGGGCTTTTCCAGGAGCTGATTACATCACTTGAGTGGAGCAGGAAAAGTGGAACTCAACCTGGAGCTCTGTTTGCTTGTGGAGTAACTTGTCCTGCCTGTCTGCTTCCTCTTCATCAACATGAATGCCAGCAAAACCTCCCTCTTCTCTTTCAGGAATTCTGAAAGAACATTTTCTAGGGTTTTTTTAATTAATATCTTTTCTTTCTCTTCCCCTGGGATTCTCAGAAAGACAATGGTAGAGTTTTATTGCAAGGGTCCTGTGAGTTTGATGGTCCACAGCCTTCCTCATTGCCTTTTGACCCCAGATAAAATCATTATCAAAGCCTCCCCACGTGAAAGCAATCATCTAGCAACTCCCCCATGACAGAACATGAGCAGAACCTCCATGCAGACCTCAAATCCAGCAAAGAAAAGGAGATACACAGCTTCCTGGAAAGAAGAACAGGGCACATTTCACTTTCAGGCACTAGGAACATGTTAAACCCATGGATGGGGAAACCACCAGGACAAGGCATCCTTTGGATCCTGTTCTCATGAGCCATAAGTGATGAGAAAGTTGCAAAACTAACTAAATAAATAGATAAATCAGGTTGTGAAAATGCAAGTTTTGGGTCTGATATTTTCCCTATCTGCAGAGCTGGAATTCAGTTACTTTCCACACTTGGCTCTGCAGGGACAGGAAGATGAAGCTGACTGTTCTCACCTTGTTCTGTTAGATCTCAGCTGTACTATTGTGAGAGTTTTCCAGGCCTGCAGAGGAATATATTCATTCCAAAGAAGAAAATATATATATATATAAAAGAGGAGTAGAGAAGACCTGGGAGACTTTATAAAACCATGGCTTTTCTTTAAATCATACTAAAGAAGGTTTTCACCTTAAAACTGTCTGAGATAATAATTGTACTGCACACAAAGCCCTCATTAGGAGAACTTTGATGCTTAAGAATTAGGCTCTTGCTTATTAATGTTTCTTTACTGGGAAACATCTCTTTATTCTTCATTTACTACACTTTCTCCTGACAAATATCAGTGGAGTGTGTTCCCCTACACACACACACACTTCTCCCATTGCCCCCTGGTTTCTATTACCTTTTCTCTGTTTATTGATTACAGCAAGAGTCAGTCTGGGGGTTTTTTTCCCCCCTTTCTTTTATTTTTTTTTAATGGATATATATCACTGAGCTTTTGCAGACACAAAGAAGAGGCATTTGGAACTGTCCTGAGCTCCACATGCTGAGTGGGCCAACAAGGATTTAATTTGAAGGCTCCTAGAATCAATGCTAGCCTTTGACTTGTCCTTATTTTATCCTTGTTGATGGTTGATGTCTGTTGTCAAAACTCCTGGAAGGTGTCTGCTGTGATTTGCTGTAGTGGCTGTAGAGACTTTAATGAGCAGAATCATTCTGGTATGTGAGATCACCTTCAAAATCCATTACCTCCTCTCAACAGAGAGACTTTGGAAACCTTCCATGTGGAGAAGCAGCCAAACACCTCCTGTTGCACTGTTTTCTCTTTTACCACTGGACTTATCCTCCCTCAGCTTGGCCACTGTGCAGCCCACAATTCTCATGACCTCTTTTACCAGCCCAGGGCTTGCTCCCCACTATAGCAGCAGTTGTGCACAGGATTTGGGGTCACCTAGCCTCCTGCATCCCTCAAGTTCCCAAGACAAGCTGCTTGGCCACAGCTGCCATCATGTTTGCCATTTATCCCATTTTTGACAGGAACATTTCAAAGAGCATCCCAAACTCTACCCAGGAGAGAAATCAAAAGTTTAGTGGGGCATGGTGATGACAGGTTGACAGTTGGACTGGATGATCTTAAAGGTCTCTTCCAACCTCAATGATTCTGTGATTGGCCCCAGGAACCATTCCTTGGTGAGCCACAAAACCCCAGCTCCTGGTCTAACAACCACATGAACCTGTGTGAAGCCAGAGGACTTACAACCTCCCTTTAAAGAGCCCACTAAGCCCATTCCCAAATTTCCCTTATTCAGACTGAACAGCTCAACCTCTACTAAAAGCCCAAGCTGAGGCTGGATCTTTATCATCCTATTTTGGTCTGCAGCTCTGAACAAACTGCAAACCCCACATCCTTTCTGGTGGTTGTTCCCCTGCTTTAACTGAGCCATAAAAAGCCAATCACACCAACCCTGTCCAGGAGCTGCCTGCTTTGTGAATGACTGCATTTCATGTCATTTACCTCCTGCTTAATCGTTCTCATGCACATGTTAATTGTTCTCTTACATGAGCTGGATACTAATAGGAGCTCAGCTAACCTCTTCATCCTACTTTACATGCTGCTTCACGCTTTCCCCTTCTTTTAACTGGAGCTGGTTTTTTTAATTCCAGTTAGGAAATTGATTATTCACACTTTTATTTGCCTTCTTGAAGAAGAAAGCATGAGGAGCACGAGAGGAATCCTAAATGCTGAGGTTAAGACCAGCACTGAGAATCTTGCATGTCAATGTGTGCCCATGAACGTGTCATGCTCCCCAATGGACAGGCAGGAAAAGTGTCCTCCTCTTGTCCTCAATCAATACTTGGGATGCTCTTTGTAGCAAAGGTGCTAAGGCCAGGTCACCAGGGCATGAAGGATATAAGTCTTTTTAGGCTGGCAGAAAGGCTGAATGCAGGCTGCAGGCAAGTGGAGGGGAAAAAAAAAAGTCTCAACCTGGTGCTAAAAGGGTAAAGGTTTTAAGCTAACAGAAGGAGATTTAGACTAGATCTAAGGAAGCAATTTGGTACACTGAGGGTGGTGAAATGCTTGAACAGGTAGAGCAGAGAGGTGGTAGGTGTCCTACTCCTAGAAACATTCCTGGGCCAGGTTGTCTAGGGATCTGAGCAACTTGCTCTAGTTGAAGATGGGACAGAATTCAGGAAGATTTTAAACAACACCCTCAAGCACATGGTGTCATTTTTGGGGTTGTCCTGTGCATAGATAGGATTTGGACTGAATGATAATGATCCCTGTAGGTCCCTTCCAACTCAGGTTATTCTATCACTCTATGTCCCTGCTCCCTGAAAGAGGGTTGGACTAGATGACTTTTAAAGGTCCCTTCCAACCCAAACCATTCTACAATTCTGTGTTTCTAAAGCCTTGACAATGTCAGGATCTGCCTCTTTTCTATGTGCAAAGCCTGTGCACAGGCAGGGGCTCTGGAATTTAGGATAGCAGCTCAGCTTGGGACCATGGAGCCAGAAGGCAAAATAGAAGTAGAGCTGTGCACTAAGTGGGTCAATGGAAATGGTCCCCTGGCCTTGGAGACAGGCTTTTGAGCAGGGCTTGTTGGGACAGGGAAAAGGAGGATAGTTTTAAATTAAAGAGAGAAATTTAGCCTAGATCTAAGGAAGACATTTTTGACTCTGAGGGCAGTGAGACCCTGGCCCAGGTTGCCCAGAGAGGTGGGAGATGTCCCATCCCTGGAACCACTGCAGGCCAGGTTGTTTGGGGCTCTGAGCAACCTGCTCCAGCTGCAGATATACCTGCTGACTGCAGAAGGTTTGGACTAGATAACATTTATGTGCCCTTTCCAACCCAAACCACTCTAGACTTCTATGATCCAGAGTCTAATTCTGTGTTCCTGTAGCTGAGCAGTCCTGCCTTTCTCTTGCACACTTTATCCCACTGAGGTCCAATCAAATAGTCAGTCTGGTTATGTGATGTGGACAAATTTCAACCATGGGTTAAAAACATACAGGGGAAAGGGAAAAAAAAGGAACTTTTCTTTCCTTTTGTCCTGCTTAAGACTCAGAAACAGCCTTGACTACAGGAGTTAGAAGCCAGCAGCATGCATTAGCTCAATATCCAGCTATTTGATCTCTGGCTAGACATGCTCTGATGAAGTAACAACAGCAGGAGAGGCCAGATAAATTCAAGATAGGCAAAGCACCTCACCAAGCCTGGCAGAGGCAGGTAGCATCTTTATTTCCATCTGGTTTCTACTTTTTCACTTGAGTGCATCAGGCAGCTCCATTATCAGTCATGAAAGGTTTGATGCTGCTGACCTGGAACTGTGTTTCAAATATGATCAACCATTAGGAACTGGGTTTTGCTTCTGATTTCTCAGGCACCTTTAGGTCTTTATTAAGCAAAAGCAGACTACAACTAGCAAAACTCCCAGTAAACAGCACTGTCAGGGCTATTACCTACCTACCTCCCCACCTCTTCCTTCCTGGGCCATGCATTGCCAAACTCCACTAGGATGCAGCTACAGAATCCCAGCAAGGCAGGGCTTGTTGGAAGGGACCCCTGCAGATCACCTAGTCCAACCCCTCTGCTAAAGCAGCTTTTAGGCAACATGCTAACTAGAAAAAGAGACCCACAGTCAAGTTTGCTCCTGTTATTTCATCACCAGATCCATTCAGGGAACAGAACTTTATGCATCCTATAGAAGAGAGTAGGATTTGATGAAAAGGATAATAACTGCATCATCAATTCCTCCTTCAAACTGAAACCCAAACATTGCCTGAATGCAGAAGCCAACAGCAGCAGCAATAAACATTGCTGGAAAGAACTCTCTAATTGCAACTCCATAAACCATCCTTTTTGTTTTAGAACTACCACCTGCTCTCCAAGTGACTTACTCTCTGTGCTGCCACCTCTAGACACTCCCTGCAAACGCTGGCAGCCAGCTTAGGAGCTCCCATAAAATGCTCAAGCACAGCCTCTTAGTGAAAACATATTAGCTAAATGGAGCTGCAGGCTTCATTCCCCCTTTGCTGTCAGATGATTCCTGCCTCCAGCTCCACTCCTCATAATTTATTTTCCCTTTTTAAGTGCTGATATGCACTCTCTTACAAAAAAAAATGAGGAAAAAAAAAAGCAATGCCTTTCTGATTGCACTGGCAGAGAGAAGGCTGCAGAGCTCCTTGCTGCTCTGCATGGGAAACTTGAGTTCCTTTTTCTCCACCACAGATTTCTCTTTTATCTCCTCTGGGTGTTTTCATTTTTGGTTGGGTTGGTTTTGTGCTGGTTTTCTTTCTGAAAGTGCAGACATGCTTATTATCCTCTCCATCATGAGATCTCACAGCTGCCAGAGTGAAAGAAAAGCAATTGCCCCAATGAGCAACAGGGACCTAGTGAAAGCAAGGAAAGCAAGAAGGATGGTGGAGCAAATTGAGGAGGGGATGGAGCAAGTGACCTGTCTGAAGAGGATTAGATGGAGCTTGTGCCACTCCATGGTTCAGGGCAAAGTGAACTGAGGGCTTGTGAAAGGAACCAGCTTGATGGTGTGGGAAAGCTGCTCTACCTGCTTGTCATTCATCTGCTTGAGTCCATAGAAATGGAATATTGCCTTTTTAATGAAGAACATGGTAAATTAAGGGGCTCTGCATGAATGGTCTTAGAGTTTGATTGAATATTAGTAAACATTTCTTCCCTGAAGGAGTTGTTAGGCATTGGCCCAGGCTGCCCAGGGCAGTGGTGGAGTCACCATCCCTGGAGAGGTTCAGAAAACATCTAGATGTGGTGCTTAGGGCCATGGTTTAGTGACATGGTGGTGATAGGTTGCTGGTTGGACTTGATGATCTTAGAGATTCTCTTCCAACCTTCATGATTCTGTGATTCTCTAAAGGTCTCTTCCTACCCAAAAAATTCTGTGATTCTCTGAATTTGCACTAGGAAAGTTCAATCCCTGTTGACTTTCTCTTCCCCTTCCCTTCTTGACAGATCTTCCTGTGGAAATCACCATCCTCTCCTCATCCAGAGGGTCTTAGTTGAGGCACCAAAAGAATGGCTTGGAAAAGAAACTTGCATCACAGAACATGTCAAGCAAAGTAGAGGTGAATCTGGAACCACTAAGAGGATCCAAGCTTAAGATTTGGTTCTCAGTCTAGACCCCCTCCCTCTCCTGACTTATTTTATGCTTGACTTTGGGTAACATCAACAATTTGGAAGGGCAGAGTCAAACTCAAGAGCCAAAACTGAGATGTAAACCAGACACAAGAAGCCTTTCCCCTCCTGAGGATGGGATAACAGCTTTGGCAAACCTCACTCTCACATACATCCCACCACCATCCACTGCTGCTGGCTGCTGATGTGAGCCACAGTGGGTCTTAGCAATTATGGAGTCATAGAATCATTTAGGCTGGGAAAGACCTTTCAGATCATGGGGTCTAACTGTTAACCTCACATTACCAAGACCACAGCTAAACCATGTGCTGTGAAAGGAAAACATCCAACTGCCTGGTCCTGCCCTCATGTAAAGGACCAAGTTCAACAGTATAACCTGGTACCCATGGGATTACACCACCAACCCCAAAGCCTTAACTCCAGCTTTCTCCTTCTTCTCCTGCAGAGCTGATAAAACTGCTGTAGCCTTTATTTGCCTCCATATCCACTAGGGTTTTTTTCCCAGCTCTATCTCTGGGACTTTTCTTCCTCCCAACAAAAGGAGATGCTCTGTTCCCCAGGCAGGGAGCTCCCTTACCCTCTGAGTCCTGATGAAAAAGAAGTGACACTTCAAACCAACTCGGGTGGCTCCTGCCCTGTTTCTAATTAGCACATCATCTGCTTGCTTCTAAAAACAGCCTCCTGCATGTGTGCCTGGAAGAAGAGTCACTTGCAAAAGCACCTCCTCACCCTCCAAGCAGCCTAGAGTCAGGCTGCTGGGGCCACCTGGCCACACACCAAGGGATGTGCCATGATTTTATAGCCAGCAGGGAGGTTGGTAGCTGAACAGAAACCAAGCAGAGGAATTCATAGACTCACAGACTGGTTTGGGTTGGGAGGAACCTTTCAAGGTCATCTAGTCCAACTCCCCTGCAAATTCAGACTAAGAGGAATTCAACAACACAAAGCAGAGAGGTTTATCCAAGGGCAAACTGAAGGGGAAGCAGCTGAGCTGGAAGTCTCCTGGTGCCTTCCACCCTGAAAGCAGCTCAGACCATCAGACCTTCTTGAGTTTCTCTCCATGCTTCAAGTCTCATGCTGGGATGCCAAAAGTCTGTCTGGATCCTCCAACTGAACATCTAAATTGCTTGCTACAGAGGACTCAGGTACACAGGTTAGCAAACTGGAATGGGGTTTTGTGGTGAAATTTCTAGCTGGAGGTGACTGTCTTGCTGCAGGTTCTCTCCCTATTTTAATTCATTCCTTGTCTGCAGAGTAATGCCCTGAAGCTTGCTTTCTTTTTGTCCATTTTTTAATTTCTCCTTTTTTCTTCCCTTTTTTAATCTATAGTAATACACAATGAATATATATTCTATATTTTACCTCTATCTTTTTATTTCTTGAGATATATGAATATATAATGAATATATAGATATATTTTCATGAGGTAGCACAGGAGGAATTTAGCCACAGAGAAACTCTCTGCAATGCAAGAATCCCAGAGTCTCAGGGAAGAGAGACGTGTGGGAGAGAGGTAATTACTGGTCTCCATATCTGTCTTTAGCTCCTAAATTAATCCACTGAGAGCACTGAATTAACTTAAGACCAGCAAGATCTGAGGATTGTTTCTGGCACTTTGTCCCAGCCATGCTAGACCTGGTGTGAGCCTCTGGACAACAGCCAGAGGGGACTGTGAGCCAAAGACAGGATTGCAGACGTGGCAGGGCCTGCAGGAATAAAGCCAAGAAAGGAGGGAAAAGTCACTGTCCTAACCACCTTCCCTCATCCTAAGGAAGCCAATAGTCAGTGGTGTGGCCTGTGAAAGATCTGCCTTTAAATCTCTCACAATAAGAGAAAAAGGCAGCTAGAAAAACACTGGGAGTGAAGAGTCAGGTCCAGGTCAAAGAAGCAGGTAGGACACCAAGAGCAAGATGATGTTTCCTCCTCCAGACTAGCTCCTGTTTTAGACACAAGCCCAGTCTGACCTAGCCTCTCCTGAGCTTTGGTTCTGCACTGTCAGTGAAGGAAGAGAGATTTGGTTTGATGTTTGTTTTTTACTGTGAAACACTGTGCCCAGTGAAATCTCCATGTCTCTGTCTGGAGTGAAGCAGAAAGAGGAGCTCAGGTTGAAAGAGAAAGGAAAATTAAAATAATGCTAATTAGAAAAAAAAAAGGACAGGAGGTGGATGGTGAAATTCAGGGCAATGAAGTTGGGGAAGGGTCTAGAGCACAAGTGTTGTGAGGAGCAGCTGAGGGAACTGGGGTTGTTTAGCCTGGAGAAGAAGAGGCTCAGGGGAGACCTTCTGGCTCTCTGCAACTCCCTGACAGGAGGCTGGAGCCAGGTGGGGCTTGGGCTCTTCTCCCAGGGAACAAGTGATAAGACAAAAGGAAACAGCCTCAAGTTGCACCAAAGGAGATTTAGGTTGGACATCAGGAACAATTTCTTCCTGGCAAGGGTTGTGAAGGCCTGGCCCAGGCTGCCCAGGGCAGTGGTGGAGTCACCATCCCTGGAGGGATTGCAAAGATGTAGAGATGTGGTGCTGGGGGACATGGTTTAGTGGTGAATTTGATGGTGTTGGGTTAATAGTCTGACTCAATTCTCTTCAAGGTTATTTCCAACCTAAATCTATGTTTTTTCTCCAAAGCTTGGGTCTTTCCTACACTGAGGAATTAAGAGATGGGAAGCATAAACCTGCATCTATATTACACCTTTAGACATAGTCTTGATTTAAAGATTAAATCAGTCCTAGACATGAGAGATGTCAAGTAAATACTGTTTGTGATCCAGCCTGGATTTAGCTTGCTACAGACAGAAAGGGCAGGATTTGAGCTTAGGCAAGGCTCTACATTTTGCTTATGACTCCTCCAAAGATCATGTGAGCCTAAATCCAACTTCAACTCACATAATCCTGATCCATTCCTGCTCCAGGCTTCATACCTTCCTCTTAGCAGCAATCAGATTTCTTTGCTCCATCCCTTTTAAAATGTCCCTCCTCCCCTGTCAGTATGAGATGCTCCACATACCCAGAGAGGTTGGCTGGGCAGGTTCAAGACACACTAGTCATGCCCACATGACATGACTGTGGCCCTCTCAGAAGGTGTCAGGGTTCTGCAAGCAATAGGATTTCCTTTCTGAGCACAGCTCATCAAAAGACCAAGATGTGATTTCTCTGAAGCTCTGCCCAACCAATCTCTAGCTTGCTATAAAGCCCTGGAGGTATTCAGCTAAACATGATCCAGATGGCACTAGAAGACACAAGTCATCAACAAGTCACATCCAAGCTAAAGGCAGCTTGGTCCTGACAGAGGCTGCCCAAGCCTGGATGATGACAAGTCAAATCAGAGCTGACCCAAAAAGCAGGCTGAGCTTTCCCTCCCCAAAACTCTGCCTCTGCTTTGTGAGGCTGTTTCCAAACCCATCCACAATCCTGTTTTCCCTTTCACAGTTTCTTCACAGCTCCATCTCAGGCAGAAGCTGGGCCATCTGAGCACACAAGAAAGACTTCTTCAGATGTGAAATCTGGCTCAGTGGGACACCAAAAAAAATAATCTCAGAAGCAAACTGGGCACACTCTGCTCACCAGCAAACATCCCAAAGGTCAGCAGAGAAGAGCTGACTCTTGAAGGCTTCATGAAGCCTCTGAGGTCTGCCCATGGTAGCTCAAAACCACATCCCAGCTCCTCTCCTGAAATCTGAGTGACAAATCTCTCTTTTCTAAACTACCTTTTTCCCTTCTCCCTCTTCACTATTCATCTAGCAGTGTCAGCTTGGGAGGATTCAGTCCACACAAAAGGATCTCAGGGCACTTTGCAAATACTCCTCAGCACCCTGGAGAAAAAGGGATACAGCAAACACAGTTCCTCATCTCTCTGGAGAGTTACTGCAGAGTAAACTACACTCCCTGACCTTCCCCACATACCAGGAGACCATGGCAGCATCTCACACACAAGCTTCAGCTCCCAGTGCCTGATAGAGATGCTGTGTCTCCATGTGACAGTACAGTAGGCACTGACTGAAAACCCCCTGGCACGAGATGCCCTCATATCACCTCTGAGCACTGCTGACATCCCTCAGTCTGTTTCATGCTGGAAAGAATCTGCTGGATCAGTTTGCAGCTATTAGTCATCAGGAGAACTGGGAGTCACCTTCCAAATGCCTCCCTCCAAAGCATCCCTCTCCCCTACCCTGAATGGAATCATGGTCCATAGCCAAACCTTGGTGGCCACAACTGTACCCACTGGGTTATTTATATCCCTGGTCCTCTCTGGATACCCAAAATCAGTAATTTAGACCTAGCAGCAAGAACTGTGCTGAAGGTTATTGATCAGAGAGCTCTACATATGAGTTCTCAGCAGCAAAAGCCAGGAACCAACCACCAAAGGTTCACATCTGGACCCTACAAGACCTGCACCTTGGTTCTTCCTTCTCTCACCACCTGGGGATTGTGAGCTGAGGGATTTGGAAAGGCTTAGGATGGAAAGGAGAGTACCAGGGACTTGAGCTGCCTGGCTGGAAGCTGTGGGAGACATGGGAGTGGTATGCACAGCAACAAACAATGCAGCCCAGGCAGGAGAGTCATTGTCTTTCTTCTCATCTTCTACATGGAAAGCTAAGCCAATGTTTAACTTGAACTTTCTTTAGTTTAGTCCTTTTGAGTCATAGAACCATAGAAAGATTAGAGTTGGAAAAGAACCTTAGAGGTCATCTAGCTCAACCTCCTCCTGTGAGCAGGGATACCTACAACTAGAGCAGGTTGCTCACAGCCCCAAACAACCAGAGCTGGGATGGTTCCAGGGCTGGGACATCTCCCACCTCTCTGGGCAACCTGGGCCAGGCTCTCACCAGCCTCAGTGTGAAAAACTTCCTTCTTATATCCAGTGTAAACCTCTCCTCCTTTACTTTAGAGCCAACCTGCTCAAAAGTCTGTCCCCATCTTTCTTCTAGGCCCTTTCAGCACTGAAAGGCTGCAATAAGGTCTCCCTGGAGCCTTCTCTTCTGCAGGCTGAACGACCCAAACTCTCTCAGCCTGGCCTCACAGCAGAGAGCTTCCAGCCCTCAGATCATATTTGTGGCCTCCTCTGGACCTTCTCCAACAGATTCATGTCCTTCTCAAACTGAGGGCTCCTGAGCTGGCCCCAGCACTGCAAGTGAGGTCTCCCCAGAGCAGAGCAGAGGAACAGAATCTCCTCCCTCAATCAGCTGGCCACCATTTTTTATCTTTTTCTTGTTTTTAATCATTCTTTTCAGCTGGACCACAAGTTGATGATGGTTTCCATGGAGAGGGTGGCCTTATAGTCTGCTGGAAGTAAGGTGGTTATGGTCCTTCCCCCAGCTAAGGACAGAAACTGCTTGGAGGAATTACTTGCTCCTTAAGCCAGGTGACTAGAGGATGCTGGATGGTTGGAGCCCCACAGATCTAGGTTAGCATCCCCCTTGTGACAGGCTCCCCCTGTGACCTTGAACATGTTGCTTAGAGGTTCATCTCCAAGCAGATTAGGGGATTTAAGATCATTTTCTTTCAAACTAGCAGGAAGGGTTTGCTTATGGCTTTTGGTATTGGGCTTGTTTGGGTTTTTATTCCTCCTCCAATTCTCTTAAATCTGTTCCATGGCTTCAAATATCTCAGCTGTAATCTCCTTAGGTTGAAGATGCAACCATCCAGCAGATAATGATGCTAAACATGCAGCAATAATTAATGAACTTCAAGCTCTGTTAGCAGGGTCTGTTGCAAGAGAGCAGGGGGGGAGGGTTTGAAACTCAAAGAGGGGGATTTACACTGAGCAGAAGGAAGGAACTGTTTCCACTGAGGGTGGTGAGAGCCTGTCCCAGGTTGCCCAGAGAGGTGGGAGATGTCCCATCCCTGAAACCATCCCAGCTCAGGTTGTCTGGGGCTCTGAGAAACCACATCTAGGTGCAGAAGTCCCTGCTGACTGCAGGCAGATTGAACTAGAGGACCCTGAAAGGTCCTTTTCAACCCAAACCATTCTCTGATTCCTTTTCTGACTGAGTGCAAGGTCCCCATCTTTTAATTTCTCTGCCTAACCAGACTAACTGACCTTTCAGAGTCTAACCTCAGGGTAAAAATGAACTCCAACTCTGGTATCTTAAAAAAAACCCCAAACATCTGTAGAAGTTCTGTGTCCTGCAGAAAAAATATCTTCTGTGATAGTCTCCAAACAGGGCAAATAGGAAAGAGGTGCAAACACCCAAGCAGGATGTTTCACACCAATCATTTTACCTTGCAGGACCCCCACACCTCAGATGACCTGGATGTGGACCAGACTAACCAGTTCTCCTGGGTTCTGTCATGGGAACAAAGCTAAACCAGATATAAGATCTCTTCTAGGCTCCTCCAAAGGGAGTAACATGAGTGCAGGGAGGAATAGAAACCACACAATCAGATGGCCAAGAGCTATATTTAATTCTTGTCTCTTAATATTCATCTCTTTTCTGTGCCCAAATTAAACCACAGGATTTTGTGATACTTGGGTGTGAATTAGTATCTGCTGGAGAGATAAACTGAAACAGAGCTGGATGAGATCTCCTAAGATAAAACCTTGTCTTCTTCCAGATCACTCCAGCTATGACATTTTTGCCCTCTAGCTACAGGGACTGGGTGATCATAGACTTTATTCCAGCACTGCAAAAGCTGAGGCTTGCACTGTGAGTGCTTGTTTTGCTCTGATGTTAGAAGAATCATCTTCAAGAAAAAGAGTTACCACCTTAGGTGAACCTTCCTGTGTGACCTCTCCAGAGGATGCTATCTTCTCAGGTTCAGATACTGTCAATATTCTCCCTCAGTGGAGGAAAACACAGCAGCTGATCTGGTGAGACTGACTACAGAGAAATGCTCCCAAGTGGGGCTTCAGTGTCAAGGAAACAAGGAGAGGAAACAATGTTAGTCCAAACCACCTCAAGTTTTTGGTGGAGGTGGATGAATTTCATCCTGTTTCTCCCAAGTTCTGCAAATGACAGAACCACTGAATGGTTAAGGTTGGAAGGGACCACCAGAGATCATCTAGTCCAACCTCCCTGTTCTAGCAGGGTGCCCTAGAGAACATCCCTCAGGATTGTGTCCAGATGGTTTTTAATAGCCCCAGGAAAGGAGACTCCACAACCTCTCTGGGCAGCCTGGACCACAGTGAAGAAGTTCTTCCTCATGTTTAGGTGGAACTTCTTGTGTTCCAGTTTGTGCCCACTGCCTCCTGTCCTGTTGCTTGGCACCACTGAGAGGAGCCTGCCTCCATCCTCCTGACACCTTCCCTTCAGATGCTTTTAAATCCAGGAATATAAAAACACTGGGGCAGAGATGAGGGAAGCAGGCTCCCAGGGGCAGTATTTAACACTTCTGATGCAAGTATTTGAGGTTTTGAGATAGTTTGGACTCTGCCATTGGTTTCCAAAGACCTCTAAACAAACAGGGAGAAGAACAGAAACAAGGAGATATCTCTGCACTGTGAGGTGAGAGAGCTTTGAGAACAACATGAAGCAAGGCAAGCTGTGCACTTCATGCTGTCACACTGCCTGCTGGGTTTAGCTCAGGGACACTGTATTTGCAGAATCCTAGAACCATCATGGATGGAGAAGCCCTCTGAGATCATCAAGTCCAACCATCCACCCAACACAGCCATTCTCACCACTAAACCATGACCCCAACCACCACATCTCCATGGTTTAGGAACACTTCCAGGGATGGTGACTCCACCACCTCCCTGGGCAGCCTGGGTCAGTGCCTGAGAACCCTCTTGGGGAAGAAATTCTTCCTAATATCCAATCTGGACCTCCCCTGGCACAACCTGGGGCCATTTCCTCTTGTCCTATCACTTGTTATCTGGGAGAAGAGAATCACAGGTGCCCCAGGTACTTCACAACTCCTTGTGACAGCCATCAGGAAGCCCTTCTAGGAGTGCTCGCAAGCCACCTGCTCTGTGGCAAGCTGAGACCATCTGGAGGCACATGTTTCATCCAGCCACAGGAGAGACCAAGCTTGGATGGATGTGGAAGTATGAAGTGTGCATTGCTTTGTTTAGGCTGCCACTTCTACATAGCCTGCATTTTCCATGGGGATGGGAAGCAGTGCTGGGTCTGATAAGATAGACAGAGCCCCCTCAGAGACAGGGTAAGGAGGAATAAACCACCTTGAAAAAAATAGAAGAACCAAGCAGCAGTGCCTTTGACAGCACCCAGGATTTCCTTGATGCTGAATCCAGCACATCATCTCCATCATCTCCTGGAAGACCTCACTAGTGCTCCTAATTTTAGCAGCTGTCATCCACGGGAGTTACGTGATCTAGAGCTAATGCAATTAGCTGTGACTTTGAAGGCACACAGCAGCTTCTCATCATTCTCAGAAGTGCCTTAGACAACTTGGGGACAGCAGCCAAACTCCAAATGACTGCCAGGAGTGTCATGTGCTGTTCCAGAGCTGAGATAGTGTCTGTAACAGGAATGGAGCCTTGAACAGATTGGGGGAAGGATGTGGGAAGAAGGGGAGGGAAGAAGCACAGAATAAGAGACAAGGATGAATGAAGGCAGAGAGGAGTCAACATCAGAGAGGGGATAGACACCTTACAGGGTCAGAGTGGGAAGGAAAGGGAAGGAAAGAGGAAGGATGATGGGGATGGAGAAGATGGAACTCTAATAGGGGAGGGAAAGACAAGAAAAACATAAGTGGGTTGAAGAGGAGGAGCTCTGTACACTGAGAGGGGGAAAGTCTGCATTGAGCTAGGGAAGTTGGGTTTAGCTTGTAGTAATAATTAGGGCCAGGGCTCAGGGCTTCAACAGACTCATCTAGACAGCATCAGCACTGGTATCTCAAAGGAGACATCTCAGACCAGCTGTGGATTCAGGACATGCCTTTGATGCTCTGTTAATGCCCTTCTATCAGTACAATTTAACCTTTGCCCTGTGGGTGCCACCCAGAACCTCTTTCATCCAGCACATTTCAACACTGCTGGCAGTGTCCACAATGTTTAACATTGAACCCCTGACTGAGGACAAGCTTTTCAAATGCTGTCACTGATGGGTTATGATTAAACATGGCCTGGCAAAGAAAAAAAAACAACAGGTGAGAGGATAAAAGTGTCATCAAAGGCAAAAGAGAGAGGCTGGCTTGCAGGAGATCAAGCAGATAAGTCAAGGAATGGTCTCTGCTGGCCCATAAAGCTGCTCCTGTTCCTATGGTTGGGTCTTTTATTAGTCTTGATGTATTATAAAATGTTACAATAACTGCTCCCACAGATCAGATTTTCTGCTGGAGGCTCTTAGAGGCCATGGCCCATCCTCTTCTTTCATCTTATTGCCAACAAGGTAACATTTGTGAGAGATACCTTCACACAGGACACCTCACCACACACATGGTGGGAGGAGCAGGGTCCCAGATAGACCATAATGGCCATGAGAGACCATGCAAGAGCAGATACCAAGAAGCTGCTGCAAACAGAGGCTGATCTAATGAATGTGTTGAGGTTGGAGCAACTGAGCAAAGCAAGACAAGCAGGTATCAACACTGCATCACCTCTGACACCTTCAGGATGAGACAGGCTGCTTCCAGATGGCATCTAAGCCAGTGATGTGGGATGCTGGGGTTGTGTCAGTGTGCACCATGGTGGTGCCAGCCATGTCAATCTGAAAAGGACTGATGGGGTGGGAGGGAAAGACATCTTCCTGTGGGTTGCAAGAGGAGTCTGCCTCTCTTCCTGCAGTGGTTTGAGGAGACAGGCAGAATGAGAGTGAAAAGAGAGACATGTGGTTGTTTGAGATGGTCTGGAGAGATGTGTGGTTCACCAGTGGTACTGAACTTCCTTTCCCAGAGCAGCTCAGGTAATAAAAACCTGCACAAATACTGTCTGCACTGCAAGGGGGCTGGCAAGTTAATCATTTGGCAAGGGGAAGCTAAGAAAGAAAAAGAAATCTTGGAAGTAAACATGGTTTTGCCCCAGAGTGACATCTTGTATCTCCCTGGAAGAAGGTGACAGCTCTGCCCCAATCCTGTTGCTCCAGAATGAGGCTAGGACACCTCAGTGAGTGTCACCCACCCTGATATAAATTGGATGGGAAGGGAAGAAAAAACAGATAATATTCCTAGAATAACCAGGATATGAAAGTTATTAACCCCTAGTTACTCATTAAATTCTAGCTTAAGCAAACACACCTCTCTCATCCAACATAACTCAGAAAGAAGTCAGCAGGGCCATCTCCTGGGCCCTTTCCCAGCCTGCTTTCTTCACCCCTGTCCCCTTGCCACCTCCCTCCCCCTTGTGCCAGCCCAGGGCTGTGCCCACAGAGCCATGCAACAAATCTTGATCCAGCTGGGAACTGAACTAATGAAAAAGAAGTGTATTATCTCTGGCCCTGCACACTGACCAGGCTGCACAAGTACACAAGGAGGAGGCAATGATGGCAGAATAAGTGGTTAGGAGGCTGGGGACAGGTTGTTGGGTCTCCCCTGAGCCCAGTTCCCTCAGCTGCTGCTCACAACACTTGTGCTCTAGACCCTTCCCCACCTTCCTTGCCCTTCTCTGGCCACACTCCAGCACCTCCATGTCCTCCTTAAAGTGAGAAGCCCACAGTAGAGTGGAATCTCCAGTACAAGCCTTAAAGCTGCAAAATGCAATATGCCAGAGGAGGAGGAGGAAGGAGAGGAGAATCATTGCCCACACTGGCTCCTTGCATCAGCTGATTAATTTGTCAGGCAGTAATTCATTAAGTCTTAATACACAGGGTGGGTTTTAGAGCAGTGGGAACTTCCTAGCACTCAAGGTACAGGTTCTGTGACATGCCAGCAACATGGTGCTCTCTAGACAGCCAAAGATTTGTTATGTTAATCCCCTCTTCTCCTTCTGAGATGATCAAAAGCAGGTGCTGTCACACAGCAAAGAAAATTACAGTTGGGGGAGAGATGGATCTGACTGGTGCTTATTGCTCAGACACTGGGAGGAAGGCACTTGAACGTGGGGAAGGAGGGGAGAAGGGGAAAGCAAAGGAAGGAGGGGAGAAGGGGAAAGCAAAGGAAGGAGGGGAGAAGGGGAAAGCAAAGGAAGGAGGGGAGAAGGGGAAAGGAAAGGAAGGAGGGGAGAAGGGGAAAGGAAGGAGGGGAGAAGGGGAAAGGAAGGAGGGGAGAAGGGGAAAGGAAGGAGGAGAGAAGGGGAAAGGAAGGGTAAAAAAAAACAAGGGAAGGGGGGGAAAAGGAAGAAAAAAGGACTTTACCATTTCCCTTCTGATTTATGAAATCTCTCCCCATTAGAACTCTCTAGACCAGATTCTTCCTCAAAGAAAAGGCTGGAGTAACATCATGGGTTTCTCCAGAGTGCCTCCAGCCCAGGGTGGGTTCAAGATGATGGGAATCTCACCTTCCCCCTCTGCAACTTAGGCTGACTCAAAAGCTGCAAGCCCCAGAGACCAGGGCAGTGGGAGTGCTGCTGAGCCTGCAGGCAGAGCCTAGAGTCCTAGACATGGCTTTAGGAAGAGCTGCTTTCATTTGCAAGCTCCTAATTGAACTAATTGAGCTGCTGCAATTTGGAGGAATTAACCCTCCCCTTGCCCACCGCAGGAGGTCAAAGCTTTGCTGCACATTGGCTTTTGCAGGGCACCCAAGCCCATGTTTTCCACAACAAAGGGGAGATGGAAACTGTTGTTGCTCCTGGACCTCTCAGGGTCTTCTCTTTGATTGTTCTATTTCCTACCAGCCTCAACACTTAGGATATTAATGAACTAGACCAGGGGGTCATTAAAACCCATTTGGGAGGGAGACTGCAAGGCACCTAAGGAAGGATTAGAGCCCCCTCCTTATTAAATGTGAATATTCACCCTCTCCAATTAAAGGGATCTTTGCCTAATAGTGGGAATACTGCTCCTCCAACTCCCCTCTGGCAGGAAGGCTGTGGAATAATTTTATCAGCCTCTTGAATAAAGCTGAGGATGGATCTCACAAAGGAGCTGGTTTTCTGCATCTGAGGTGCTCAGTCCACAACATAAAAGCAATGCTGCTCCAGGAATCATGGGCTACAAGCTGGTGAGGGTCTTGGAGATGTTTCAGCCAAGGGGGACTGGTGGCTACAGCAAGAGGAACCTCTAGGTTCAGTCTCTTTTCAGTGTCTTTTCATGGGAATTGGATTAAAATGTCAATTGGTTGGAGGTTGGGGGTGTGTGTGAGAAGAGATGCATCAGTATCAGCAGCACTGGTGGGAGAGTCAATGGAAACAGAGAAGGGGGAAGAAGCCACAATGGCCTCATGATTTCTTAGGCATGGTGGTGATAGGTTGACAGTTGGACTTGATGATCTTAAATGACTTAATGATTCTGTGGCTGAAAGAGCAGTCACATCCATGGCTTCTTCCATGGTTCTTGGGCAAAGCAAGATCTCTTTATCCAGAGCTAAGAAGCTGATGTGGAGCAGTAGGGAACCCCTTTTCTTTGTCCAGAAGCACCATTCATGCAAAGAGACACCAGCAAGCAGCTATGAAACAGCCAAGGAGGGGTCTGGGGAAATGAGTCCTGCAAAAGCAACTCCATTTCTCATGCCCATGCTACCTACAAGGAAACTCAGAGGTGAAGGAAAAAGAGCTACAGGAACCATAGCCCCCATTGTCCCCTTAGCACAGCCTCCACCAGAGCTGCTCCCAATTTACAGCATCTTCCAGTATCACCAGTCCAAGAGGTCAATAAACATCAGTTCCCCATAGGAGATGGTGCACAAAGAAAACAGATTCCATCTCATTCTCTCTTGCATCCTTGGCTTACCTAGCCCATAAAATGACCCTGCTTCACTTAATTGGACCCCTCTCTGACCTCCAAGCCCACCTTCACCTGCAGAGCTTAGAGCAACCTGCCCTCTTCCAAATGAATTCCCTGGCAACAGGGATCCCCAAAATCAGCTCCCAGCTCACGTTTTGCTCTGCTGATCTCCAAGCTCCAAAAACCACCTTGCCCAAACACCTCTCCCTACCCTCTCCAGGTTATTGGTTGTAATCTCTTTGAAAGAAAAGCACAAGGTAAAAGAAAAAAAAAAACCACTATGCTATTATTCCAGCTACTTTCCCCATGGAGCTGAATGGAAGGAAGGTAAATAATTGGCAGCAAAGAGGCTTTGGAAGAGCAGGACCCCATTTGTTGGTGGATTTCCAGGAAAAGGCATTGCCAGGCTCTCTTCTCCAGTGAACTCCATCCCCACCACAAGGAGAAGGAGATTAAAACCCAAAAAAAAAGCTATTTATTATAAAACTTTAATTGGCTTTAAAGAGTGACTGTCATGCTGGCTGACACTTTCAAGTGTTCTGGAGGGTAGGAGACAGAAAACATGAATCACTGCACTTGTTTTTCATCATCTTCCCTGCCACATTTACTAATTATTTAATCTCCCATGTCAGAAGTAAGACTTCTGCTCCTTTTTCTGCCTTGTTTGGGTTTGTTTTTTCCTTCTTATTGTCTCCCTCACTAGAATATGGTACAGGTGGTGCCTTGGTGCAGCTTGGGTACAGATCTGATGAGGCCAAGGAATCACAGAATTGTTTAGGTTGGAAAAGACCTTTGAGATCACTGAGCCCAACTGTTAACCCAACACTGTCAGGTCACCACTAAACTGTGTCCCTCAGCACCACATCTCCAGGGCTTTTCAATCTCTCCAGGGATGGTGACTCCACCACTGCCCTGGGCAGCCTGGGCCAGGCCTTGACAGCCCTTGCCAGGAAGAAATTTTTCCTAATATCCATCCTAAACCTCCTCTGGTACAATTTGAAGCCATTTTCTCTTGTCCTATCACTTGTTCCTTGGAAGAAGAGCCCAAGCCCCACCTGGCTCCAGCCTCCTCTCAGGGAGCTGCAGAGAGCCAGAAGGTCTCCCCTGAGCCTCCTCTTCTCCAGGCTAAGCAAGCCCAGTTCCCTCAGCTGCTCCTCACAACCCTTGTGCTCTAGACCCTTCCCCACCTTCCTTGCCCTTCTCTGGCCACACTCCAGCACCTCCACATCCTTCTTGGGGGGTAAGGGACCCAAAGCTGACCCCAGGATTCAAGTTGCATCCTCACCTGTGCTGAGAACATGTCAGATGTAGCCTCTGCTCCCCAGCAAATGACAGCAGCTCTGTTACCCTCCTTTGCCCTCCACCAGCCTCCTGTGCCTCCCTTTCAGCTATCAGAGGGTGCAGCCTAGCTCTCATCCAGGTGAGAGCTTCACATTCTACAGGCAGAGAACCCCAAGTCATCTCTTCCCACTGAGTGAAGGCCAAGCTGCTGTTCTCCAACCTCACAACCACCCAGCTCCAGGGACTTCAGCCAGAAGGTCTGGAGCTGTTTCTGTGCTGTGAGGATGAGAAACTGGCCATGCACAGGACCTTGCCAAGGCCATCTCTTACATGACAGCCCTAAGGTGGGTTCAGCTTGACCCTCAAAGGTATCTGAAGAAGGGATTTCTCCAGGCATGGAAGATCTCCAGCTCCTGCAGCCCTTCCCAGGCACCTGGTGCATCTCTTCCACTATGAAAACAGTATGCCAAGCATGATTAGAAAGAGGCTGCTGGGGCAACTTACTGACCCATACAGGCAATCAGCTTATGATATGAGGGATAGGATCATGTTGGCTGAGCAGGCACAGCTGCTAATGTTATTCTTGTTCATCAGAATTCTTAATCTGACCATTTTTCCCCCCCTTTCTTTTTAATAAAAATAAATCCTCAATGACTATTTGCCTGAGGCTTTAGTTAGAGCAGCTAATGGGGCAGCCACGTGAACTGAAGCCTCTGTGTGGAGCAGGGAACAGGATCAAGAGAGCTGAACTCAAGTAGAAAGGGCAGGAGGAGTCCAAATGTGGGAAGGAGGAGGGAAAAAAACCTGATACAGACATGTAAAATGCTTAGCTGTGAATGCACAGGGGTGTGAAACCTCTGGGTGAATGGATGGGAGAAGGGTTGATACAGCTATCTATGGGAAAACATGCCCAGGGAACAGTCCCAAACAAACATCAGGGTCACAACTCCTAGGGGATGGAAAATGTGGCAGGTTGGAGGAGTTAGACAGGAGAAGAGCCCAAAAGTGCAAGATACTGGACAAGAGTGGAGGCACAGTTCTCCTCTCCTGCCCCCTCCCAGCAAAGGTTCATGGCTGTAGGACACTCCACACAAAGCCAGCTTGCTCCACCAGCTCCAAACCCTGCTGGGACACTGGAATACTCTGCAAAGTGTGACCTCTCCCTCCTCTCCATACACAAACATGCCAGGTCCTGGCACACAGCAGCAAACCTCCTTTAGGAGACAGCTGAGAGCACATGCAGCCCCAGGCTGGTGCCAGGAGATGAGGAGTGCTGGCACCATCCTGCTCTGCAAAGACACATCCTGGCACTCACTGGGTTCCCTGCACCCTCCAAGGCTTTGCAGGGAACCATGCACCAGGGGATTGTCTGCACTCCTGACCCAGCCACCTGCCAAAAAGAAAACCCCATGGAGAGCCTTAAAAAGGGTTTAAAACCTCAGCCAGATAATGGAGAGGCCTCAGGAAGGGGAATGCCAGAGGGACATTGCCAACCCCAAGCAGGAGCCATGACCATGAAGTCATTTTAACCTTTTTCTCTTTAGTTTTGTTTAGATTTCCTAGTTCTCCTCCTCTCTTGAGAAGCCAGAACAGGTCACACTTGCTTTGCTCTGGGCACAGCATCCCTCTGAGCCAAATTCTGAACCTCTCCATCAGTGGCACCACCCAAGTCCTGCAGCCAACAAGTTTTCCAAGGCACACAAGGCATATAAAGGGAGGACAAGAAATGCTGGAAGATTAGACCCTGAGCTGACACTAATTGCTGTGAACAATGTGGGGTTTGTGTGGTTTGCTTCTCTGCCTTTCATCTGGGAAAAGGAAAAATAAACACTATGGGGAGAAGGGCAAGAAGAAGGATAGGGTTAGAGGTAGGGGCATGAGTGGAGAGTGTCTGGACCAGGACAGGGGTGTGATGCTCTCTCTTCTACTACCTGCTCTCAGGTGTGAGCTATTCCACTGAAGTCATCAGTGTTTTGGTCAAAGGGGATTTGATTCATCTTGGAGTAAAATCAACAGCATGATTCCTGGGCCAAGAGCATCAGAGTCTCATCCACAAAGCAGGTGAGAAACAAGACTTTCCATTCCAGGCTATTATTGTGGGAACAGCAGCATCTCATTCAGATGAGATTAATTGACAGGAAAGAAAAAGAATATGTTGATAACTCCAGACACACAGAACATTTCTATTCATGCTGGAAAGAAGCCCACATGTAATAGACTTGCACAGACACCCCCTCACCCCTCCACCATCTCTCCCCCCCTCCCCTTTCCTCAGTGCAGTAAGCACCATCAGCAATTTCTTTTCCTGATCCTTAATAAACTAAGGGCAGGATGGGATCTGGGACAGCCAGGGAGACAGCATCCTAGCAGCCTCAGCACAAGGCAGATTGCTGGTCTTAACCCAACTGCCAAAATTAACCAGCTACCCAACATATGGGTCCCAGAGAATCTCCTGCAGAGCCTCACTCTCCTCCCTCCACCTCCCACCCCCATCACCCCCAAGCAGGATAATCCCCTTATTGTTATTTAGAGACACAGAGATGGGTCTGAGCCACAACCCCAAAATCCCCATGTCTGGAAAGGGCTGAGGAAGAGAGAAGATTAAAGATTCATCTCCCTTGAAGGGGGAAAGAACTGAAGGGAGTCAGAATCAGGCTGCCCTGAAAAAAATCTGGGAGCATCTGAAATTTGGATCCAGAGCCAAATGGCTCTGTTGCAGCCCAGCTCCCCCAGCATGTTGTGTGCCTCTACAATGGAGCTTGATGCAACCTAGCAACTACCAGCTGACTGCCTTGGTGAGCTTGAAGCTTAAAGAAGAAAAAAAGAGGATCAACTTCAAAACAAGGACAACCTCTGAACAAACACCCAGCAGTGGGAATCCCAGATCTGTGCAACTTGGTTTTTTATATCTATCTTTTTTTTTTTTCCCCACTGAGGGTGGTGAGAGCCTGTCCCAGGCTGCCCAGAGAGGTGGGAGATGTCCCATCCCTGCAACCATCCCAGCTCAGGTTGTTTTGGGACTGTGAGCAACCTACTCTAGTTACAGATGTCCCTGCTGATTGCAGGGGGATTGGGCTAGGTAACCTTTAAAAGTCCTCTCCAACCCAAACCATCCCATGATTCTAAATCTCCCTGTTCAGGGGAGCAGCACCTGGCAAACTCCAGCAGTTCTCTCTTCTCTGGCTTTCAGTTACCAACCCTAAGGGTCCTGCAGAGGTTGGAAACTCAAAGTGTTAAAGGGAAATCTTCCTGCTCTGGGTTCAAATGGGGATGTCCAGCTCTTCTCTGCTACCAAATGAACAGCACAGTCCAGAAGAAGTGAAAACATTGCAAGCATTCAGAGAAGCTTCCAAGCAAACAGCAGTGAGGTGACAAGGTGGCTTTACACATGCCTATGGACAACAAACAAGACTGCCTGCACCATACCCCACCTTTTTCCCAACAGCCCTGGGAGTGCAGATTTGAACCAAACACAACTCTTCCCCCTTCCCAGATGCAGAATCATAGAATGGTCAGAGTTGGAAAGGACATCAAAGATCATCTAGTTCCAACCCCCCTGCCTGGCAGGGACACCATCCACTAGATCAGGTTACCCAGGGCTCCATCAAGCCTTGTCTTAAAAGCTTCCAGGGATGAGGCTTCCACAACCTCTCTGGGCAACCTGTTCCAGTGTCTCCCCACCCTAACAGTGAAGAACTTCCTCCTGATATCCAACCTAAATCTACCCTCCTCTAGCTTACACCCCTGTTAGAAAAGCCCTTAAAGATCATCAAAGTCCAACCATCAAGCATGTCAACTAAACCAACATCCAAGCCCTTCCATGAATCAGCAGGGAACCTTATTGATGTGCTTGTTGTGGCAGCAGAATTAACTGCTGGGGTGATTTTCCCAGCATAACATGTCAATCCCATTTTCTATTATTAGGCATCTGTGTGTTATGTTCATTGATCCTGGGCACTAAATTTCCTCAGGGGTTAACAAATACTTTTAACATGCAGACAAAAATCCATGGAAGCTTAAAGAATAGTCAAGCACAAGATTCTCAGAGGTCCCTGGGGCTTGGGTTTCCTTCAGTTTACACAGGCACATCAATAGACAACATCCTTCATTTCATTGCATTATTCCTCCTGGGTTGTGTGTTCTCCCTAGATTGACTTGAGGAAGCTTTTTTTTGGTGACAGATAAGAAGATCCATAACTCCACTTGTGAGGTCTACCTTCTGGTTTGGGAGTTTGATGGTCACTCTTCAAGACTAGAGAGTGAAAAATCACACATACAGAATTATTAAGGTTGGAAGAGGCCTCCAAGGTCATCAAGTCCAAAAGTGTGTCTGATACCTTTGGTTTGCACAGGACTAAAATGTATGAAGTCCTCTTGTGGATGTAATGTGTGATTCCAAAGGGAACCTACTATAAAAGTCTAATTGATGTCCTATTACACAATGAGAGTTGAGGAATATTCCCATCAGCTAAGCAAAGGTGGATAGAGATTGGAATATGCAAAATCAACAGTGAATAGTTAAATGGAGTCTAAATGAACAGTCCTGGGGACAGAGAAACATTCAATAGTTTTGGTTGGAAGACACCTTTCAGATCATTGAGTCCAACTGTCTAACCAAACACTGCAAAGTCACCACTAAACCCTGTCCCAAAACTGGCCCCAGGATTCCAGCTGTGGCCTCCCCAGTGCCCAGCCCAGGAGGACAATCCCTGCCCTGCTCCTGCTGCCACACTAGTGCTGATCCAAGCCAGGATGCTCTTGGCCTTCTTGGCCACCTGGGCACTCTGCTGCCTCATCTTCAGCTGCTGTCAACCAACCCCCTCCAGGTCCTTTTCCACCAAGTACAGCTTTCCAGCCACTCTGCCCCAATGAGAAGAGCAGATACCAGGTAGAGGGATGGGATAAAGACACAGCAATAGAAAGAGGCTTACAGTAGCTTGGCTCAACAAGTAGTTGATTAACAGATGCATCATCAGGTGGAAAATGGACATTGACATCAATTACACCATCTGCAACCTTGCCCTGTCCTGTCTCTTAATCCCTCTGCAGTGCTCTCCAAAAGACACTTGAACACCAGATCAGGCTCACATAAAGGCTGGGGAAAAAAAGAAAAGAAATAGCTAAAGGAATGAAGATGCTTTCCCAGAAATGGACACCATCCCAAGCATGACCCTGATGTCTTAAAACCTAGCTCTGGGATCTCCCTGATCCACCACCATCCTGTAGAGAATGTTTAAGCAGGCAGTGAACATCCTAGCAGCAGTGAGATGCCAGTTTTGCAGCCACAGTGGTACTCTGTACCCAAGAGAGGTTCTCTTCCTTCTACAATGTTACAGCAGAAGATAGAAAAACCAAACCCTGGCCTATTAGTGCTCAGTCACCTTACCATTTCCTTACATCTGTCCTAGCTAACAAGCAGAGAGAAAGGGGTGAGCCACTGAAGGCAGAAAAAACAAGGAACAGTAACTAAATGATGGTTGATGGGCAGCTGATGGAGTAGAAGGACAGATGCAGAGAGGAGATGAACACAATAGATAAGCAGGCAGCAGACCCCAATCTTCCAGCAATTAGGGTTTCCAGAGCAGACTGTAATCTTCTGCAGAGTTGCTCACCAATAATTCCAGTTAAATTAGTTGTTCTCCCTCCTTTGGGTTTGTCCCTGGAATAATGTTGGTGGCATGGATCAAAGCAGCACTGTGGGGCTTTAAATGTGGCATGTGTGCTTTTAAAGAGCCAAGCATCAGGCAGTGTTCTCCACTCTAGTGTATGCCCAGCTCATGCCAGAAAGGAGATCTTTTAACTTCTAATTAGTGCATCTCAGGATCTGTCCAAACAACCCTGCCATGTCTCTCCTGGCAAACATAAACAGATGAGGTTCCCCAGGGACTTGCAGCCAGCTTGACACCTCTGAAGGGTAGCAGTACTATCACAATTAATAAAGCATGAGCAGGCAACATAAGCAATGCTGAAACCACCTCTGGAACTGCAAACCTGCTTGGTGGTATTTGATTTTCCCCTTTCTCACCTGATTCCCTCAAAAATAAAGAAGTGGATCAATGCTTTCTGCACCTGTGCTCCAAAAAGAAAGGTTGAAGGGGAAGAAAAATCAACTCATTACATGTTTAATTTAAAACTCTATCTGTGATTAGGATATTTTATGGACTGATCATCTGCCAAGCCAAAGTTACTCTCAAGTTCTGCTTGAGTCAGAAAGAAGACAGAACATTTGGGTTTCTCAACAGTTGCTGGCTCAGATGTTGTGCTCCTGGAAATGGTCAGGGAAGGAGTGGACAAAGCAGCAGTGGTGAGATGGATAAATAAGAGAGGGTCTGATAGGATGAGGGGGTTAACACTTGGGCTGGAAAAAGTGCCCTCAAAAGGCTTGGGTATCTGTGGTGACCAGCACATGGGAAGGTATCAGCACTTATTTGTACATATCAATGATGGGAAGCAAACAGAAAGGTGCAGGAACATTCACCAGCACCTGATGGTTGTGGATCAGTACATGGGATGAGTCTCATCATTGCATCACACACAGCAACTAGGACAACTGAAACATGTGAGGATGCTGCTGGGGTGTCTTCCTGCTGAGCCAAACTATAGGACTGCAGGGCCAAGAGAGGCACCTGTGGCAAAGGGATGACCCCCTCCCAAAAAAGGAGAGGGGAGACACCAGCAGCCCTCAGATCCCCAGGAAGAATCATTTCATCTGCAAGAATGGCAACGTCCACTTGTACCCACATAGCTCAAAAACCATATTATCCTCTCAATCCCAAAACAAAACACAAGAAGAGAGGGTGAGCTGGGGACAGAAGGTAGCTCTGTCAGCTAGGAGGATGTGGCTAAAATAACTCCACATTTTCTTTGAATTTCAAAGCTTAATTGAGGAGATTCAACTATTTTCAGGTTCTAGACCACACCAGGAAGGTCTGATTGGGATGGTGAAGCCTGGATTTGAAACCAGACCACCCAGACCTGAAGGAACCTTAAGACCTTCAAAGTCCTCACCCAAGCAGAGCTTGGATTTCTAAGTTTATTTGAGGTTTGCCACTTTAAAGACACAAAAAATTGGAAGTAGCCTTGAACAAACAAACTCTTCACATTCAGAAGTCTGCACAGAGCTCAGTAGCTCCAGCAAACCCAGAGGCCCCACTGCAACTGGCCAAGATATCAGGAGTTGCCCAAGGGACAGCCCTAATCTGCTTTCTGACATGCAGAAGGCCCATAAACAAATGATTATGCTTCTGTGCCTGAGTTTCCCTCATTTAAGAAACCTTGATAATGATCAGGGCTAATTGAAAATTTCCCATCAAGCATTATTAGGATGGGGAACAGGGATTTTGAATGATCCATTTGCAAAAAAAAGGCCAATTTCCCCCATATATCTTATTTTGGGGGGAGTAAAGCAAGCAAGCAACCAAACAAAAGCAGCCAAACAAAACCATCCTAAGTCTTTGGATAAAAAGACAATATTTTCCATAGAAAACACCTCCTATTTTCTAGGTAATCCAATGACCTCCCAGGTCTCATAAAGCTTCTGAGGCTTCTTTTATTGCTCTTGTAAATAATTACAGATGCTTTAATGGGAGGCTCAGCAGAACAAGACTTTAAATGCTAAAGCACCAGACCTTTGAGCAAACCTGAGTTAAGTCTCAGACAATGATGCAGGGAGAGGGAACTTCATTCACTACTAAAAGGAACATTCAGAGGATGAAGAAACTGCACAAGAGTAGCCAAACACTGGTTTTTTTCTTACATCTGATCTGAGTTTGACTAACAGCTGTTGGCAGGGAGAAGGACAGGTCTGGACCCTTCTGCTACCATGATTTCATGAGGACTTGAGTGGCTACATCTGCAGGTAAGTAAATAAGATCAGAGCCTGTGCTTTTGCTCCCTATACCAGTTCATAACCACACTCCTCCCAGGTCTGGGGCTGCATCTAAACTGCTGGCTGGGGCTGAACTCCAGTTCAAGCTGCCTCAAAGCATCCTCCTCCAAAAAGTTCACACCATCACAGTGCTCACCACTGTGGACTGGCAAAGGGATGTTTATCCCCATCCACAGTGCAGCCCAGGAGCTGTTGGTTACCAATCATCATTTGTACAGTGCAAGTTCAGGGTAGATCTTAGGAGAAGGTTCTTTCCCCAGAGAGTAGTGGAGCATTGGAACAGGCTCCCCATGGATGCAATCATGGCCCCAACTCTCCTGGAATCCCAGCAGCACTTGGCCAATGCTCTCAGACAGCTGGGGTGACTTTGGGGGTGTCCTGTGCATGGACAGGAGTTGGACTGGATGATCCTGGTGGCTCCCTTCCAACTTGGGCTATTCTCTGATTCTATGACAAGCCCCCAAGCAGGATTCATCCTCCCAGCAGAGGTCACCTGCAAATCTGGAGAATTACAGGACAGATTTGCCACTGCTGAAGAAACTACCAGGGAAAGTTAAAAAGATGTGAAATTTGCAGAAGGGAAAGGAAAGGAGGGGGTTGGAAATCAGCCACTGAGCAGAAAGGCAGAGGGAAGGAGGAGAGCAGAGGGGTGAGCTGGGCCATGGAAAGGGATTAGCTGCAGTGCACGTCTGACAGAGCCTGAGCCTGATCTGCAGAGCCACGACCTTTGCAAATCAATTTGCTGCTCCTGCTCTGCCTGCCTTGAAGAGAAAAGGACATGCTTCCTCCTCTGCCCACCCTGCCTGCACCCCTGAGTCCCATGTCACATGCCCTGGGTGATATTTCAGACACGACTCCCTCTGCAGGAGGAGAGCACAGGAACCTCTCTGCTGTGAGGACAGGCTGAGAGATTTGAGGTTATTCAGCCTGGAGAAGAGAAGGCTCCAAGGAGACCTTCTGGTGGCCTTCCAGTACTTAAAGGGGTCTAGAAGAAAGATGGGGAGACACTTTTTGGCAGAGCCTGGCCCAGGTTGCCCAGAGAGGTGGGAGATGTTCCATCCCTACAACTATTCCAGGTCAGGTTGTCTGGGGCTCTGAGCAACCTGATCAAGCTGCAGACATCCCTGATGACTACAAGGAGGTTGAACTAGGTGACCTCTAAAGGTCCCTTCCAGTCCAAAGCATTCTCTGAGTTTTGGATTCCTACTGGGGCTGAGCTGTAGGTGCAAGGTTAACACTTGACAGTGCATTTGACATCAAGCTCTGCAGGAGCTGAAGCACAAAGCCCAGAGATTTCAAGGGGTTTGCAAGTGATTTCACTGATTCCCATAGAGGTTTGGTACAAGCCAAAGCACTAGAAACCAGGCAGGGAGAAGATGGCTTCTTCAGGAACCTTCTACCTATCATATGCCCTTTTCCCAACCATCCCTTCCAGGCAATGAGGGTTAGATTCAGCCTTGACATCTCCAAAAATCCTTAACAAAGCTGCACCAGGATGCTGGGAGCATGGCAGCCACCCTAGCCATGGAAAGCCTCTGCTATGGATGTCCATGCATTGCTCCCTTCCTTGGCCAAGAGCCCATGTGCTGGGATAGAGCAGAGATCCCCACACTCTAAACTTTTATTTAAATCCATTAAAAGAAATAAAACACACAGACACAAACCCCACCACACTATTTAAAAGCAGTTCCCTTGAGTCTCTGGAGGAGAACTCAAACTCTTCCAGTCATTCAAGGATTTTGCAGACCTCATCTCCTCCTGCAGCACGTGCAAGGGGAATGTCTTGCTCCCTGCCTTCCCAGGCATGAACAGCTGGTCACATATATATTAAACTAATACCTTGGTGTGCAGTTTAGCATATAAAACCTGTTCCCTTGTGCCATTCACTCAGCACATCTTTCCCTGCCAGCCCCACACCCTGGAGACTCTCTGGTGTCCTGTAACACGGTTGGGCTCACACTGAGCTTTGCCCTAAGTGGCAGCACCACTCTCCCCCCTCCTGGATTCAGTCACCTGCTTCCATAAAAGTCATGTAAACTGAAAATCTTGGAGGTCCTTCCCTCCTGTCAGCCCTGGTTTCAAACAGAGATGATTTCTTAATGCCTCTTTGTACAAAGAGCAGCCACTGCTCCATTAACTGCTGTCACTGGAAACTTTGCTGGCAGAGGGGTGGGAGATGCTGGGAGCAAAGGGGGACCAAGAGTCTCTCCAGTCAGACATCAGTCCTCTGGCAGGGTTTCATGCTGATGCTTTAGGAAAAAGCAGCTCAGCTAAATCATAATCATACTTAGTAAAGTGATTTGGGCTTTGAGGGAAGCAGGAGAAGGTGAGATTTTAGCTGCCTTTCAGCTGATCAGCAGAGACTGGTAACCAGACAGGATGTGAGGGTCCTGAGTCTGGGCTCAGTAATGATGCATGAAAAGCAGCCTCTGGTGGTGGCAGAACTGATTCACCCTCAACAGCCCTGGGGAAAGAGACCCCTTTAACACCAGCTATTTACACAAAACAAGCTTACATTAACTGCACCACAGCAGAAACCAAATCAAGTGGGATCAAATCCTCAGCTTAGTGGCAACACCCTGGGTGACAACTCCAGAAATGTCTCTTGTGACTCTGACACAGCCCAAACCCAAAGCACTGCAACACAAGGAGCCACAGCTGGTTCCCACACATGAAAGCACAAAAAGCCCAGAGAGTATTAAATAGAGGCAGGTCAGGGCTGGAGGAGGAGTGTGAAAAGCTTCATTCCTCCACTGGATCTCACATAACAACACTACAGAGTCTGGTGAAGAGGGAAAATTACTTCTTTCATGTAAAGGTTCTTTATTTGACTGAGCTGAAGTGGGCAAACAGTCCAGGATAGCACCAGCTTGCCAGGAGTGCAGTAGGATAGTGACCATCACATCAGTAAATACAGTATACTTGAGATCATACCCTTGATCTTACCAACTAATGGCCTTCAGGGTGCTTGGGAAAGAGGGACAGGAAAAATCATCCCCATTACCAAAAAGAGAGAAGGAAAATTCTTCCTACATCACCAAGGAAGCCAGGGGATTGCCCAGGACAGTATTCATTCTTCAGGCAATAATGTCCTTCCTACCAAGCCACTGCAACCTCTGGATTCTATGGATTCCTTAACTCCTCAGACCAGGTGGATGTGCAAATGAACTCCTCCAGGGGTATTAGTCCAGATCCTCATCCCTGTGCTTAGTCCATCAGCTCTGAGAACTGCATTGAGTAGAAAGGCCTGACCTCTAAAGGACTCTTAACAGTGCAAGACTAAACAGCAGCTCCAATCTAGCTGCATGGAAATGAATGATAATCATATCCTTTTAAAAGAAACATTGGAGATTCCTAGCCCCAAAAGCTGCTTAGCAGACACCAGTGTGTGCTTTAACTCCAGGACTGGAAGCCTCCTATAAAGAGCACATTGGCATTCCTGCAGCTGAAGTGCAGCCCAATTTTCTCTGTAATAGAATAAGGTCTTCCTTGGAGGAGACTGTATGCTGCTGGTAATTATCTGATGACACATCCAGGTTTAGCAGATGGATTAACTTTGGGTTTCATTATTAGTGCCACTGGAGAGGTGTGTGTGGCTGCATCCTTTTAGGTATTAAGCTAAAGAGCTTGTAATATACTTTGTAGTGGCAACTGCTGGGCTCAAAACAAGCTTCCATCAGCTTTTCAGGAAAAGATGTCTAGAGAACACAGTGGATCATATCCTGTCCTGCTCATCACAGACTCATTATGGGTGGGAAAGCCCTCTGAGATCATTGAGTCCAACCATCCACCCAACACCACCATGCTCACCACTAAACCATGGCCCCAAGCACCACATCTATATGTTGAACACTTCCAGGGATGGTGATTATATGTTGAACACTTCCAGGGATGGTGACTGGCAGCCTGGGCCAATGCCTGATAACCATCTTGGGGAAGAAATTCTTCCTAATATATAACCTAAGTCTCCCCTGGTGCAACTTGAAGCCATTTCCTCTTTGTGCCATCACTTGTCAGCTGGGAGAAGAGACTGAGCCCTATCTCACTCCCACCTCCTTTCAGGTAGTTGTAGAGAATGAGAAGGTCTCCCCTGAGCCTCCTCTTCTCCAGACTAACCCCAGTTCCCTCAGCTGCTCCTCACAACCCTTGTGCTCCAGACCCTTCACCACATCTATACTGAGCTTTGACATCCTTTGCTGTCCTGCAGAGGCAATACTCCTCTATTAACACTAACCCTCCTGTGACATTTTACCTGGCTCCATCAACCTCCTGCCACATTTCTGGCAAGCCCCTGTCACTCTCTCTCATCACCAGCTCCTCTCTGATGATATAATTCAGGAGGAGCAGCATTGGATCTCAGCCAGGTAGACTTGGCACTGGGTGCCTGGCAGAGAGGCAGGCTGTGCTGTCTGCTGCCTTCCCTGACTCCAGCCTCACCACAAATGGAAAGGGAGAAAAAAAAAAGCAATTCCAGCTTCTGCCTGCACATAAAACTCATCAGAGCTGCATCTGCAGAGAGTATTGTCTTGTATGGCTTCATGTCACTGTTTAAAGGTTGACACATTTGGTCCCAGTAGGAGCTGCAATTAAGTGGCATGCTTCTCTTTGTCTACATTTGGAATGCCTCTGCTATGAAGAAAGGCTGAGACAATTAGGGTTGTTCAGCCTGCAGAAGAGAAGGCTCCAGGGAGACCTTCCTGCAGCCTTGCAGTACTTAAAGGGCCTAGAAGAAAGATGGGGACAGACTTTTGAGCAGGACCTGTTGGGACAGGACAAGGGTTGATGGCTTGAAACTAGAAGAGGGAGATTTCAGACTGGATCCAAGGAGGAAATTTCTAACACTCAGGGTGGCAAGACCCTGTCCCAGGTTGCCCAGAAGAGGTTGTGGATATCCCATCCCTGGAACCATTCCAGGTCAGGTTGTCTGGAGCTCTGAGCAACCTGATCTAGGTGATAGGTGTCCCTGCTGACTGCAGGAGGGTTGGACTAGATGATTTTTGGAAGATCCTTTCCAACCTAAACAATTCTGTGATTCTATCTTATTTCCTGGTAAAACTCTGAGTAGATTGAAGGAAAACTTCTCTCAAGATGTCAGTGAGCAGAAGGAGCAGACTCCCACTCCACTTCCCCCTCCAGCCAGCCACCTCCCAAGCTATTTATTTGCTCTCCTGTCACTACCACATCCAAGTTTTCACAGCACACCAACGTTCACCCCAGAGCTGAATGAAAACCCTTCATGGTGCCAACCTGCTGTGAGGCACCACAGGCTCTCAGAGTCCCCTCTCCACTGCATATGAGTAAAGAGAGATATCCTCTGGTCCCTTGCACTGACAATGCACATGGGGAGAGAGAGATTTGCTGAGGGCTCCCTGGCTACAGGTTTGTGATCTCAGATGAAGAATGGTTTCGTTTATTGGAAATTCACTTTTCATTTTGCTTCAATTAAGTGCCCAGTGAAATCAATCACAGACCTTCTGCAAACACTACATCTTCCAGAGGGAAAATATTTATCAAGTCCCAAGCCACCAGCTTTAGCTCCCTTATCCCTCTAGCTCTCTGGAATTGCTTTCACAATGTGGAGAACAGTAAAAAGCCAACTTGACACACTGAAACTTCAGAGGGTGAAAAGCAGAGTTTGAAGCAGCAAGGAGAGCACTGGACACAAAAACATCTATGGACTTCAGCAGAGACAAAAACAGGGGGTTATGAGCATGCACTCAAATGACATTGAGGTGACATAGCTGAAAACAAGCTGTCCAGGGCAGTGGTGGAGTCACCATCCCTGGAAGGCTTCAGAAAACATCTAGATGTGGTGCTTAGGGCCATGGCTTAGTGGGGATAGGTTGCTGGTTGGACTTGATGATCTTAGAGGTCTCTTTCAACCTGAATAACTCTGTGATTCTCTGAGGATGAGCCCCTCTGAACAGACTTGCTATGTTCAGTTATTTTTCCACCATCCCCTGAGACCTCTACTGTAGGTGTGAGCCTTCACAGGCCAGCAGATAGTTAAAGGAGATCTGGGTGAAAACACACAGTTCCCATCTCACAGGCACACATAAGCTGATTCCTACAAGAAATCCTCTGCTAGGAATTTGACCTGAGGCATGGAAAGTCAGAAGGAAGTTGTCCTTCAGTTTTAGTTTGGCCTTAGACTGGTCACCATGCAGTCACTGTGTTAGACTGCTCCCAAGGAGTTGGGAAGCACAGATTTGACCTGGGATACCCATCATGTGCCATGATTTCTCCTGTCTTCTCAATGGTCAAGAGCCCTGAGAAGGACCAGCAGCCTCTACCAGACAATACAAAGGCACCCAAGCTATTTGGATGTGACACTGAATAAAATCAATCCAAAAATCTATGAGGAGAAGCTTGAGGGCAGGAACATGAGTTTGAAATGCTGCTCAGTGATCAGAAAGGGCTTTCAGACAGGCAGAAGGCAGCACTACAGTGTCAGAGACAGCTGAAATGTTTTGTTATGCTCAGGGAGACAACAATTTTCTTGATGTTAACCCAAAACTTTGTGCTCTCTGAAGCTGCACTGGTCATCCAGCACTCCTTAACCTTTCCTGCCTTCCCAACCTTCAGCCTGCCCATGCAAACCTCCAGTCCCACCTGGGAAACAGAGATGGTTCTGCATCTTCTCTTAAAGGATTAACATCCAGTCTTGAACCACAGGCATTATGTCAATCAGAGATCCCCAAGGCTAGATCCTCAAGTGGTGAAAGCCCAAAAGCCACTCAGAATCCTATCCCAAAACAGCCAGCTGACTCAGAGCATCTCTCATGTCTTGGCAGGTTTTAGACACAAACATATTTTTGCTTTTTGTGTGGAGACATTGCAAATATCTGCTCTAAAACTGTCAGTAATCCACCTGCCAACTGCTTTCCACACATGGCCAAGCCCATCCATCACTAGGGGTGACTATTAGCACAAGCTTTCCCCACTGCAATGATCTAGACCCTGTGGAAGTCCATGCAAGTCTCCACAGAGTGAGACACAGTGATGATGATTTGATATTTGCTGGGGAACAGTGAACATCTAGACCATATCCAACTGTGCACATGTTGCTTTTGTCTCCACTGTTTCCACTTCTCCTTTCCCTCCCTGAAACTTTGTCTTAACTCTTCCCTTCTCAGGCATGGATGTTAAAGTGCAGGTACAGAGTAAAAAGGTCATTGAGGGAAGATCTCAGTCTACAGCTCTTCAAAGAATCTCAGCCCTGGTTTACATGATGACAAACCCAACTTTTCCAAAAGGAGTTTTCTACAGCAGGTCTTAAAACACTTCACATCATCTCTAGATGCTCTGCTGGATACTGAAGCAATGGACAATATTTTGCCTCAGTGCTTTTAAGTCTCTGGTCCCCAGGAGTCTGGAATAACCACACAAAAAGAGGAGGAGAAGCAGCAAATTCATCCCTAGATAGCAGAGGGAAAACTGAGTGTGACATTCCTAATGAGAAGTGGCTAAAGCCTAGAAATCCTAGGGGTTTGAAAATGCCTACAGAAGAGTCAGTACCACTCAAGTTGTTTAGAAAGCCTAAGCTGGATTTGGCCAGGATGCTGAGGTTCATAACCTCAGTCTGTAAAATTAATGCTTTGGGATCCCTAACTTCAGCTAAGTTTCCTGCTTCCAGCAAAACTGCTTGACTGAGGACTAAATAAATCCCTTGCACAACTCCAATAAAGCAATTCCAATGGGCAAAAAGACTTTAGAGATTTATCTGGTTTCTTGACAAGGTCAACTTTTCATGCAAAAAAAAAAAAATCAACAACTTTCTTGTGAATCTCATTTAAGGAGCAAGAGATGAACAACTCTTTATGGATCTGCTTCCTGCAGAGAGAGGTTCCACCCAGGCATGTCCAGAGATGTGTTTTTGTCAATGGTTATTGATGTATTTCAATTACTTCTGTGACACCTTCTGAAATACATTTGGCTGTGGAAAGCATTCCATAGAATCCCATCCCAGCACTTTCCAGGCTGCTATCCCTCTTTATGGCTGAACTGGGCTTGCATGTCTTTAGTTTGCCCAGCAGCTCTTCACTGCTTGGCCAACACATCCCTTTAGTACCATCCCATGGGCATGCTTATGGCTGGAGTAACTCCAGATCTTTCCTGTAGATGCAACTAAAATAGATTTGGATCAGGTATCTTAAAGGCATCCCTCTACAGTGACATCTTCCCTAAATGCCTTTGGAATCTCTGTACCCATAGCCTTGAATTAAGACCTCAAATTTGGATCAGGTGTCTCAAAAGCATCCCTGCACAGTGACATCTTCCCTAAATGCCTTTGGAATCACTGTACTCACTCCCTTGAATCAGGACCCTTACAATAATATTCCCAGATGAGGTTGTTTTGTCTCTTTACCTCTCCAAGATTTTTCCCCCCTCCCCCAGTTTTTCCTGCTTATTCTTTTCACAGCTTTAACCACACTGACAAAATCTCCTCTCTCCACACTTCTTGCTACCAAATATCATCCCTTGCTGAAATTTGTACAGAGGCTATTAATTAATTCAATGTTGTTTTGAATGAAGACCTTGCCTTGAGCCCCTCAATCTGTGCCCCCCAGCTTCCAAGCAGCCCAGTAGTCTAGCCAAAGCCATCACTTCTTCCATCAAACTTTCTACACACCAAGAAATGACAAATGAAACCAGACCTTGGCACTTCCCATTCTGCCTTGTTTCTCTGGGAAGCAACTCAAAATCTGCTCTGACTGCTCCACAAGATAGCCACAAAAAAAAAACAAACCCCAACCCACCCCTGGATCCTGTGCACCATCCTTCCAAAACACAGCACACTGCAGCCAAAGAACCAAATGTCCTCATGGAAACTACAGAGCTAGCACAAAGCCACAGCTCCACCACAGAATGAACTAAACCAGATCACAAACTCAACTGATGGAAGGAACTCTTTTTCTCTCTACAGAAAATAATCCTCTTCTGATTGTTTTTTTTTTCATTCCTGAGCCTCACTTTAAATTTAAGATAGAGCTTCAAACCCAGTTTGGGGAACAGTTCCCTCAACAGTTGGGGGGAACTGGAGAAATTGCTGCTGCCACTGAAATTAAAGACCATAGACTATAAGGAACCATTGGGTTTATGGCCATCTACTGCTCTGCAGATGGCATCTCCCTTCTGGATAGGTACTAAAAACATTTGTTCTCTCTCTCCCACTATGGCTACAGACCTGCCTCCTCCACTATTTCTCCCACCCTTCTTGGCTTTTCAGATGCTAATTGCTTTTCTCACTAAATTGAAGGCTTAATTAGATTAAATGAAGAACAATAATTGTGTCTAACTAGTATTTAACTGGGATTTTGCTCTTTCCTTTGAGATCTCATGGAGAGATTTCTCCACAGAACTGGGTGCCCATTTCTTTTCACTTCTATCTGTTGATTCAGCAGAAGATGTTTTACTTCCTCTTGCAGACCCAACACAATCATACCCTTCCATCAGCATCCCCACAGCTAGACATATAAAAGACCATATATATTATTACTGCACCCATCACTTCTATCTTTGGGTTGGTTTATCTACAGATATAGAACTAAATAATATCTTAGACAAAATAATTACTTATTAATTCAGTATTTCACAGTACTTGTCACTGATGGACCCTGAAAAGGGATTTCTTCAGCAATATCAGTGAATTAAGGTTATTTTCTAATATACTGAACACAAACCCTTGCTGGTGGAAGAGTTACACCCTGAAGGTCAAGCCAACCATAGAATCACCAGAGTTGGAAGGGATCTTCAAGATCATCTAGTTCCAACCCCCCTGCCTGCCAGGGACACCTCCCACTAGATCAGGTTGCCCAGGGTCCCATCCAGCCTGGCCTTAAAGGTTTCCAGGCTGAGCAGACCATTTCAAATAGCTTCACTCCATCCCCACTTTCACTGTCTGGATGCATCTTAGCTATTCATTCACTGGAGCTTCATCCTGGCTGCAGCAGCAGGTTTGGTTTTGTTTTCTTCTCCTAGACAAGGCAGAGCTGCCCTGTCCTTGACAAAGCCTGGCAGGAGCCAGCAGAAGCTAGCAGTCGACTTTCTGACTCAGACAGAGGCAACCACATCCTTCTCTGATGTTGCCTCGAATTTGAATTGTTAATAAGGAAACCAGCAAGTGGCTGAGGTCCTTCCTGACTCCTTCCCCCCCCAAACACACACCCCAATCCCACTTCTGCATATTTAGGACTAACTTGAACTTGGCAAAGAACCCCTGAAGGGAGGGACAGCTATTGTTTAGCATCCTCTTTTTAGGCAATCTGTAGGGATTAAAGGTGGCACCGTTGAATAATGCAGTACATCAGCAAGACAGCAGTGCTTCTCCCAACAACAAGAAGCAGCCAGAGAGGGCTTTTTCTCTGCAGAAAAAGTCAGACTTTTGTGTTTGGTCTGTTAGTGTCAGCAAAAAACCCTCATGCCAATAGCTCTAGAAATGGGATACAATGAAGAAGCTGCTGTCTGCCAGAAGGGTTTGCTGGAAATAGGAATGAAGGGAGATAGGAATATTATTTATGCAAGCTGAAACAGGAGCTGAAGAGGTTTAAAACCTCTGGATAACCAAAATTAGATTAAATTCTTGGAGCAGGACCTGATTCAAGAAAAGTTGTAATTATAATGAAATGCTATATTGCAAAAGCTTTTTCTTACAGAGCTCTTTTATCTTGAAAGAAGCCCAAGTCACTAGTGGCATGTGGTTTTCTCCAGGATGAGATGCACTGAATGCATGATAAACCTTCCCCCACAAGACAGTTTCTTTTTTAGCTGGAAAGACTGGAAACAGAAAACAGAACAAGTAGAAAGAGACTGCAGTTGGGCTGAGACACACAGGCTTATCCTTCCCTGCTCTCAGGGCCTCCAGATCAAATCACCAGGTAGCTCCACAGCATCCTGAGCAAAAGTATCAGAGTCAAAGAGAAATCACTACAAGGAAACAAGAGTACTGTGCCCAGTTGTGGACTCCCCAGCTCCAGAGAGACAATGAACTACTGAAGAGAGTCCAGCAGAGGCTAGGAAGATGCTGAGGGCACTGGAGCAGCTCTGGCAGGAGGAAAGACTGAGAGCCCTGGGGCTGCTGAGCCTGGAGAAGAGCAGCCCCAGAGGGGAGCTGCCCAATGCTCAGCAAGACCTCAGGGCTGGGGGCAAGAGGCTGGGGCCAGACTCTGCTCAGTGGTGCCCAGGGACAGCCCAAGGGGCACTGGGCACAAACTGGAAGCCAGGAGGTTGCAGCTGAGCAGGAGGAGAAGCTTGTTTGGTGTGAGGGTGTTGGAGCCCTGTCCCAGGCTGCCCAGAGAGGTTGTGGAGTCTCCTTGTGGGGAGAGATTCCAAGCCCAGCTGGAGGTGATGCTGGGCAAGCTGCTGTGGGTGCCCCTGCTTTATCAGAGGGGTTGGACTAGATGATCCCCAGAGGTCCCTTACCACCTCTCCTACATACCCTGCCCACAGAGCAATGTACCCTGACTTGAAATTTAACCTCTTGCCATCTCCAGAGTATTTTTAGAATCATAGAATCATTTAGGTTGGAAAAGACCTTTAAGATCAAGTCCAACTATGCAACCCAGCACTGCCAAGTCAACAGTTATATCCCTAAGCACCATATACACATCCTTTAAATACTTCCAAGGATGAAAACTCACTTTTCTTGGAAGCCTGTTTCAGGAAGATAGCCAGACAGATATCAAACACATCTGACTTTGGTCAGCTATGAGACCAGAGAGGGAAAGCAGTGACTGATTCCCACTAAAACCTCTTCATTCTCTGAAGGAAACATTAAAAAGATGTAAATATGATCAATATCCAACCCAGCCAACCTCTGTCCTGTAACCCAGAACAGGGTAAGGTGGTCTCAGTACAGGAATCAGAGAATCATTTAGATTGGATCAGACCTTTCAGATCCTTGAGTCCAACCATTAACCTCATGAAGGACAGAGTGACACAGGACACCCAAAACCAAGAATAATTCCTTGAGCAGAGCTCTCATCCACCCTTTTTGTACTAACACATCTTGTCAACTTCTTGTTCAACTAACTCATTGAGGTCCCTGATCCTCACACTGACCAGAGGACATGTGCCTTCTGAAGGCAGAACAACAGATTGGGAGACTGATGGTGTGCCTACACAAAAGCAGGGTTCAGGAAAGCCTGAGCCACTGCTCCACACTGGTTTCCACCAGAGAACAACCCAAACTTGCTACCCTCTCTCCCCTCCTGTTTTCTGGAGCAACCAGTGCTTGTTTACAAAGTTTCTGCAGTTCTGCTTAATTTAGAGCAGGCTCTTCTGGTGAGTGTCACCAGTTCCACTTGGCTGGCTTTGATGAGCACAACGTGACTGCTGGGAACTGAAACAACCCTTTCAGTGCACTCTCTTCAAGTCTTTCTCTCCCTGAAGCATCTTTTGGGTGGAAGGGAGAGAGAGGAGCAAAGGCTGTCAGATCCAACAGTACATAGTCATTTACAAACTGGCCTCAGGAATGGGTCACTGCCTGAAGCTTGAGTGACCAGAGGCATTCCAGTCCTTGCTTGACAACAAATAGCTTCAAGAAAAGAACATTTTCATCTTTAGTCAGAGGCTTCCAGAGACAGCAATATCTTATCCCTAAGACAGTAAAAAAGAAAGGTTTATCTTCTCTCTTTAAAGACTAAACCAAGGCAAAGAAAATAAAGACTGGGTAACCAATACTCAAAGAGAAACCCTGTGTCCTCCTCTCTGCCTCATCCCTCATGCTCCACACCTCTCTTTTTACACCCTTGACAAAAGCACCATCACACTAAATGTTGGATGTGTTTGCAGTGGCAAGGTCAGTGGCTCCAAATCCCATGTCTCACATGGCCTTTACACTTGCCCTTAAAGAGGGAAGGCAAGAGCCTGCTAAAAGCAAGGATGCAAGTCCTACATCCAGAGTCACCTGTAACAACCCACCTGCCTCTTGTCTTCTCTGGCTGTGTCTGTGGTGTGCTGCAGCCATGCCCTGCCTATACAAACATGGGTTGTTGCTCTGCTGTTAAGTTCTGCACTTACAGCATCAGCTGCAGACTCCTTTTGCTCTGGGATCCCATGGATCCCATCTGCCTGGCCAGATCTTTGACCTGCAGACCAGATTAGACCAGTACCAGGAGCCCCAGGTGGGAACAACAAGTGATGCTACCCTCCTGAAGATAAAGCAGTGTTTGGGTTCCATGGGGCATCTCCTCCTCCACAGGAGCTCAGGCCATAGCCTCCTCAGATGACCATGTTTGGTCTCCTAGTGTGAAAGAAGAAATTTGAGAGGTTTGCAGGAGTGGAAAGCTGGAAACCACATGACATAAGCCAACTTCAGAATAGGTCTCCATGAGAACAGCTCTTGGAAGCAGTGGTGTGGAAGGGAAGGATGCTAGCAGGAGAAATCAGCAGCCCCCTGAAGATTGAGGGAGCACTAATGAAGAGAAGAAACATGCCAAGAGCCAAAGTACAGAAGCATCAGAGACCACAGCTGTAGGCTGGGAACCTATTTTGTTTTGCAAAGCTGTCCACCTCCACTGCTTTGATTAAGGATTATTAATTAGGCAAGTGAAGAGCACAAGTAAATACACTGACCCAGGCTTGACCATTATCTGCAGATGAATAAAAACTGATAGGAATGCTTGGAGAAAAAAGAAGATAGAGCTGGAAACCAACACAGTTCTTTCCCTGGGGCACTTGTCTGTCTCTTCCTCTCACCAAATGCTTCAGGAAGCCTTAGAAAAACGAGTCTCCTTTTCTTCCCTCTGGCAGAGTAGATTTCCTCTTTATTCACAAGGACTGTAATTGTATTATTTCCATAACAACAGACTATGAGATCAGAGAGCTGCAGAAGATGGGTTGGAAAAGGAAATCAGCCAGGAGGATGGCTTTAACTTCTCCATGTTTCTTGTGTGATGGATTGGAATTCTCAGGAGAAGCAAGATCTGAACTCCCCCATGAAATGTCACTGGAGCTACACCAATACACTCCATGACCCCAGCTCACATGCACAAACACCTCTAAGTTAGGAATGGGACAACATCCAAGCTTTGCAGCTGATGACAGGGCTCAATGAGGAGATGGACTCTGCCACACACAAAGGCTGGTGCTTATCAAGTCCTTTCTGCATGCATCAAACATTTGCTTTGTGTCCCAGGGAGGTCTTCACATAAAAGGTGGAGCAGGTCATCATCTCCCCAAAAAGCAGCAAAGAGCCTCTTTCTCTGGAGGGGCAAGGCAGGATTTGCAGTGTGAGCAACAGGGGAGAGTGTACAGCTCCTGAGCAAGAGTGGTCCCCACCCCAAGCCTAGGGGTTGCAGAGCATCAATACTCCTGAAGTGGCAGGAGAGGATATCACCCTGCAAAGCAAAAGCTGCTTCACTATCATTTTATCCTTTCCTAGTCAAGGCTCTGAAACCACTTTGTTACCATGGGAGAGGAAGGGAAAAGAGAAGAGATACTGCCAAGAACAAACACCAGTCCCTAGAAGAGACAAGGAGCATTAAGAAACAGAGAAGAACATGTCAAGAGCTGAGCTAAAAAACATCAGAGTTCATAGCCAGAGGGAGGGGAGCTATATTTTTCTGTCCACTGAGCAGAAACCCTTGTCACTAGCTCCATGAGCAAACTGTTGGGAGGCAGCAAGAACTATTTCTGGACTTGTCCACAGTCACATAGGATGGAGAGATGCAGGAAAGCACAGACTACATTAGCTATGTCCCCCCTCCACCTTCATTCTGAGAGAGGACACCCCAAGGACAGATCACAGGTCAGGTAGAGCAGTCAGGCTTTCAAGGTGTCTCTCAGCCAAGTCATGGCAGCTCCTGACTGGAAGGTGCAATCACCAACATCCATAATGCAGGGCCTGGATCTTGGGCACCTTGGGACCTCAAGCCAGGGTAGCTCCCCCTGACATTGGCCAGCAGGGACAGCCATGGATTAACTCATGAGCCAGTAAGTAGCAGTGTTAGGTTAATGCTTGGCCTCAATGATCTTAAAGGTCTTTTCCAACCCAGATGAATCTGAGATTCATGCAGCAGGCTGGAGCTGTGCCTAACAATCATGCAGAAGCACAGTAGATCATTTTCCATCCTGATCCACTTCCAGGCAGAGTTTTCCCCCAGCAAACCCCAGCTACACACAATTAGCTTGAAAAGATCTCTCTAAGATGCATCCAGTCAGCAAGGTGACTGGTTTGTGGCTTTGATTTAGGGACTGGGTAAAAGGGAGGAGGGTGAGAGGTGTTTTCAATAGCTAATTGGATAGCTTTCTCAAGCAGGCATTAGAATCTGCTAATTATCCCATGGTCTCAGGAAAAATAAGAAAAAATCTCTCCCTCTGGATTATTCCAGCACTGGTGAAAAAAGAATAACCTTCAAGGCCAACAAGTTGTCACTTTTAAACTCTGAAAATACAGCCTAGGAATTAACCTCACCCTGGGATTCTCCTTGCATCCTTCCTGCCTTGTAAATGGTACCTAAGGGATCAGAGGTGACTTGGTTTCCCAGTGAGCTGCACCCACTACATCTGTTTTTCTATGGCAAGGTGATGAAGACTGGAAAGGTTGCTGGTCTTTGTGTTAGGGTTTAAGGTGGGTCTGGAAGAGCAGAGGAAAGAACAGGCACTGTAATGGACCTTGGCAGCACTTGGACTAGCACCAGCAGAGACTGCTGGAGATGTGACTATCAGCTCAGCCTATTGGAGCTGTGTTTCTCCCATCTAGGAGGTGTTCTACTGAGTGGTTTCACTTGAGGGTCAATGTTGTCCCAGCAAGATCCAAGAAGGTGGATACCCTGCCCTCCTGTTTTGGCAGGCAGCCCTTAGCCACAGACAGCTTGACAACAGCCTGGAATAATCTATCATTCTGTGTTGGCACTTAGCATCTGAGAGCATGGATACAGCTCTGCCCCTCTCATGTAGAGCTTGGACTAGCATTGACCTGTGCTGTTAAAGCCAGCAAAATTCAGGCTCCTTGAACACATGGACACAGAACCTGTTGGAAAATGGTTGTGAACCCTTGTTGTAAATCAAATTACTCATTCAACACATCCTTATCACATAGAGAAGTCCCCTTCTGAGCTCTGTGCTGTTTATAAACATCCATCCCTTACTGCCCAAGACAAGAGCTGAGCATCAGGAATTTCAGGCCAGCATTTGCAGCCTCATTCACTGCCCTGGGATTTGGGATCATCAGGAGCTTACTAAAATGGTCTGGTAAGGAGAGAAAGGGAGAGAGATCTTGAAGTCTCTCTTTTCTTTTAAACACTCTATCAACCTGCAGGCTGAGAAAACAATAAAAAAAATATAGACTCCATTAAACTACTTAGAAGAAAAATCACTGCCTCTGGATGGTTGAAGGCTGCCAATTTTCTGCCAGTTGCACTGTATTTGTTCTAGCCTGAGAAAGAAAGGAGGAAAAAAAGGGGAGGGAAAAAAAAAAAGACTAATAACAGCAGAAAAATAACTGTGTGAAAACCACTCAAATAACATGAACTGCTCTGATTGTCTTGCCCAGCAGCTAGCTAGTCCTTGGATTGTGTTCTACAGGGGAGAGAAGAACTTAATGCAAATAGGGGATGGAAGTAAAGCAACTGTGCACCTCAACCCCAAAAATAAATGGATAAATACTTGGTGGAAATGAAGGGAAACTCATTTGTGCCTGGAGCTAGTGCTTGCAGCTGGGAAGCAACTGAGATTTCCTCCATGTTTGCAGAATCATAGACTGGGGAGGGTTGGAAGGGACCTCTGGGGATCATCTAGTCCAACCCCCCTGCTAAAGCAGGGTCACCACCCAGAACAGGTTGTGCAGGATCACCTCCTCCAGGTGGCCTTGGGATCTCTGCACTGACCTGTCCCTCTGGTAACATGTCACCTTGGGGGTTTAACACTTCCCCTGCCCTCCTAGACCTTAGCCCCCATTTACCTCCAGGAGGATTTCTCCCAGGAACCAGGAGGAACCAAGGACAAAGGTAGGTGGCCACTTTTCTGTCCTTCATCTCTAAATTCTCACTGCTTCCCAGCTTCTCCTTCTGGCTATTTCTCACCTGCTTCTGCCAAGAGGTGACTGGAGATCACCACAGCTCAAAACCTTCCAAACCCCTGCACAAGCCAAAAATGAACCACCCTCCCTGCAGCCTCCAGAACCTGCTCCTTCCAGCCCCATCTCCCTGACCTCACAGCAATAAGGAAGCCTCTGATCCCCTACCAAGCATAAGCCTCAGGCAGCATTTCTCCTCTCCATCCTGGAGAGCCACACACAGAAGCCAGAGAGCTTGGCCAGCTGGGACACTGCTGGCAGCAGCAGCCTGCAGGCATGCAGAGAAGTCAGCAGTGATGGAAAAAGAGCAGAACAACATTGGGTTTGGAGGAACAAAGGACAGCTCTGATAAATTCCTCCTCCTCCCTCTACTTGGTCAGGGATTTGCCAAGCTCCTAGCTGACAGCACTCTCAGGACACAGGGTTCCAAATGGAGATTAAGCACCCAGAGACTGGGATAAGGAGGGTAAGTCAGCTCCAGCACCCAGGGGTGACCCAAAGCTTCAGTCCCCCATGGATGAATGGGGTCTGCTTTCTGCAGGGTTGTCTTGCATCCTATGAGCTAGCCCTGACCATCACAGGTGGTCCCACTTATGGGATACCACATCACCCCACATCTGATCTCCCTCCCTGCCATGAGAAACTGATGCTCAGGCTTTGTGCCTGGAAGGAAAGGGCTTGTTTTGGCCTTCTCTAGACAAAAATAATAGCAGTAGTCTCACACTCCCTCCCTTCCCACTGTGCTGACAAAAGAGGACTGTCAGTGCAAGAAGAGCAGGGGTTTTCTAGACCAGATCTCTGCTAGATCCCCAACTACCTCTGGGATGCACATCACTGCCAAAAACACACAACACAAAACCCTCACTCAGGTGGGAAGAGTGCAGTGGGTGAAAAACAGCAGAGATCTGCAGAGAAAAGGAGAGTCAAGGTAACAACAACTGACTTCTGGAGAGCTGCCCCCCACAGATCCCCTCAACCAGCTACCAAGTAGGAAGGAACCTCACTACAGCATCTCACCCCCAAGCCCTTCCTTCTGCCCTGCATGCTCACCACCAAATGTAACAAGCCAAACAACACCTTTTTCTTCTACTTTCATTCCCCACAAGCAAACTAACAGCTCAGTGCCACTGGGAGATGCTCACAGTGCCTGCAGGTGATGGGCAAAGCCACCCCACCCCAGGAGGCTTCCACCTGCGTCATGCAAGCACTAGGAAGGAGGAAAACAGCAAAGCTCTTGAGAAGGAAAGGTCTGTTGAGGATGGGGGATGGAAGACATCACACATGCACCAGCCTGAATGAAACATCCTCTACCAGCACCTCCCAGCCTGGCAATGCTTCAGGTGTCCTCTCCATTCAGGTCCTGGCATCCAAGTCTCCATAGTGGATGATTTGATTCCACCACCCCCCATCTTCTCCCTTCCCTTCTCTCTCTCTCTCTCTCTCCCCCCACCTCTCTGGAAAGGGCTGTACTAGGCTGGCAGTCTGCCATGCTCATGTCTGCCTCCCACTGCATCCCTGTCTGCCATTGTTTCCAATCAGTTTAGGAAACAGCACTGAGAACAATTAGAGAAGATAACGAGGAAGAATTACATAATTACAGGCCACCACATCCAAAGCATTTTCCCAGGCTAAGCTTTGCCTGAGGGAGGGAGAAGAACCCAAATCACACTGTCTTTGCCTTAACTCAACTGCCTTACCATCATCATCATCATGATACTTGGAGAGAGGTCCCTTCTGCAGCTGGACTCTGCAAGCTGCCACAAAACAGGGTTACACACACACATAGCTGTCCTGGGCTTGGAAGAGAGGAATATCAGGTTGCCCAGAGAGGCTGTGGCTGCCCCATCCCTGGCAGTGTTCAAGGCCAGACTGGATGTGGCCCTGGGCAACCTGGGCTAGTAGGTAGCATCCCTTGCCCATGGCAGGGGGGTTGGAGCTAGATCTTTAAGGTCTCTTCAAACCCAAACCATTCTTTGAATCATTCTTTCTATGAATCTCTGAATCTGATCTTGTCTGGGGGAGGTTTCAGACTCAACCCTGCCCAGCTGTCTCCTTGGATCATATCTGAGCAACAGACTTCACCAGTGGCAAGAAGAAAGATGCTCAAGGAATTAATCTGCTTTCCAGGTCCCCAGTGAGGTTTATACAATAGTCCCCAGCTAAGCAAGGCTCTGATGTGCCAGCAGAGAGACATCATGAAACTGCAAGCAAGTGAAGACACCAAGAGCAGGCTCCACACACTGGAAACAAATCTGTGCCCACTGTACTTGCCCTCCTCTACCCAAAACCCCTGTCCCTCCACTCAGACCTTGCTGCAAGGAGCTGGTATTCTGGTTAAGTCCACGTACCTTGAGCTAACACAAGCTCTACTCCTTCCATCAAAGTCCTGTTTGATAGGATCATAGAACCATTTTGGTTGGAAGAGACCTTGAAGAACATGAAGTCCACCCATTAACTCAACAATTGAAGGATATTTCACCTATGCCATCAGTTATTTCAGTGTATTTCCTAATTACCTCCAGGTATCTCAGAGGTGAAGCCAACAAACCCAGCTCTGTTTGCTGCTTCTATTGTGAAACACCTGCTTAGTTTCACCTATCCAATTTCCTCATCCCTCCCCCTGCAACAGGTTCACCACCTGCCAACTTCTTACATTAGAGCTACCAGAGAATATAAGGCCAGAAAAGGAGACTTTTACCCAGGAGAACATTATCTTGAATGCTTTTCTTTGGAGGATTTCAAAGCAATTCTCCTGTCCTCATCCTTGTGTGGCTAGAGGCAGGGACCACTATGGGAACTGATATTTGATCTGGCTTCAGAGAAGCTCTGAGCTGACTGCATCTTCATGCTGGGGGTTGAGTTGCTGCTCTCAGTTGTTATTTCAGGGAGCAGAGAAGCATCTTCAAATTTAAGAATCCACTTAACAAGGCCATAAGCCACTCTTAACAAACATCAGAGTAATTAAAAACCTCCCAAAAGCAGGAGATCTGGGAGATGCCTTTGATATTTGCTCTGATGATGAAGGCTCTCTCATCCTGTCTCAGTGTGTCACAGCTGTTCACTGTGAGCTCCCTTTCATTCCTGAACCTCCTGAGCTCAGCAAATCCACCACCACCTCCTTCCTGATCCAGGTGTAATTCAGAGCTTTTGAAATTAAAGCCCTTTCATGGCACCTTTGATTGAGATGTTCCTGCTAAAGGACTCTAGGGCTTTCCCCCTTCCCTTTTAAGATGCAATAAAAGGGAGAAACTGTCCAAGCTTTGTAGGAGGGCTTGGAATTTGAAAGGCAGGCATGGGAGATAACACACAAGAGGATGTTCAGATGTTGATATGACCTTGGAAGAGGAGCAAAAGGGCTGGGGGAGCAGCTTCTTGGAGGTTCCTTCTCCAGTTTAGCTGGTGGTCTCCTGTGCTCTCCACTCAGAAGTTCTTGCTGGGCAGGTGAAGCATTAAATGCTTCTTGCAACCCAACTTGGGGAAGTGACAGAGATTTCTAAATGAAACTCAGATGAGATTCACCATCACAGTGAGTACTCAGACCTGGATTCATATCACATCCATTTAAGACAACTTAAACTAGTCACCCAAAGCTACTGCAATGAGTAAGGTTGAGAAGTGAACCTGTGTGAACCTCAGGAGGTTCAACAAGGCCAAATACAAGGTCCTGCACCTGCCTCAGGGCAATCTTCAATATCAATATAGATTGGGAGATGAAGGGATGGAAAACAGTCCTGTGGAGAGGGACATGGAGGTACTGGTGGGATGAAAAGCTTGACATGAGCCAACAGAGTGCACACACAGCCCAGAAGGCTAACCAAATCCTGGGCTGCATCAAGGTCCTTTCAGCTCTAACCTTTCTATGATTCTGTGAGATAAAGAAGGCACCTTTGGAGATCAGTTCAGATCTAAGATAGGAACTGATCACCTCTAGACATACTAATGACTCTGCCTTGCCAGTGAAAGCCCACAGGTGGCCAGGTAGCTCACCTAGGTATCCAAAGTAGGTAGAGCTATGTTTCTTGAGGAGATGGTTCTCAACCATTGCAATGGTCAATACACAGAGATGGCAGCTTGCTTAACTGGGAGGGAGCCAGTCCAGCTGAGGAAGTCTAGACTAGAACACAAGATGAGTAAAATTATCAATCAATCAGTGTTTCCACGTTCTTTAGATAGTCCATGGAAGGTGAGGCTGGATTTCAGAGAGGACCTGACCAACAATTCACTCTGGACACTCTAGAGTGACAACATTAACCAGGCTGTTCTGCTTTGTTCTCACCCAGAAACAAAGCTTGAGCAGCAGTAACACCAAGCTCTTGCAGGGAGGAGCTGCACATGTAGAATTTGAAGCACTTCCCAAAGGTCTGGGAAAGAGCCAGGAGAGTTCCCATGGAGGGAACACAAAAGCAAAGGTGGCTGAAACACTCCAAGAGGCATTTAGCTAGGCTCCTCCATGACTGAAAAAAAAGAAAACACCAAACAAAGCACACCAGGATGGCAGTAAAAATCAAGCCCAGGATAATGTGTGTAATGGGAGCTGAGTGATCTGTAAGGAAAATACTCCTCAAAGCCTTGCACCAGGCCTCAATGGCTCTTCACCACAGCTGCATGGCAACAACTCTCACAAGAGCAGGGTTTTTACATGCACTTGAGCAAAATGAAAGCCTTTCTCCAAAAGGTAGGAAGCAGAAGAAGGGGTGGAGGAAGGAGGAGGAGGTTCATTTTCTGTCTCTCAGAAGCACTCCTTATGGCATTTGCTTGATTTTCCATTGTTCAAAAGATGGCTTCCCATCATTGCCAACATTCCCAAGGAGTGAGGTGACAGAAACAGAGTCATCAGAGAGAATCATAAAAGCAGTTTGGTTGAGAGACCTTTAAGATCATCAATTCCAACCATTAACCCAACACTGCCAGGTCACCACTAAACCATGTTCCTCAGCACCACACCTATACATCTTTTTAATCCCTCCAGGGATGGTGAGTCCACCACTGCCCTGGGCAGCCTGGGCCAGGGCTTGACAACCCTTGCCATGAACAAATTGTTCCTCAAGTCCAACCTAAACCTCCCCTGGTGCAACCTGATGCCAGTTCCTCTTACCCTATCACTTATTTCTTGTGAAAAGAGATCAGCTCCCACCTGGCTCCAGCCTCCTCTCAGGGAATTGCAGAGAGCCAGAAGGTCTCCCCTGAGCCTCCTCTTCTCCAGGCTAACCAAGCTCAGTTCCTTCACCTGCTCCTCACAACACTTGTGCTCCAGACCCTTCCCCACTTTCCTTGCCCTTCTCTGGACACATTCCAGCACCTCAATGTCCTTCTTGGGGTGAAGGTGATGGCCCCAGAGAAGGATCCTCTTGATGCAGAGCCCTTGAGATGCTGAGTATCCCAGTTGGCTCCCTTTGGGAGGGGAATCACCCTGGGATTTTCTCTACTTTTCCCTTTGGTGACCAGCACCCTGCCACCATTAGGACCCTCCAAGGTCCATCCAAACTCCACTCTGCCAGGATCCCTACAAGCTCTGCCCTATTGCTGGACCATCAGGGGAAGGGCTCCCACCTTACAGACCCTTCCCTCAGTTATACAGTTGCCTTCCTGGTCCCAAAGGTCTAACTGCACCATATTACCCTAGGAGACCAAATCTCCAACAAAACAACAGCAAAAAGAAAAGCATTGAGGGGTGGGGAGAGAAAAGAGGAAAACTGGTTTCCAAACCTGGGCATAGCAAGAGACTGTTTCCATAGCAACCTCTCCTTCCTACAGCAGCTCAAGCCTTGTTTAATCAGTGGCAGCATTTGCCAATAAAGTCTGCTGGGGTCCACACTTCCTTCTTGTGTACCTGCACTGGGGGGGATGAGGCCATGCAACCCCAGAGCTGGTGGTGGGGATACCTTTGGGAGGGGTTGGTGATGATGCTAAAGCATGGGGCTTCTGTAGCTGGAGCCAAGCTGCTATGATACTAGTAGGAACAATTTCTTCCCTCAAAGACTTGTTAGGCATTGGCCCAGGCTGCCCAGGGCAGGGGTGGAGTCACCACCCCTGGAGGGGTTGGAAAACCATCTAGATGTGGTCCTTAGGGTCATGGTTTAGTGATGTGAGGGTGATAGGTTGCTGGTTGGACTTGATGATCTTGGAGGTCTCTTCCAACCTTAACAACTCTCTGATCCTGTGTGCTACCTACCCCATGCCATGGAGGGGTGCAGGGCAACTCTCTAGGCACCAAAACCCCTGCAACCATCCTTGTGCTCCATTCACCTTCTAGAAAAACCTCAATCCAAGCAGCCTCACAGCCTCCTGGACCTGCTCTCAGCAAGCTTAGCCATTAGTGACATGCTAAGCTGCTCCCCCCCAAAACCACAGGGGGTTCCAGTGCTGCCTGCAGCCATCACACCACAGTAGAGGTAGGGGCAGGAGTTAGCTGCTGGGGTTTGTACCCTCCAATGTGTCAGTGGGGCTGTGTGGAGCTGAATAGCTCAATCCTCAACAACAAACAGGGGAGATCTTGGGTTTTTTTGTTGTTTCTTAATAATAAGAGTATATTTCTCCTGGTCTAATCCAAAAGCACTTTGTCCTTTGCTACCTGAAGCCTACAAGGTGCCAAGTTGCAGCCTCATAACAGTTTTCCTGATGTTTGTCATGTTGTTATTTTCTAAGGAGTCCAAGAAGAAGAAACAATAATTGAAATTCACTTCTGGTTCAACTCCAGAACAGCAGGTCTGGGTTTAGATGGCTTCAAAAATCACCTTCCAACTTCAAGTTCACCTCAATTCCTCTGGGATTACCCAGGGCAGATTTAAATGGTGAAACCCAAAAGCCTCAGTGCTGAAGCAAGGTCTGGAAAGAGCACCTCAAGCAGAAAGGGTCACAAAGCTCTGCTCAAAATCTGTATACAATTTATACACCCTCTGTCACAGGGCAGATGATTAAAATTGGACAGATTTTGGGTTGTGTACAGGTGTCAATCAACATATCACCAACAGCAAACAAAAAACAACCACCCCACAACTTCAACAGGTTTGAAAAGGTTGAGAAGTTTGTAAGATATCAAAAGTAAAGATGTTGATATATTATGTTTGAAACCTTTTTTTACCTATTAAAATAGAAAACATCCAAGTGAGGGGGAAAAAAAACCATTTCATTAAACTTCAAATATTTAACTGGAGCCTGTGTTACAGCAGAACATTTTCTTGATTTTCCTTTAATGCTTTTATTTCAACAGAAAACCAGAGGAAAAATGGGTTTTAGGTTAAACAAAAGGTTTTTCAATGTGTTTTTTTGCTTTCAGCCACTGAACCTCAAAAATCCATTATTTGTACATGTTTAGCCCTGATCCATGACTAGGACTTCTCCAGTAATTCAAATAAACACAAGTTGTCAGTAACCTCCCTCTGTTTGGGTTTGCTTTCTGCAGATGTTCTAATGGACCCAGTTTGCTTTCTTTGCCTGAACCAGCTTAGCACCAGGGGAGTTTTGCAAGCATAAAACATGGAGCAATTTTCAAGGACTGGTCTCTGGAGAGTGAATTTTTAAACATGTTTACCCATCTTGCTTCTAGGAAATAGAGATGACATAGCACAGAAGTGATCTGTCACACCAGACCACCACAGCCCAGATTCCAGAGACATCATCAACTGCCTGACACAACTCACTGCTTTTTCCACCACAGATCACCCCATGTTGCTAAACACTCCTGTGCTTCAGATGATGAAGGCTATTTCACAGAAGCACAGACTGGTAGGGACCTCTGGGGATCCCCTAGTGCAAACCCCTGCTCCAGCAGGGTCACCCACAGCAGCTTGCCCAGGGTCACCTCCAGCTAGGCTTGGAATCTCTCCCCAGGAGGAGACTCCACAGCCTCTCTGGGCAGCCTGGGCCAGGGCTCCAACACCCTCACACCAAACAAGCTTCTCCTCCTGCTCAGCTGCAACCTCCTGGCTTCCAGTTGGTGCCCAGTGCCCCCTGGGCTGTCCCTGGGCACCACTGAGCAGAGTCTGGCCCCAGCCTCTTGCCCCCAGCCTTCAGCTCTTGCTGGGCATTGAGCAGCTCCCCTGTGGGGCTGCTCTTCTGCAGGCTCAGCAGCCCCAGAGCTCTCAGCCTTTCCTCCTGCCAGAGCTGCTCCAGTGCCTCAGCATCTTCCTAGCCTCTGCTGGACTCTCTCCAGTAGTAGCCACACTATTCCTGCTGCAGAATTCTGCCAAACCATGAAGCTCCTTGCCTCAGGGCATCCTGGATGCTCAAGGTCTGCACAGCTTCAAAAAGCACTCAGGCAGATTTGGGGAAGAAAAATCCACCAGAAGCATTAAATCTAATAACAATATCTAAACCATCCCAGCACCTCCTTATGAATGTCTCTTCCCCACTGGCAAACTTGTCCCTGATGCTTCTGTGCACCTTCACTTCATCTTCTGCTCACTATAAATCATTGAACACAGCTTGGTCTCTTTGGAGACCCTTTCCTCAACACCCCCTCAGCTCAACAACATGCCTCTGAACACCAGCCAAGGTTAACAAATTTGAGTGAAATGTCATGGCTTAGCCCTTCCTTCCTTCTCTGGCACCCTCCAGACTGTAGATTCATGCTCTACAAGCCACAGGGTGTTGTTGTATTTGCTTTTTCTTGCAGGGAGCTATTCCCATTTAATGCTTTGCCTGACAGCTGCTGTGATTAATAGGTGATGTGCCAAAAGCCACATACTACTATTTTTTTTTATGGCAACATTTAGAGGTCATAACCAACAGCAGGGTCTCATTGTACCACTGTTGGAAGTGGTTCCTGACTGAGAAAACTTCCAGTTAAGGAAGGGTTTTGGTTAATGGGTTAGATGTTAGAACATTTCTGAGGAAACCCAAAAGCCACCCCAAAGGGGCAAAAAGTCACCTCAAGTGTTTTATTAGGCAGTAGTAGAAAGGTATGGCTTGATTAGAGACTTATCTCATGATGGAGATCTTCAACCTTCCTCCTTTGTGGCATGTGTTAACAGAACAAACTGCCTTCTTTGCTAAACAGCTGACCCTAAACACCAGGTCAAGTGATTTGACCAAGGTTTTTGAAGCAGTTTGGTGGCAAGGGCACAAATAAAACCCTGAAGTCATATCAGCTTATCAAGTGTAATGTCACTAAGATCCCACACTCAGCTCTGGAAGATGCAACATCCCTCAGCTCCCTGTGTTAAGAACCTTACTGGAAGCCTGCTGGCCTCCAGAGTGGGGTCTACAGCTTGATTTTTGTCAGCTGGTGAGAATGGAGGTTCAGATGCTCAGTGAGAGTAGAGGAAATATGTAACCTACAGCCACACAGATGAATTCCCAAGTGGCACTACAGCACTGGGTAATAAGCTACCTTCAGCTATTTCTTGTCTTTGAATCCAAGTCTCATCCCTTCCCTAGTAAGGTGGTGGTGTTTGAAGGGAAAGAAAACAAACACAGCTAAAAGATGAAAAAATACAAGAGCAGAAACAGACACAAATGGTGATTTAAAAGATGCAGTTCCCTGCAAGCTTCCTGCCATCCCAAAATGCTTGGTTTGGAAGCTTGGTTCAGGTCTGGGCCCAAGGGTTGAAACTCTGAACCCTGGTTTCAAGACCTCTGCCCATACCTCACTTCTCAGCACTGCTGCAGAACTGATGACCTTTCCATGTCTTCATGGACATGTGAAAATAAAACACAAGACCAGCCTGACCAACCACACACCTTCTTAGCTGGAACCAGACTGGCCAGAAAGATCTGGATACCTGGGGATGTGGCAGATTAGTTTTAGGATTTAGTCCTCCTTTCTCTTTCAAGGAAAGGACTCAAATATAGGCAGAGGGATATTCTGCTCTGAATCCATTAATCCACTCTAAAGGCAGCTCACAGCCTTTCTCCAAAACCCTGCACAGAAGCAGAGACCATGCACCCCACCTAGAACTAGTCCAAGAGCTCCAGAGGGTGTCCTCTGAATGTCCTCATTCAATTCACCTCTTTCAGCTCCATCTCTTCTACACCAGCTCTTTTGTCCCTGAGTGCTGTCACAGTAGGATTCATTCATGAAAACCATGAGCTTTCTGGTCTTCCAGGCTTGAATCTCTACTGGCAAAGGATGGACAAGTGCAGCTCTGCTACCTCCTACCCTATCTCACCATCCTTTGCCTGGCCAAGACCTACTACTTGCTCTTAGCTCTGTGTTATCCATGTGGAGGTCTGAGATCTAATGTGATCCTTGCATCATCTCCATCTACTCCTAGGAGGAAGCAGATTGTCTTCATCTGCAAGGCAGGAGCACAGCCTGATCCAGAGTAAAACCTTTCTCCCTAGGGTTATTTCCAATCCCAGGCAAGGAAAAAGAAGTGAAAAAGAGTGAAAGGAAGAAGGGGAAGAAAAGGGGAAGGATTTCTGAAGATGTCTATTGATGCAGCACATGAATGACTGGTAGGTTGCTGTTGAGTGAGGCTCATTTCTATACCCAACAGGAATAAATCCTCCACTATCACACAGCACTGAGATCTCAGTGCTTTTTCTTTTTTATGAAGAGCCACTTTCACTTCAAAATAGAATAAATAAGTAAATAAAAATGAGTACCCACTACAGAAAAGCTGCCTTGGATCCTGGTGGGATATTACATTTATCTGAGGCTGTCAAACCACATAAGCTTGACTCTGCATAGGAAATTACATTATGAGACACCACAGCTGACTCTGGAAAGAAAAAAAGTTGTCCCCCAATAAAACCCAATTTGCCTTCTTTTTTGCAGGGCTGTCTCTGGATTAACCAGCCTGAAACTGCCTAAAAAGAGCCTGACATGTAATTTCTACTGTGCTGAAAGAGAATCATTTCATTTAAAGAGGAGAGATCATCAACTGAATCAGAAAATAGTTACACCTCTGGANCTCTTAAGCAGCAAAAAAACACCCCAAACCTAACAGCTTGAAGGCAAGAGCCAGGTGGCAAGCTCAGGGTGAGAGGAAACAACATGCTGAGCACAAAGCCATCCCCAGCAGAACCCTAACTATCAACAGCCTGTGGAAATCCTTTCCCTTTATTACAGGTGCAGCTAAACAGCAACTGGAACAACATGAAAATCAACAAGAAGCAGTAAGGGTGATATCAAACCTCCACAAGACTTGAACTGCTCCTGGGAACTGGGTGGTTTCTTTTTCCTTCCCCTTCTGAGCAATTCAGCAGCCACAGGAGGGATGATTTCTCCTGTGCACACCACCCAGAATTCCACCCTGGGATCTGAGGTTTCTAAAGCAAGCTTCAAGCCCCATGAATAAAAGCAACTGTTTGAAGGAGATTAGTCATCTGCCAAGTTAACCTAGACAGGAGGGAGCTGAGGGCTCACAGGGGCTTCATGACCTTCACCTCTCTACATCTAGGTTCAAGCAGAGACATCAGTAATGAATTTTCACCAAGTACTGATGGGATAGAAGGTATCTTCAGCTCTTCCTTCTCTTCATGTCCTCCTCATGTGTCCTCCATACTAACTACAGCCTGCACTGTCCCTTTCTCCTGTGAAAGAGAAAGTCCCTTGGAAGGGACCTCTGGAGATATTTAGTCCAACCCCCCCTGCTAAAGTAGATTCACCCAGAGCAGGTTGCACAGGATCACCTCCAGGCAGGTTTTGAAATTCTCCTGAGAAGGAGACTCCACAACCTCTCTGGGCAGCCTGGGCCAGTATTTTGGGACCCTCTCTCTACCCACTTTCTGAGTAAACATCTCCCTCCACCCCTCCCAAACAAAAAAGAAAACAAACACTGCTAGAAGCTTGGTTTCTAACCATGAAAAGAAGCTAGAGGAACAACTCTGGGGCTGCCTACTTGAAGGCTTATCTCAATTTTAGATAATCTTTAAGCCATTCAGGCTTTATCCTGTGCTTCCTTACTTGCTACTGCAACACTTGACCCCTCCATAACAACTACTGCTTCATCACAGAACCTTCGTGGTTGGAAAAGCCCTCTGAGACCATCCAGTCCAACCACCCACCCAACACTCCCATGCTCACCACGAAACCATGGCCCCAACCACTACATCTGTACGTTTTTGGAACACCTCCAGGGATGGTGATTCCATCATCTCCCTGTGCCAGTGCCTGATAAGCCTCTTGGTGAAGAAACTCCTCCAAACATCCAAACCTGATGACCCTTGACAACCCTTTCAGGGAAGGAAGTTTTCCTTAACAGCCAACCTAAACCTCCCCTGGGCACAACCTGAAGCCATTTCCTCTTGTCCTATCACTACTACTTCTCTACATTGTTCACTGCTAGGCTCTCTCAGGACTTCAGAGATGACAGATCCATCCTAGCAAAGCCTAGATTCAGCTCTTCTCCCCAGCACAGACACCTTGTCTCTCTCCTTCTTGCCTTCTCCCCATCTCGTATGCGCATTTTCATCAGGAGCATTTTGCAAGCGATCTGTTGATTCCTTGTATTAGAATTGCAAACAAATGGTGTCGTTTTCCTCCTGCAAGCTCCCTTTTCTTTGAGGATTCAGCATTCATTTCCCAGCATTGTCGAGCTACTTGACTGACACTTCTGGTTGATTTGAAGCCTTTAAGATTTCTGCCTGAAACCACTCCTGCTCATCAGCTCCTCTGTTAGGACTTAAGAGCTGGCAGGAGCTCAGGCACTTGGATTAGTTTACACAGTGCCCATATTTATCTATTCTATTTATTAAATGGTTTAAAAGAGCCATAAATTTTAAAATTAGATGGTTTAAAATGCTCTGACTTCGAAACAATGTGATAGTAGGAAGTGGAGAACCAGGGCCCAAACCCCAATCTATCCAATAGGGGGGGGTCAGTCTCTTCTCCTGGGTTACCAACAAGAGGACAAGAGGCAATGGCCTCAAGATGGGCCAGGGGAGGCTTAGATTGGGTATCAGGAAACATTTCTTCCCTGAAAGAGTTGTCAGGCATTGGACCAGGCTGCCCAGGGCAGTGGTGGAGTCACCATCCCTGGAGGGGTTTCAAAAGCATCAAGATGTGGTCCTTAGGGCCCTGGTCTAGTGGCATGCTGGTGGTAGGTTGACAGTAGGACTTGATCTTGAAAGATCTTTTCCAACCTTAATGATTCTGTGTGATTCTAGAATACTACTGCCTAATGTTTGCAGTGTGTCAGATGGACACATGCATTTTTATCCCATCCAGACCTTCAAAAGGGCCCCTGATCCTCTAAGGCAGTCAATGCACTAGTTCATCTTTCAAGCACTAGGATTCTTTCTTCCTGGGTGTTTTTCTTTTTTAGCAGGCAAACATGAATGTGCCATGGCTGCTGTTCTAGCTGAAACCACAACAAAAATGCTTTCCAAAAATGCTGTCACCCTCTTTATTCCTGTAGAGACCCAGATTAAGGGATCTCACACACACCTTGACAAATATTCATGGCTCCTGATGTATCTGCCTAGCACAGGAAGGTTTAGGATCTTGCAGAGGAAACCAAAGGGATGCAGCAGTAAATGATTTGCCCACACTGTTGTACTGCAGGGTCTCTGATTGCCAAAAACCAGTACCAACAAAATGATCCATGCCAACGTGGCACTTCCAAGAGTCTAAGTACCTTCTTGTTAAGGAAGACAACAGGATTTAAAAAGTCCATTGAGGCCCTGTGCAGGTCCCACAGAAATCAGGAGGGGTTTTTGCACTGCCTTCAGTTGGGAGCTGCATCCTCCTGTAAAGTTCTCAGGACATTTTGGAGGATTTTGCCTTAAATCCAGCTAGGAATTCAAGATGTTAAATCAATAGCATTAAGGCCATCTGCATCCACTACCAGTGCTGAACCCTGACATGTGGTGGGAGGTAAAGCACCTTTGGATGTCCACAATTCAAGATGTTAGGAAGCACAAGAAAAGATCTTTTAGTGGAGGAAGCAAACTCTTCAAGACAAGTGAAATGATTTTGGACCTTTACAACCAAACTGTGCAAAGCACATTGACTTAGAGGTTCCAAAGAGGTCTTGGAGATAAATGGTAAACCCTCCCAAATACTCTCCCCTTCTTTGCTGACTGCCATAACTGAGCCTTCCTTCAGCTGGACTCAGAGTGGTCTCACCCAGATACCTGAGGGCATCTCAGTGCAGGAACATGAGCCCCTCTCTGCCCATCTGCCTCCCCCCAAGATCTTTGAAAGCCTGGCCCAGTGCCATGCAGAAATGCTTTCTCCTTGGGTGTGTTTTCTCTTCCAACTGCCTGATTGATTTTATGGCTGTGGCAGAGAATTGCAAATCTGAAGTGCTCAGTGTACCAAAAATGACATTTCTGTAACTTGGATTGAAAATACTTCCTGACACACTGACATTGTTGTTCATGTAAGGATGTTAAGAGGCTATTAAATAATTTCATTAGTGCTTAATCAGCAGTGAGCACTGCTGTTCTCTTCCTCCAGCCCAGCTGCTTGGCTGGTGAGCTGTCCTCTAGAGAAGAGTCTGGGAATGGAGAACAAGCCTTGATTTAGTCAAATGCTGGTGTATGGTGGGGGCACAACCCCACACAACATCTGTGCACATCTGGAACCAAGATGGAATAGCTGCCTTTATGAGCCTTAGATGGAGAGGGTGTCTGGAGGATCTCAGTGGTGTCCCAGCCTTGAACTGAATCTATGTGGAGAAAAGGCCTCCAGCTTTTCCTTGGTTCCTTGGGTGAGTATCAGAATTGATCTTTCTGGTTTGTTTTGGTTTGTTTTTCCTTCCTTTCTCTTGTGTCTCTTCTCAGCCATAGAAAACAACCTTGGTATGAATCTGAGAAACAGCTTCTCAACAGCAGAATGACTCAGCCTTTCCCTATGCCCCCAGAAGTCATGCACAGCCAGGACAGAAAAGACCCTGGTTCACCTCATCTTGGATACTACTCTCAAGACCTATGAGCCTGGGAAATTTATGGACACTGAAGTCTTCAGTGCTTATGTTATCAAACCTATTCTTTTAAACACTCTACCAGAGTTCATCATAGGTCAGATCCAAAAATCTCTGAGACTCCCAGAAGTTAGAGCAGGAGGGGAGAAAAAGTCTTGTAAAGTCATCTTGTCTGACCCTCTTTTAGTGCAAGAAGAAAGGGGTTCCCTTGGGGAGGCCAGGGAGAAAGAACACAGACAGCTCTTGTAAAGGGAAAACTATTAGCCCAATGAGTTGAAAAAGTGACAGACTGATAAGAAGTAGCCTGAGTATGAGGAATAACTTCCTGACAGCAAGGTCTGTCAGACTGCAGGAGAGAGGCCCAGGGGAAACCTCTGGAGGACTAGCATTCAAGCCACTTAAGAACAAAGCAGGTTTAGAAGCAAACCTGCAACAACCAGGAGACTAAACTAACCACAGCCTCTTTGCAGTAAGTCTCTTCCATAGCTAATAATTCATGAGGAGATATCAGGAAGCACAAACAATGGCCAAAGAAAATGCAGTTGACTTACTCAACTTAAGCATACAGCTGCTACAAGCTTATATGTCCCCTGAAACCTGGTGCAGCTGAACTAGGCTGATCAGAAAGATCTGCAAGATGGCCAGAAGGCAAATCCCTACTCAATAGCAGCAGCAATGTAAGAGTGACAAGTTCTTACAGGTAGAAATGTTGCAGCACTGCAGGCTGCAGGACTTGTGGTCTCTAGGTAACCAAAGGAAGTCAGTGTGTGCATAAAATAAAGCAGCAGTCTTTATCAGTAGCAAGCCAAGCAGGAAAGCCTCTACCTGACACCTTGCAACAACTTTCACCTAGGAAATCTGAGTGGCAACACAGCCAATTAGCTGTTCATCACCACAACTAGCCCCTGGGAGTTGACTTCTCAAGGACAATGCACTCATCAGGAGCTCCCTGCAGGTCATGCTGATTCTAAGGATCAGCCAGAGGTGGTTGGAAACAATCACAGAATCATTAGGGTTGGAAGAGACCTCTAAGATCAAGTCCAACAGTCAACCTGCCACCACCAAGCCACTAAACCATGGCCCTGAGCACCACACCTAGATGTTTTCTGAACCTCTCCAGGGATGGTGACTCCATCACTGCCCTGGGCAGCCTGGGCCAATGCCTAACAGCTCTTTCAGGGAAGAAATGTTTCCTAACATTCAATCTAGACCTCCCATAGTACAACTTGAGGCCATTTCCTCTTGTCCTATCACCAGTAACCTTGGGGAAGAGACTGACTCCCAGTTCACTCCAACCTCCTTGCAGGTAGTTGTAGAGTTAAGGTCTCTCCTGAGCCTCCTCTTCCTCAGACTAACCAACCCCAGTTCCCTCTCTCCCAGGGTTGCATCCCCTCCTGCAGAAACAACTGGGTGAGGAGATGCTGGGACATCAGATCCAAGAAGATTGAGTGCATCTAGCCTTAGAGATTCAAGCAGTGAAGGCTACTTGTGTACTCCACAGTCCCTAAATCAAGACTCAGGTTTATTCACTGATTCTGCCTCTGACTCACTCTCTGACCTTGAGAAAGTCATTTAATCTCTCTGTGCCTCAGGATCTGCATAAAAATAATTATTAGAGCTGCTGTTTGATGGGAGAAGCCTTCTACCATAGAGAACATCATTCTAAAATGCCCTTTTTAAATCCTTCATTAAGGGAGGGAAAAAAGATCTACAGGGGAGCAGAACTTCAGAATCTTATTAAGCTTTTCCCAGTGTCTCAGGGCATTTGACTAACTCTCAATGCACACCCTGCTACTTTGAGAGCAGAATTTGAGGCTAGGAGTTGTTCCCAAAAATCTTCTAACTTATTCCAGTGGCAGCTTCAAGTTCTGATGATAAATTGTCTCTAATTAGTTATTTTGTCACTTGCAAAGATAACTGGATAATAAATCACTAGTCCCAGCCAGAAAACTTTGACTTTGCATCTCTCCCTTCCTTCTTAATCAACTTTTGAGCCATTTGTTAGGTTTTCATGCAAAAAATAATCCTTTTTTTCAAACAATTGTCAAAGCAACCAACATTTTTCAAGGTAAAAATGGGAGCTGGAGATTGGGCAGTTCAGTTTCTTATTTAAGGAAAACAAAACCTCCCTGATTCCTGTCAGGGAAACAAAAAAAAACTCAAATAAACATTCAGCTTAAGGCTTATCTTCTGTAAAATAAACATTGCTTCAATTTTTCACCCTGTTCCAAGCCCTCCAGCCAGAGAGTAAGGGTTTGTTGACACCACTCTTGGCCAAAAAAACAGCTTTCCTCTCCCTGGAGAGGATGATAATAAAAAGGGGAAGGAGGTTCTGAACCTTTTTCAAGCCAGCATCCTTCCTCAGCTGGCCATACATGTATGGAACCATACATGGTTCCTCCAGGAGGAATAAGCTTTAGCATCCCAATAATATGAGATATTAGGATGAAGTTCTTCACTGTTAGGGTGGGGAGACACTGGAACAGGTTGCCCAGAGAGGCTGTGGAAGCTCCATCCCTGGAAGCTTTGAAGGCCAGGCTGGATGGGGCTGTGGGCAACCTGATCTAGTGGGAGGTGTCCCTGCCAGGCAGGGGGTTGGAACTAGATGGTCTTGAAGGTCCCTTCTAACTCTGACCACTCTTGGATTCTATGAATGTAGAGAGCAGACAAAAAGGAAGAGACTGATCTGTTCAGAGGGCTCCACTCTGTCCTACCCATAGTATTTTCCCCCCTCCCACACAGCATAAGTTAATAAACAGACTTTTCGCTGTCACTTATTCCAAGTGCAGAAACAAAAGTCTCTCCTGCAGGAAGCCACCACAGCTCAATTCCTCTCTGCTGCTGCCTGCCACTCATCTACTGCCCAAATAGTTCCTATTAAAGACTCAAGATTTGAGACTTGACATCCCAGCATAGAATCATTGAATTGTTTTGGTTACAGAAGACCTTTAAGATCAAAGTCCAACTGTCAACCCAGCACCACCAGGTCACCACTAAACCATGTTCCTCAGCACCATATCACCACATTTTCAATCCCTCCAGGGATGGCAACTCCACCACTGTCCTGGACAGACTGAGTCAGGGCTGGACAACCCTTTCAGGGAAGGAATTCTTCCTGCTGTCCAACCTAAACCTCCCCTGGTGCACCATGAGGCCACTTCTTGTCACATCATATGCTTCTCACACAGAAGTAGCAGAAGAGAGAGAGAGGTGTTTCATCTGGTTGGTTTGGATGCTGCACATGACAGAGGAGCTGGTTGCCAGTGGTTAGTGGACAGAAGATTTGTCACAGTTACAGGACAAATTTGGTGCATGAGTTACACCTCCAGTTAGTTCACATCAAAATACTGATGGAACAGCTTTGTGGTCACAGATTGGATTCTCTTTGAGTCTCCAACAGGATCTTTTCTCCTGCAGCACTAGAGGATGTCTGAGATGCTACCCTTCCCTCCAAACAAGTGCCTGTGCAGGGTAACCAACATCCAGGCTTGGCTGAAGGTCAATCCTTGTGCCCTACACTGCAGAGAAGATCAAGTGGCCCAGCCTCATTAGAAACTCAACCTCAGAGGCTTGAGGAAAGTCACTGCAGTGCTGGAGGCAATGACCCTTGCAGTGAGCTCCATCACCTGATGGCAAGAGGCTATTCTACCTTCAAGCCAACATCTGCTTAATAAGACCAGAGGGGTTGTTAGAGGGAGCACAAAGGAACCCAGCACTAGCATCCAGAGCATACTGATGAGTCCTAATGGTCTGCTAAGGATGGAAAGTCATGGTCAGGGTCATCCTCAGCAATCACATGAGGTCCCTGGGCACACAACCAGGAGGCAAATCCACATCCAAGGCAGGTGGCATTGATAAACTGTTGCACTCTAAATGCTCAGCTCTGTTTGCCTGTGTTGGTCCTGAGCTTAACCAGGATAAAATGATTCAGGTAATGGAGTCCCAGGACCACAAATGGAGACTGTCAGTGTGCTTTTAATTCTTCACTCTTCCTCAGGCTGATTAATTGCTGGATGCAAGGTTACCTTTAGGGGATGGCCTGTTGCTTCTTTTCTCATTGCTCTCTACACAACAGCCCCCTAGATATTAGGGATTTAGAGATGCACCTGGATGTCACCACTGTGAAGCCACTTTTTTTCCCCAAGGAGACTGATAGTCTGCAACAGGCAGAGGTAATAAGATCACAGCAAGCCTACCCTGCTTTCCCAAGCTCAAAATGAGCTCTGGAGTCATTCATATTGCACTAAAAGCCTGGCATCTTTAACCTGCCTGAAGGTTTTACCATCTTCTGAGGTTTCCACTTGAATTACAGCAGCAGTGGGAGAAGACTGGAGGAGTCACAGGCTGGAGCTCTGCCCTCCTCTCATCCCATTGAATCCCATGTGGATAACCTGAGGAGAGGTTGTGTATCAGAGAGCACAAAGCAGCTCTGACATGAAACATGTCTGACATCCAAAGCCAACAACTCAACATTCAAAGCAGTGGGAGGAATATTCAGATCCAACTCAGCCTGCAGCCTAGCTCTGTTCTCTGCTCTCTTGTCCTGAGAGAGTTGATGGGTTGTCCTGCCATGCTTGTAAGGTAACAGAAGGATGTTGCAATCCAGCCACTACCCAGGAGGGAAGCTACCACAGACTCCTTCACATGAAAAGGCAAGAAGATGGGGTAATGAAGGAACATGTGCAGGCTTGGGTGGTCCTGAATCACCTAGGAACTCTCCATGGCCTTCCTCACTGCCAGCCCATGGATGCCCTTACTCATCCTCTTTATACCTTCACTTATGAAGCATAGAATGGTTTTGGTTGGAAGGGACCTGCCAAGGTCATCTAGGAGATATGAACTGTTGAAAACAAGTACTCCAGAACCAAGCTGGGGGTCTGAAAGGGACATAGAGCTTCATGTTTCAAGCCAAACCTACCCAGACAGGTCCCAGGGTAATATTCCCACAGGCTGGAACTTCCTATAACTCCTGCCAACTTTCCTGCATGTTCTTCTGAAGCAAAGGCCACCAAAAAACCCCACCACATGAGCTGGACTTCAGATCTGCTCTGATTCTCTGTTTGGTCAGCAATGATTTCCACTCCATGAAGCACTCAGGTGTCAACTTTATAATGGGAATTTTGGTCAGGGGGATGGAGAGCAGAGAGCAAGCAAGAAGCTGACACTTGTACATGCACCACATTCTAATTGGGGTCAAGGGATGCAACAGTTGGAGAGCAGCAAGTTATTTTCTGCATCACTGGCCTGTCAAAACATGTTTCTACTCAGAAGCAAGGAAGGAAAAGGACAGAGCCCAGGAACAGCTCTGTCAAGTCCATTCTAGGACACATGGAATGCCAACAGTTGCCACCATAACCTGGATCCAGCAAGGTGCCCATGGAGATGGCATGGGGGTTAATGGGCAAACTCAGCCAGCCACAAAGTAAAGAGGGAAGAGCATTTGAGGCAAAATCATCCAGAAATCATGTTTCTAGGTAGCTTTGCCTGTGAGATCACATCATCTGTCTGTTGACATTTGGTGGACTTTGGCTTACCAAGTGCATTTACTCAGCTCCCAAGGTCACCAGGGGCAAAGGTTCACATTTGCATGGCCAGACAAGTTCCCAAAGGCCCAGAAAATTCATCCTCACTCAAAAACAGAGCTGTTCCCTCCCTTCCCAGCTCACCCCAAGAGAGATTGTGAGCCAGAATCTATATGCCTGGAAAGCTGAAGATCCATGTTGCAGCTGATCAAGTGGCATGAGCCCAAACTAATATGGAAAAAGCTCTTCCTGATGATGGGAAGAGGTAGAACTGCTACAGGCTCAGTGTGGACATAGAAGACAGAAGAGAAATGATCTGTTCTCATGATGATCCCTGTATTTCTTTGCTTTGGATGGAGAGGGTGATCAGATCCCTCCTTTCACTTGCTATGTGCCTTAAGCATGCCCATTCCAGCTAAACAAGCAGAGCAATCAGGGATACCTTCACCCAGCAGAAGTGGGACCTCTGCCCAAAGCTGTGGCCAGCACAGCCCCACCAAGGAACTTCTGGAGGAGAACTGGAAGACTGCAGGGTAGGAAGCAAGCAGGGACAAGAACTGAAAATCCATAAGAGGCAAAATAAGGTATGGGGCAAGACAAGCTCCCTGGCTCAGTCTTATATCTGACCTGAAGAAACACCCTCAATGGACCAGCAGCCTGCAAATGGTCTTCAAGCAGCCAAGTTCCACCAGCAGCCCTCTGAAACACTAAGCCAAAGCTCCTCCAGTCCCACCATCCAGTCTCAATGCAAAGGACCTGCCCTGTCTCACATCACCATGACATCTCCAAGGGCTCTGAGTGGAATCCCAAGCACAGAGAGCCAAGCAGCAAGCAAAGCTGTTCCCACTTCTGCTCTTCCCAGCAGGTAGGTGTGAGAAGCCCAGCCATGCAGGAGGAGAGCTGCAGGCAGAAGTGTGTCAGGCCAGGCTTTATTTCCTCAGGAGCCAGCACAGTTGGTGGGGAGGAGTTTGAAAGGGGAAAAAAAACACCCCACAAACTAAAGCCACCACCCAATATTGTAGTAGAGAGAACTGAGATGTGAGCAGTGGTGCAGAAAGCACCATGGAAGCAGGTAAGGAGAAAAAAAATCCATCTGCTTCCTCCCACAGACACTCTTTCAATGAATGATGCTTTACTGCACCATCATAACCTGGAATCCACCTCTCTCCCAATATGGACAGGCAATCCCCAGGGTTGTTCACTCTGACACCAATTACAACAGGAGCAGGATTTTTACCTAAGCAGTTAAACCAAACAACTGCTGCATGCAGCCCAGACACATCCAAAATAAACTGTTCTGTTGGGAAGGTATTGGCACCTCAGGAGCTAAATCCCTTACTCTCCCCTATAAATTCAGGATATCCCACCTGTTGGCTTGGGATTTCTTTCATGTTAATCCTTGGCACAGCCAGCAGCTCCTCCATGAGCTCCATCCCTGGCAGTATTTCTCCCTGACTTCTCCTGAATTTCCTTACACCAAGCAACAGCTCAGCTCCAGCCCTCTGGGGGCCATTAAATTACCTTCAAACAAGAGTCTAAAGAAATAAAACTGAAGCAATTGTCTCATTCACATCTTTTAGGATAAGATTTTGGTGATATTAAGTCCTTCCAAGGCTTGTCCCCTGTCTTCAAAAGCAATCAGAGCCCAAGTTCTCATTGCACAAGGAGCAGGGTAAGTGCAGATTGATTTTTTTTTCCCTCCAGTGCATCCCAGGTCCAGGCAATAAGCTTGGGAAAAATCTCAGCAGCCTCATAACATCCAAACACAGCAGTAAAGAGGAAGGGGATGGATGATAGAACCTTACAAATCAAAGCTGAAGGCAGCAGAAGAGCTGGTTGAGGTGGTATCAAGGAATAACACCTCGATGAGGTAGGTAGGTGAGTCATGCCTTTAGGTCTTGGAGTTACACTGCACTTATCAGGTCTTCAACCCCACATCAGAGACACTTGGACACAACTACTGCAGTTTGATGTCTCATTACACCACTGCCATCAGTTCACAGCAACAGAACCTTGGTGACAAGGCTATTTCCCTAGTCCTTTCCCCCTTATTGTGGCAGTGGCATTATTTACTCCATCCAGTTTATGATGTGTTTATTCACATCTGGGCCATGACCTTTCAGGTTGGGAAATTAGCAGCTACTAGAGGTAGCTAAAATAAGATAAATAAAAGAATTGCCACAGCCTCAATTAAACTGTAATTATTCTTATTGAAATGTGACCTAAAAGAGATTCCATCTGTGTGATACCCTTCCTTTAAATGCACAGGTTCTATGATTTAAAAGGAAATAGAAATCTCCCCCTCTGTAGGTGTAATTCCACAGACACATCCTTTATCTACAGCCACACTATGCATACTCCACCATGCAGACGTAGTAGGTGGCATGTGCATGAGGAGAGAGTTCAGCTCCAGTTAAAACAGGATCATTACTCAGAGCATTTGGTTGAACATGCTCTTCCAAAGGTCTCTTCCAGCCAGCACAGTTCTGTGACTCTCTTTGCCACCTCATGTTATCAATAGATCCATTGGCACTGAAATCCTAGTTCATCTGCTGCTGACTCCAAGGCAAGTTTCCTAGGAACTGCTCCCTTCCTCGACAGCAAGGTCCCAGCAATGGGCTTCAAGCTCTCTAAACAAGCCCAAGAATCATTTCCTGCTTGCTAATGAATGGCAAAGCAGAAATGCCTGTACTCAAAATAACAAACAAACCCAGTGCAAATTCCTCTGAGCAGTGGCTGGGTGCTCAACTGCTGACTCAGCTCCTTCCCCACCAAGGGAAAACCAAATGTAAAGCAGCCAGCAGGAAAAACACTTAAAAACCCCAAAAACAACAACATAAAACCCCCAACCCTTGTCTTCAGAAGGAAGTCAGAGGAGGCAGCAGCAGGAGCATGTGGAGCAGCCTCTCTACTAACAAAACCCTTCATCAGATTTGTGCATTCTGTGAGGAGAGTGGAGGTCTCCAGCAGGTGTCTGTGGTGGAGGCACTTAGAGACATGCTTGACACCCAGTTTCCATTGCTCTTTAGGAAGCAAACCAGTAGCCACAAGGTCATGCACCTTGGGTGGTTCAGGCAGGGAGGTGAGAGGACCACAATGTTCACTCTAGTCTTGTAGTGGGACCAGAGACTCCACAGGAGGAGCCCTGGCCACGGTGGCAGAAGTGTTGAGGAGAGGCAAAACTGCATCAAAGACTGTGTTGAGTTTGATGCAAGAGATCTTTTAGACACTGGGCTGTCCTGATGGATCACCAAAATGATCATAGGTGATGCCAGAGAGATTTGCAGACCACTTGTGTCTGAAGCCAGCCATGCCTGTAGAAACACAGGGCTGAGGAAGGCTCATGAAGATGGGAAGGGTCCAACTCTCCACCAACAGGGCATGAAGCACCACTCCACAGGCACCCTTGAGCATCAAGGCTGCTTTCTCTGCCTGTCTATGCTCTGAATAGAGTTTTCCCTCCTAACTTATTCATGATCTTCTGGCAGTCTCACCAAGTTCACCTCAACTCAGCTCATGCAAAAAACAAGAGCTTGGAGCATTACAAAGGGCATTTTCCACCAGTGTGGTGGAAGGAGGAGGGAGCTTACAGTAGTAATGCTGCTCTTCCAGGGAGCAATACAGCTCCAGGAGCTGCAAAGGGCAGGAAGGGAAGGTTATGAACTCAAGCCAGCTTGTAGCTGCCTCTTGTAGGAAGTCAGGGTCTCCCAGAGGGCTGCAGAGTCAGCTAGAGGCAGAAGGGTTTGAAGCAGAGCCACTGTGGGGAGCTCTTTCCAATGGAGACCTCAAGAGGCACAGAAAGAGATCTTGTAATCAGGCTGCAGCCCTTCTACACCTCTGCCACCCCTGTCTAGTCCTCCTCAGATGCACACTCAGGCTGAAAAGACAGAAATGTGCTCTCAGCAGCCTCCCTTGCAAAGAAGTTCATCTATTTTTCCATATTAAGCTGGCCTCTGGTTATTGCCAGCAATGCCAGAAGCACATGAGCAGAGCTTACATGGAATTGTTTGGGTTGGAAGAGACTTTTAGGCTCATCAAGTCCAACTGTTAACCCAACATTGCCAAGTCACCACTAAACCCTGTCCTTCAGCATCACCTCTAGAGATGTTTTCAATCCTTCCAGGCATGGTGCCTCCACCACTGCCCTGGGCAGCCTGGGCCAGTGCATCCTCCAGATGAGCTGCTACCCCTGCAGTAGGGAGGAGTGCAATCACCTTCACCTTTCTCACTGCCCCAGGACACAGTGGAACTGCTGTTCAGCCTGGAAAGAGTCAGACACTCACATGTTGAGGTTTTGCTCATTTCTTCCTTTCTATCCTGTCAACAACCCTGGGAGATGTCCTCTCATATCAGCAGAGTAAGGAGAAGAGATAACAAACCTGCTGATGCCAGATGCTGCTGCTAAGGGGTGGAAAAGCAGCAGGTAGGACTGCTTGTTCCCCCCTAAGGGAGAAGTAGATAGAAGATGAAGATAGAAGTAGATAAAATTGTCAGTTCAGAGCAGCCTGCTACCTTCATCATGAGGACTCTGCTTCTGTAGAGCAGAGATCCTCTCCTCCTCCAACTCAGAGATGCTGAGCCCTTATTTGCAGCACCCCAAAAAGACCTGCTGGATCTTCAAGAGAGCACCACAGTGCCCACCCCAAAGATGTCCTGCTGCAGACATGATGCATGTTCCTAATGTTGTTAACAAGAAATATTTTTGGCTTAAGGGAAACCCAAGTGGAGCAGAGGTACAAAATTGCCTTGGAGAGCATCACCTTTAGTCCTTCCAGAGAGCACCCTAGAGGATCTATTTCAGGGCCTTGCTGCATGCATTTCATTCCCTGCAGGCTCTGCCCTGGGGAGAAGGTAAGGACAGTGCCTCCATGACCAGGGGCAGCAAAGGTTTGGGGTCATCACCCCAACTCAGTCTGAAATCCAGTCCTGGGGCATCCTCTGATACAGCGAAGGGGCACCAGGAAAGCAGCAGGTGATGGTAACCCAACACTGGCTCCAGCTGCCTGGCTGCAGGCAGGGGATCAGCAGGTTATTATAAATAACATAATCAGCAGCTCTTGTGTAAAACTGATGGAACAAATACATCCATTGACCTGGAAACAGGGGATGGATGCAGGGATTGAGATGGGGTTCAGGGCAGATCAAGTCCAAGATCATCAAATCATGGAATGGTTTGGGTCAGAAGGGACCTTTAAAGGTCATCTACCTGCAGTGACCAGGGATATCATCAACTAGATCAGGTTGCTCAGAGCCCCAAACAACCTGACCTGGATGAATCCAAATCTCATTCAACTCATTCTAGTTCTTGGCCAGGCTACTAGTAATTATAGCCCTTGAATCAGGGTGGTGGGTTTGGGTTTTGGGGAGGGGTGGGGGTGGATTTTTGTGTTTGGTTTGTTTGTGGTTTGGGATATTTCTCCACCTGGCTCTACAAGTTATTTCACTCCTTTGCATCTTCAACCAGGAGAATGGAGATGATGTTTCCTGGCTTTGGTGAAGAGCTGAGAGATCCAACAACAAAAGCACCCTTGAGAGATGGAGCCAAAACCCCAGTCCCCTGCCCACAGTAGCTGGCTGACAAACACTGCCCAAGCTAAAGATCAGAGAAGGAAGGCTGTGAATTTTGCAGCTTCAAACTTCTCATCTGCCTTCTGCCTGCTAACCCAGGCCTGCTGAGACTGCTCCTAACATGCCAGCAAGGTTCAGCACAGCTGCCATTTAAAATAAACCTCCTCACACTATTTTCAAAGCCACCATACCCATGCCAACAATAACTCAAGATGCCAGCAATAACTTTCTGCCACACCACAATAACTCTGTATTTATAGCTCTGACTGCTTCATGCTGCACACCCACATTTTGCCCCCAGCAGCAGATCCAAGAACACCCATCCCCATAAAAAAAAAAAGGGATTTTGTTGTTTTAACAAGCCACAGTGAAAGCCATTTCTGGAGTTCCAGCCACATCACCACAGATCCACGTCAGCACAGGCAACTTAAAGGTTTTCTTCTCTCCCTCCCCTCCTCAGCATCTCAACTGGAGATGACAGGGCAAAAAAAAAGTCTCCTGAGGGTTAACACAAAGCTACAACCACTTCCATTTGAGCTGTAATTGAAAATCAATAGGATTGGTAGTTTGAATGCTCATGTGCTCAAAGCAGAGGTCTAGCAGTCAGAAGCAGGAGTGATTTCTTCTCCTGGCCCTGATCTGAAACAGAGACCTTTTGAGTTCTCTGGGCTTGTCATCCAGCATCAATCAAATGCAGATAATCCACACTCTGGTTGTAATTCACTAGAGCTTAAAAAGTGCTGAGGAACATAGATGCCATGGGACACACTCAGAGAGCAAGTTCTTATTGCATCTCTTTAAGGGTGAGACAGCAGTGGATGCAAAGTCTTCCTGGTTTTGTTTAATGTATTTATTTTTACATGTGCATCCAGGAAAGCTCTGCCTCAGCAGCCCTTGCTCCTCTTGACCAATCCCAAGGAGCAGCAGTGCCAGGACACCCAAGCTGAGCTCAGCATCCAAGTGTGCAGGGTGCTGTGCAAGACACATGGCCCAAGCAGCCAAAGACTTCATCCTGTGAGGATGAGCCTGGCTCCTGACAACAGCAAGAGAGACTTTTCCCCTCTCCAACATTCATCCCAGCTTCTCCAACCAAGAATCTTCACACCCAACAAGTGCATTGCAACCTCAGCTTGCTCCCTCTACCCTTTTTCTGCTCATTTCTTGTTGCTGCATGACCTTGAGGGTCCAGAGGGGGCTGAGTGGTTGTCAGAAGTGTATCCTACAGTACTCAGAGCATTAGGAGCCCCCATTGGGAGGAGGTCTACTTCTGCTGTCAAAGTAATGGCCCTTGCTGTGTCACCCAGCCTCTGCCCTGTGCCACCTGAGCCCCCAGGAACACCACTTTCATTATGTACATCACAGGCAGGCCCTGGAAAGGAGAGCTTCATTTCACTGAAGGGGTGAGGGGATGTAGTGAAGGTCAGAGAGGAGGTAGATAAAACAGGCAATTTATCCTAAGTGAGGATCTTCACCAGGAGGAAAGGGATAAAAGGTGCCACCAGTTGCACTCCCCTCTTCAGCTGCAAGGAATAGCTCCCTGCACTGCTCCACAATCCATCAGCCACTCCTAGAGCACTCAAGGTTGTTGCTGTGCTGCCTGAGCTGCCTCCCAGCTGGCTTTCAACTCCAAAGCAATTGGCCAGTGTCCTCTTGGATCCAAATTTCCACAGCTCAGGAATACTAAGACAAACCTTGTGCTCCCAGGCAGAGGCAGCCTGAGTGGAAAGCTTCCTTCTGCCCAGCCCTGTTCCCAGCACAGCTTGGAATGGTCATTAAGAATCCAATCAATGTGACGTCAGGGGTGTAATTGAATTCTGTGGATGCTCAGCAGCCCCTTAGCTACTTGGTCTCCCCCTTGGATAGTGGGGAATGATGATGGATCATGCACAGGGATCTAAGAACCATGCCTGAATAACCCAAGCATGCATTTTTAATGCTGCAATCCTGATCGCTGCCCCCTCCTAACAACAGGAACATGAATTAAACACAAGTAGCTGGCAGTGGCATTCAACAAAAAAAGAAAAAGGAAAAACCCTCTCATCCTTTAAATGGCAACATGAAATGTTCCCCCAAATTGCAGTGTGACTGGAACCATTTGTTGTAATGACAGCAATTAACATCTCTAGCCAGTTAAAGTTGCCAGTGCTAAAACAAACCAAGAGAGAGAGAGCAGCTTGGGTGATCCTAGCAGGGAAGAAAGGTGAGGATGATGGGAGGGAATAAGGCAGAAATGAACAGGGCAATTCAGATGAATCAACTGACAATGGCTGGGCAATCCCCCAAAAGAGCACATCCCTAGATCCAGGGTAGAGCTTGCAGGCTTGTGACTGTCATTAGACTAAGGACAAAGAAAGGATTCCAAGGCAGGCAGGGACCACTGGGCTCCAGGGATCTTCCCTGAGACACTACCATGGCCAAGCAAACCTCCAAATCCCAGATGCATTGGTGGAGCTGTGGTGGCTTTCCTTTGCTGCAGAAAGGAGCTAAAGACTTCTTGAGATCATTTTCCATACCTGTACTGTCTGATTTAACAGAGAAGATGGAATTGTTGGCAGGAGTGGTCTTGCACTCTGCATCACTCCTGACCTCTTACAGAGAAAGCACAAGGAATTACCTTGGACAAGTAGACACCATGGAGCCAGATCTCTGTCCCCATCTATCAGAGGCATTCAGATACTCTTCTTTTGCCTTCTAGCCTGTCAATCTATCAGCATCAATTACCTAACACACCCCTGTATGCATTCTATCCAGGATTTTAGCTTCAACAACCTGGGCTAACACCTTTCTGATTTCTAAATCCCCAGGAAAAATGGGAAGCAGATCTGCTAAAAAAAGGAGAAAAGCTTCCAATTTTAAAAGTCAGCCCTTGGGGACTTCTAAAGAATTCCAGTCATAAAGACAAAAAAACCTGTTCTTGCTCCAGGGATCATAAGTTTCTGCTCTGCTCAGTGAAACCCAGACATTTCTGTCTCATTGCAGATTTAGCAGAAAGCACAATGTCACAGACCTTGTTCCTAATTGCTGGACACAATGGCAAGGGATAAAGCTGCCAGAGATACCAGTATATGTCTCATAACAAGCTCATTAGCTCCAACACCAGCTCCCATGTTCCTTAAGAAACTGTCCCAGGGCCCCTCTCAGGATTTATGCCCAGCATGCTTAAGCAGCAAGTCTCTTGGAAGGCTTGTGGAGAGGAAGTCAATTGGCTTCCTAACAGATGAGCAAAGGGTCATCCTTTGCAATTAATAGGCAGTTAAATAAATAAATGAGGAACTATTTAGCTCTTCTGAGGGGATGGCTTGCATCTCTTCCTTGCCTTCCTGCAGGAATTTAGCACATCCAGTGCTCTCAGCAGATTCTGAGGATGCTGGCATCTGTGGACAGCTTTAGCAGGGCTAAAATAATTCAAGGTGGGAAGAAGGGCAGCAGGATAACTCATTAAGAGAATCATCTTGCTGTCATCCTAGGGACATTGAGGTCCAACCTTGTCCCATCTCACATAGCTTGCACAAGTTCCCACTATGATGTCTCCCATGGAGCCACACAGCCCTGCAGCTCCTCTGCATTTCATGATCCTCCCCTGGAGGATCAGAGTTACTTGTAGAGACTAGATGGGTAGATATCTCCAGGGAGTGGTACAAGTGATGCCTTCAACTCCACTGACTGCATACACAAGGACATCCTGGCTAGGAGGCAATCTGGACTACACACTTCCAGTTAAATATCTACCTCTTTCCTAGGTAAATCCACTTGAGACATCTCAAGTACATAGCCTGAATAGTTTTGTTCTCCCTGCAACTCAGGGATTGTACCACTGCTATACCTGTCAGCAAAGCTGGGAGGATAAATACATTATTGATTTGATCTACTGGGTAGCCAAATCCTACAGCTGGAGAATCCCAGTGGCACATTAACATCCAACACCACCCAGCAGAGACAACTGTGAGGTTGGTTGGAAGACCAAGGTTTCACTTCCCTTTAAAACACAGCCAAGATTAGGTTTGTTAAGGAACTGGCTTTCATCAGGAGAGACACCCAAAAAGGGGTTGATTTCTGAGGATGTTCACATACTCAAGTGCCCACATTTCTAATGGGGTAAAAACTTCAGTGTCTAAAGGCACATCTCATTTTCACAAGCATGGTTTCTCACACCAGAGCAGGTTTGGGAGCAAGTGCAAGCACTCTCCCTTGAAGGGCTCATTGGTGAGCAGAGCTGTGAGCTGTTTACAGGCAAATCAACCCATCCTGTGCATGCCTGTGTCCCTTAGAGAAACATCAGACTTACCCTGCAAGATTTCAAGCTGAGTGAGGTTCCCCCCCCCACCCCTTTCCCTTGTTGCTTTGCACTGACTTCCCTATCATATGTGAACATTAAATCATAGCAGTTTAAGGATAGGCTCTTTATTTTGAAGAGTTAATTCATTTTCTTGAAGAAAAAAAAATAAGCTTTGTTAAATTTGAAGACTAAAATCACTTCATAAAAGCTGCTCAAAGATGGTACCTTGCTGGCAGATATTTAACATGCAGGCAGTAGGGTTTTAACTGTTCCCAAGAAACACTCCTGTCAACCAGAATGAAGGCCAGGAGGTTAAAACACAGCCATCATAACCTTTATTGCTTCATTTTTGTGAAGCCATTAACTGCAGGAGGGCCACAGATGTGGCACAGCTCCTGCAGCTGGAGTGAAATCCAATCCCCACAGCAGAACCTGATTTATGATCAACCTGTTGGGAGAGGGGGCAGGGAGGCCAAGGCACAGCATTCCTGTGCTTTGCAGGGCAGGGGAATCCGAGGTGCTTCAGGGGTCTAAGGGAAGTTGCTCTTCCATGAACACACAAGCAACATGCCAGAGAACCATGAAGGTTGGAAGAGACCTCCAAGATCATCAAGTCCAACCAGCAACCTATCATCACCATGCCACTAAACCATGGCCCTAAGCAGCACATCTAGACGTTTTCTGAAGCCCTCCAGGGATGGTGACTCCACCACTGCCCTGGGCAGCTTGGGCCAATGCCTAACAGCTCTTTCTGGGAAGAAGTCTTGCACCTGAAAGCAGCTGAACCCCTACAACCTCCAGCTTGAAACTGATGTTCAGCTGCCTGAGAAACCTCAGGCTGAAATCCCAGTGTCACTGAGCTCAGGGCAGGATGTGCTCATTGCAAGTGACAGTCCATTCCCTGAAGAACTTGCAGGCTATGCAGAGAACAGCTCAGGAAGCATGGAGATAGGGAAGAGTTTTGCCTGAGGTCATGCTGCAATCCTCAACAGAGCCAGGAATAGATCAAGAGATCCTGCTCTGCCATGATGTCATAGGGAGGGAGTTTTTTAACCCTCATGTTCTCCATATCACCCCCAATCTGCTCTGACCTTTCCCCATCAACCACCTGCTCCACTTCCTTCAGATCCTTCTAAGGAACTTGCACTCTTCCACACCTTTCCTTTTTAGGGTCTGCTTGCTCCAGTTCCTTGTACCCTTCTGACAGCCAATTCCTAGGTGTAAAGACCTCCTGCAGCTGGACTCACACCCCTAAGCCCTTCTGAAAAGCATCTCAATTGCACCTTTGCATGCCTAAACCCTTTCATCCCTTCTCTAACCTATCCCATCCTACTACCTTGAGTCTCCAAAACACAGGCAAGCATCTTGGTGAAGCATGTCCCATCACCCAGGGCACCATGTGGGGCTGCTCCACAGTGATGTGATGCCCTTCCCATGTGCAGCAGCAGAATGCACCCAGGAGAACATCAAAGCCAGCCCCAGGATCAGTGCAGCTAGCAGATGTGAGCTCCCAAGGAGAGAGCAGCCTGCTCATCCACTAGGAACTCTCTGAATTTGCTGGCAGTGCCCCCAGTCACTGCAGATGCCATAAATTCAGGAGACTTCTTTTCCCTTTTAAGTGAGCCTGGAGTTGTGCTTCCTCTCCCCAAGCTTTTAGCAGTTTGGGGACCATTTGTAGCCACATCAAAGAATTAACTTACCTCAGAGCCCCCAAATCTCACCATAACATGTCAGACTGAAACCTTGACACTGGGAATTTAGAAATTCCAGCTGAGCAGGAGGAGAACTTTGGTGTGAGGGTGTTGGAGCCCTGGCCCAGGCTGCCCAGAGAGGCTGTGGAGTCTCCTTGTGGGGAGAGATTCCAAAAGCCCAGCTGGAAGTGACCCTGGGCAAGCTGCTGGAGGTGACCCTGCTGGAGCAGGGGGGTTGGACTAGATGATCTCCAGAGGTCCCTTCCAACTCCTACCATGGTGAGATTCTGTGACATCATTTCCCATCTTTGCAGCAATACCAAAAAAAAGACTAAATTAAACTACCACACCCCCCCAAATAAACCCCTATAAACCTATAGAAGTCTAGAAACTGGGTGACAAGGTCAATCTGTGCACCTTGGAAGAAGGAACTGCATGGAGACCATCAGCAGAGTGAAAACCAACAATAGCTAGGCTCTTTGCAAGCAATGCAAGAGTAGTTACTGAAGTCACCTGCCACCAAGAGAACTGACAAAACATAGAAAAGAAGTCACATCAGAGCCTGCCAGAGCATCCCTGGCATGGACCAGGGGCCTGATGGCTGCTGTATATTTAGGGCCAGTGATCTCATCTTTCCTAGCAGGATTTGCTCTCTGCAGCAAGGAGAAGGGCAGCACTTCCATGACAATGTCAGTGTGAGCATGAAGAGGAAAGAGCCTGAAACCTCCTGAAGAGGGAAGAAAGCAGCACAGCAGTAGCCTGGGCTCCACCACAGAGCAGGAGATGCAAAGGAAGATCAAAATGAGAAGTCAGGAGGGAACCAAAACCTCCTTATTATCCATGCTGATATCTCAAGCATTGGTGGAGGATAGTGTCATGAGTTTGTGTTTATTCAGGTTCTGTTGACCACTGGCCTATCCTAACCTTAGCTTGCTTAGAGCTTTCAGGAAGGGTTGTAAAGCTCAGACACCCCTAAAGACAAATCCTTTTTAGCACAGCATATAACACCTTGGTGCATGGTCCTGCATCTGCACACATATATGCATATGGAATACCAATTGCAAGAGGTCTTTCAGCCCCTAGCCCTTCATGACTGCTTCACAGCACTAAAATAAACCAAATTCCCCTAAAAATGAGAGATTTGCTGAAGGAAAATCATGAACTAATAATCAGTGCTTAGCTTTAGCTTGCTGATACAGTGACTAACAATCAGTATCAGGATGCATTTGGGACTTTCAGCATTTAGGTGTTATATTTGCCTGCAATCCCCTAACCCAAGCAACCAGCACCCCTCAAAAATCAGAATCTCTCAGTCATGCAGCCCAAAGCCATATTACACCTCTAAATGAGGAGATGTAATACACCAAGGTAGCCTCACACCACTCACCCTCTGAAAAACTCTTTCCCCACTATATTATGATAATTTATTTCTCTTCTGAGGCTCCCAGGTGAGTTCAATCCTTCAGCTTCCAAGCAAGGGAAGGGAAAAAAATGCTAACCTGGCAGCAGAAGTTTAACAAAGAGCCTAAATGCAGTAGTCTCCTAAGATCTTGCATCCCTCCATACAGTACATGCTAAGATAGACATGCAAGCAAAACAGAGATACACATTTGGAAAGCTTTTCTCTCCCCCCTCCATGAATAGCTAATTGAGCTAATACTTCAGGACTTCAGGTGGAGTTTAGGGATTTGGGGAATTAATTTGCATCATCACAAGGGGGAGAAGGGGCTTGAAAGCATCAAAAGATTTTGACTTTTCCATCTCACAGCAGAAATACCTGTAACAAAAGAGCTAATTAAATTGGGGGGTGGGAGGAGAGGGAAAAAAAAAGGGGAGGTGAGGAGGTCAGATAGCTAAATGGTTGTTTCACAGACCACAAAACTTCCAGAGCTGTGGAGACTTGTTTGTTTTGTTGAGAAAGAAGAGGGAGAAGCAAATCAGTTTGGATTTGGCACAGGTTTTGGGGGTTTTTTTCCTGTTGTTCTTTGTTTAATTTCCTCTCTTCTGTAAGAAAATAACCAAATGAGTTATTGTCTCTGTAGGAGAGAGGTAAATACTCAAACCTAACAGGATGCCAAGGTCCTATCACACAGATGCTGTCTGAAGGACAGGAGAAATGCATTAGCATGCATGACATGTCCTTATCTCTCAGGTTAGCTCTACCTTCAATATGTTCCCTTACACCCCAAGGAGCCTGCATATAAAAGCCAAGAGGAGACCACTGAAACTTGTAAGGAGTGAGGAAAAGATCAGTGTCCATGGTGTGTGACACCACACCCAGCCCAGGAGATAGCACAAGTCCTAAATTTCCCTTGATAACTCAGCTTTAATCCATCATATTGCAAGGAAGGCAAACAGAGCTTCACACCATGCCAGTCACACTGGTTAATTAGATTTCATGGAATCATAGATCAGTTAAGGTTGGAAGGGACCTCTAAGGGTCCTCTTAGTCCAGCTCTGCCTGCAATGAGCAGGGACATCTCCCACCACATCAGGTTGCTCACAGCCCCAAACAACCTGAGCTGGGATGGTTCTAGGGCTGGGACATCTCCCACCTCTCTGGGCAGCCTGGGACAGGCTCTCACCACCCTCACTGTTAACTCCTTTTATCCAGTCTCCATCTCCTCTTTCAGTTCCAAACCATCAGCCCTTGTCCTGTCCCAACATGCCCTGCTGAAAAGTCCTCCCCTATCTTTCTTCTAGGCTTCTGAAGTCCTGAAAGGCTGCATGAAGATCTCCCTGGAGCCTTCTCTTCTCCAGGCTGAACAACCCCAACTCTCTCAGCCTGGCCTCACAGCAGAGAGCTTCCAGCCCTCAGCTCATTTCTATGCCCTCTTCTGGCCCTGCTCCCCCAGGTCCATGTCTGTGCTGTGCTGAGAGCCCATTTCCTCTGTACTGTCTCTGCCAGTCTCAGTGCTAATTTTTTCCCTGATACCACTGGAATTTTATTGCCAGTCTCAGTTAAAAACCCCACAAAGTTCCAAGTCCAAAGGAAAGATGCCTCCAGAGCACAGCCAGAGCAGTCCCAGCAGGCTGGGGTGCCAACACAGCTGGCAGTGGCAGCAGTGGTTTGCATTTCCAGGATGCCACAGACAGCAGCATGCTGAGGTCCTTTGCCAACATCCCACATCAGCTCAAGAAACAACTGTCAGCAAAGCTTCCAAAACCCACCCAAGTCCCTTAGGGGTTCATGTTTTGTTATCCAAAGTAACCCAGCCCTGTGAATCATCATCATCAGATGTTCAGCACAACAGAGCCTAACCAGAGCTGAAACCCACAGGAGACTGGCTCCCAACTTTCCTCCCTAAGCTTAGCTTCTCTTGGCACCTCCAGGGTCCCCAAACCATCTTCCATGAGAGCCTGGGAATGTTCCACTGGTTTCCAGCACACACTTTCAGGCTCAGTGCACCAAGAGAGACAGATCCCAGCTTGAAGCCATTGCTACCTACTTGATGCAATGCTACTAATGTGCAAGAACAACTGTTCCCAGGGAATTTTCTTCCCTGGGATATGTCCCATGGAAGGGATCTCTCTCAACACAGTCCTGCTGTCTCTAATCAAGTATGGATACCAACCCACCTAGCATATCTATTTCCTTTTCAGGTCTTGCCTTGAAAGACCACTCCAACTCAAGCCCTTTTCATTTAGGAGATGAATGATCATCCTTGAGGTCATAGCTGGAATAAAACTGGCAGGATGAAGAGAGTCAAACAATGCCAGAGTCAAGTTCATGAATAAAAGCATTATTGACATTAACCTAGACTTGACACTATCAGGTTACAGTCAGATCTATAGGGTTAGCTGCTATCACAGCCAGCAAGATGCTTTCTGATCACTCTGGACACACCATCCCAGGGAGGCTTTGCTGGAGTCACAGCTTTGATGAACTACACTCCTGGTCCAGCCTTCAGTCCATATTTCCACACCTCACCCAGCAAATGATAGCTCTTCTCATTTGAGAAAAGGCCAGGAACCTGTAGCTCTTCCATACAGCCTCATTTAGGAGAGGTGAAAGGATACTGAGAAGGTTTGGGAGGAAAAAGAACACCAACAAAGCAACATAAAGACAAGTGTCAGGCCAAGCAGGAACAGATCCCTACATGGCACCACACATCTTCACTTCCACAGACACCAGATGGGTTGGGGTCTACAAAAACCAGCACAACTCTCTCATACTTCCCTCCCCAACCCCAAAATGTCACACACAAGCCCAACAACCAGCAATCCATCACAGCTTGATTGCTCTTGGAGCCAGGCTGCCACCAAGATGAAATGAGAGAGAGAGAGATGAAGCAGAGCAAGCCAAAGTCATTAAACCACAATGAAAGAAGCATGGGGGAAGAGATCAAGTTGGAGAGGAACAGAGGGGATTTCATCTCTCTTTTCCTTCTCTTGGCTCCACAAACACCACCAGCATCATCCACAAGTGGTGGATATGCAGAGGAGATGACATTAAACCCCTCAGGGTTTGCAACCCACCACACTGCACACCAAGGAGTCTGTGTGTGTGCAAGGGAAAAGTGGGAAGAGGATCTTTAAACTAGCTCAAGCCCAAAGTCACTTACCTTGATGAAGGGAGTCACTTTCCTTTTTTACCTTTTAATTAAGAGCAGGCTCATAAATCAAAGCTCTTGGTCCTCTAGCCTGCATGTCAGCTGAGGGAAAAGCTTTCTGAATAACTAAAGCTCCCTCATCCAAGCTGTAGTCCCTTCTCCAGCTGCACTAACACAACAGACTGCACTCATTTTGTTTGCTGTTATACACACACCTTGCCTTGGCCAGGCTAGGACTTGGGCTTCTGATCACCCCCCAGAAATGGCCAGCTGTGGGTCACAAACTGAGCAAAGCCTCCCCCAGCTGAAACATCAGCAGTGGGGGGAAAAGGAAATTATTTGTTAAACAGCATTTTCCTACCTCTCCTCAGGGGAATCTACTGCCAGCTTCAAATTAAAGGGCTCCTAGGGGTGAACTTGGGCAACACTGTGCAGCAAATTGTTTTCACAGAGCAGGAGCCAGAGGACAAAACCTTTTCAGACTCACCAAATCATGAGAGAAGAGTGGGAACAAGGAGCTTTCCTGCAACACATACCCCATAGGCACAATGGGATCCTAAGAAGGGCTTGAGAGAGAGCAGGGAGCCGAGTCTGGACCTCATCAACATGGTTTACATCTTCACCAGCACTCAGGAAAAGGAAAGGCTGAGAGAGTTGGGGTTGTTGAGCCTGGAGAAGAGAAGGCTCCAGGGAGACCTGACTGCAACCTTTCAGTACTGAAAGGACCCAGAAGGAAGATGGGGACAGACTTATTTTGCAGGGCTTATTGGGACAGGACAAGGAGTGATGGCTTGAAACTAAAAGAGGGAGATTTAGACTGGATAGAAGGAAGAAATTGTTTACACTGAGGGTGGTAAAACATTGTCACACATTGCCCACAGGTGGGAGAGGTCCCAGCCCTGGGACCATTCCAGGTCAGGTTGTTTGGGGCTCTGAGCAACCTGCTCTAGTTGGGGATGTCCCTGCTGGCTGCAGAGGGGTTGGACTAGATGAGCTCTGAAGGTCCCTTCCCATCCAAAACCATTCTTTGATTCAGTTCCCATCCTCTGCACCCTTTCCACTTCCTCCCTGAAGACAGAAGCTGCCAAAATTGTGATGTCTACATCAAGACCCATCTGCAGCTGAAGCAGAGATCAGTCACCTGGCCAGAAGGAGAAGGCAAAAGGTGAGGAGAGAATGCAGAGGTGATTTTGGGGCACAGATATGGCTGCAGGATGGTGATGGGGAAAGGAGGAGATGGATGAACAAGGCTTTATCAGGGACTGGCTGTTCTTTCAACTGGCTCTCTGATAACATATGGAGCTTAATCAAATATGCAAATGATGTCCTATCTAGAGACAAGGGAAAGAGAGAAATAAAGCCAGAGACCAGGCATGAAAACACACCAATAAAATGAGGGAGTGGGGAGAAGGTTTCCTCTTTTTGATAACATTATTTCAAAAGATGAAATTAAAGCAAAGCTAATTAGGAAAACCACACTTAAGCTGACTTCCCCTAAGAAGGGTCAGCAGGCAAGAGGCATTCAAATCAAAAGCAGATGCAAGAGGCACTTCAAGGGCTCCCTGGAAAGTCATTATCCCAGTCAAAAGGGAAGGGGATTGAGAGGAGGAAGGGATGACAAGAGCTGTTTTGGCTAGGCATCCATCCAGGCATTAGATGGAGAGTCTGGGGAGTTAAATAGCCTCTCTTTGTCATCCTGGAGAGCAGAAGTAGCAGGTGAAGACCAAAGCTGACCACCTAGTGTCACCTTTCTCATGGAACAGAGGGGCAAACAGAAGTACACAGGTCATGGGGGATAAGAGTGAACCTGCTTTTCCTTGTATCCCACCCATAATGCATGGTCTCCATCAACAGCCCAGCCACAGCAGACACTGCAGCTGGAATATTCCACATCTCTTCCAAGAAACTACTGACACCAGGCAGAAAATCACCTGCCACAAGGCAGGTGACAACCAGCATCCCTTCAAACTCCCCACCTTCATCAAGGTAACCTGCAGTAGGACATTGTCATCCATCCCTTTGTGTCTGCTTTTGTCACTGACATCCCCCTGCCTGCACTGCTCACATCCTCAGCTTGCTGTGGGGACATCCAGCTCTGCTGCTTTGGGACTGGAAACCTGTCAAATCCAAGCTGCAGCTTCTTAGAGGAAGAGTTTGAAGAGGTGACTGTATAACCTGCTGCTTTTCCTGCTGTAATGGGTCCCCTAGAGCCTGATATTTCTCCTGGAGTCAGAAAGAAAACCCACACATGTCATGGTTTATCCCCATCCACAGCTCAACCCCACACAGCCTCTTGCTCCTAACCAATAAGGTGGGGAAGAGAATGGGAAAGGTAATGAGAAAACTCCTGGGCTGAGTTGAAGACAATTTAATAGGCAACCCAAAAGCTGCACATGCAAGCAAAGCAAGGAATTCATTCACCACTTATCATAAGCAGGTGTTCAGTCCTCTCCAGGAGACCAGTGCTCCATTACCTGTAATGATGACTTGAGAAGACAAACCTTCACTCCAAGTGTCCTCCCCTTCCTTCTTCCACTGGCTTGATATGCTATTGATGCTGTCCTATGGTCTAGATGCTGTCCTTTTGGTCAGCTGGGGAGAGCTGTCTTGGCTGTGCCCCTTCCCAACTTGATGTGCACCTCCAGCCTGCTCACTGGTGGGATGAGGAGCAGAAAAGGCCTTGCCTCAGTGCAAGCACTACTCAGCAAGAACAAAAGCATCCCTGAATTATCAACACTGGTTCCAGCACAAATCCAAACCATGGTTTCCATGGCAGTTACTGGCAAGGAAGTTCACTATTCCAGCCAAAACCAGCACAGCATCACTGATACTGCTCAATGGCAGCACCCAGCAAGCACCTCTGGACTTTGAAGTCCAGACTGCATGTGGAGGGATTAAAACAGAATCACTAAGGTTGGAAGAGACCTCTAAGATCATCAAGTTCAACCAGCAACCTATCACCACCATGCCACTAAACCATGGCCCCATGGACCACATCTGTACCTTGTCTGAACACCTAGATGTCCTTTTGCAGATCTCATTGCACAGTCACAAAATCCCATCTCTGACAAGACTCTGAGGCCCAGTTAAAGCAGAACCCCAAAAAAAAAACCCAACCCAGAATGAAAAAGCAAAAGAGCAGCACTCCCCACATGGATTCAAGGCACCCAGCAAAAGCACAGCTCAGCCAAACCCTGCCCACTAGCACAGAGACTGCTGAGTAGTCAAAGCAGAGAAGGGTGCTTGAGGGAAAGACATGGAAAATTAATTGCTCTCTACCAAAAATAAGGCTCAAACTCTTGCTGGGAACAGCAACCTTCCTAGCAGACCCAAAAAAATCCCACCACACAAAAGGGAGTTTTCCTACTGCAGTTACATACTGCAGTGAGTTAACTGCAGTGTGCTGCCCTGACAAGTGGTAGCTAGAGATCCCAAAGGGGTGGAAATCAGGGATCTGAGAGGTCAAGCAATGATGGAGCAATTGGTGGGCGGTTCAAAAAGTGTCAGCTGCACCAGGTCAGCAGCAGAGTATGGATACAGGCCCTTTGATGTGGTTTAGTGCCTAGGGTTTTACAGCAGAGAAGGAATCATAAGGTAACCCCGGTTGGAGGAGACCTCAGAAGGTCTCTAGGCCAACCTGCTGCTCAATGCAGGGTCAGCTGTGAGATCAGAGCAGGTTGTTTTGACCACTCAGGTCTTGAATACCTCTGCACAACTTCAATGGGCAACTTGCTTCTCTCTCACATCCTCCCAACACTCACCAACAGAAAGAGCCTGTCTCCATCTTCTCAATAACCTCCTTCCAGGCATGGGAATGCTGCTGTTCAGACCCTTCAAGTTTTCTCTTCCCCAGGCTGAATAAGCTCACTTCTCTCATCCTCTCCTCTCAGGGCAGTTCTCTACCTCCTGGCCAACATTTTCACCCTCTCCTCAACTTGCTCTGGATAATCAACATCATTTTTTTTTGTACTGAGGGGCCTAAAACTAGACACAGTAACTAGATGTGGTCTTCTAGCAACTGAGTTCAAGATGATCACCTTCCTCTCCATGTACTAGCAGTGCCCCTGTTTGTATAGCTGAGGAAGTTGTTGACCTCTCTTGCTCTGCAGGTACACTGATGGCTCCTGGGCATCTCACTGTCTACTGGGATCCTCAGGTCCTTTTCAGAAGGCAGTCTTCAGCCTGAACACTTGCAAGAGGTTGCTCTTCTCCAGGTGCAGGACTTCACACTGCTTAAATGAGTTCCTGTCAACCCCTTTGCTCCACCCTGCCTAGTCCTTCTGGATACCAACCCTGCTGTTGAGCCAGAACATCCCAACTGACTGCAGCTCAAGGATGCACCAGGGGAACCTTCTTCCCACCTAATTTGACTTCCAGCTGGTGAAAGGTAAATGGCAACAGAAGGATGCTTGCTCACACACAAGACTTGAGAGCAGAAGGGGAAGAGAAACAGCACAGCAGCCTCCAACTGAGGTGCACAAGTCTTGCATCTTTGATTCCACCCATGGAGATAGTGTCTGATCACCCCACACTTTTAGGTCATGTTGGACTCCAGGATCCCCAGCCATGAGCAGGTACAAATGGGTGTCACTGCACACCCAACACAAGCACCAAGTACACCACAGCTTCCCAAATGTTACCAACCAGCAACTGAACTACCCTTAGATACCTGAAGACACAAGACTTCAGGTATCTAAGCTGGCAACCACCTCTCAGAGTGTCTCTAGATCAATGTAGGACACAGACAACTGCAGCCTTCACAGACATCAAGTACAGAGGGGAAGTGGTATTGCTCCATCAGGAGTGAGTGAAGCACTTGGACTCCTGCTGATTTAGGAAGCTGTGAGGAGAGGTCAGGGCAAACAAGTCCCTCTTGCAGAAACCAGCAACCCAGCAGGAGCCAGAGCCTCTGCAGCATGTTTTCAGAGCAGTCAAGTCCACTTGCCAAACAGTTGGAGGGGAAAAAGAATTCATAAAACCTACCAAATCCTGACTCCTTCAAAGCAGCAGAAGGAAGGAGAAGGAAGCAGAGTTTCCCTGCTGACATTCACAGAGAGCTGTCAGCAGCAGAATATCCTCCAGAGAATATCAAACCCATACAGAGCTTCTCATCTTGTGTGTGTGTTCAGAAACCCCCTGGCCTGGAGAAGCAGGGAGGATCAGTCTTTGCCTGCAGTTATCATGAGACTACAAACCTGTGCATGGCAAACCCAGGGCTTTCATCAGCTCCAGCACCTTGGGTGGGAGGGGAGGTGTGAGAGGAGAAAAGGAAGATAGTCCTCTCCATGCAGATATATCTTGGTGTCACCTGCCTGGATGAGGCATCAGAAGAGAAAATAAAGATGTTTCCACATGTGGATCCATCACATTATCACCTTAGATGGGAGGCAAGGTATCAGAGGAGAAAATGAAGACATTTCTCTCCCTAGGGATACATCACAGTATCACCAACCCACCTAGAGCTCTATCACCTTTGGGTCTCTGCCCATCTCTTACACCCTTTTACCTTGCTCATACTTTTTGGCACAAAAAGCCTCCCATTTCCTTCCTCTTTTGTCCACTCATGGCACTGTAGGTTTGTGGAAGGACCTGACACACTGCTAGTCCCACCAGGATTCAGCTGCTTTCTCCTACTAAATGGGATGAACCAAAGGCTGACTCCTTCAAGAGAAGTTCCCCATCCCTCTGAGGCAGCTGGGCTGTCAACAGCCCTGGAGCATCCTAGCAGGATGTCAGCTAGCTGATGGGACAGAGGAACCACAGCTACATGGCCAGAAACTGGGAGGAGCTCCTATCTGCATGTACTTGGCAATCCAATGATCTAGCAGAGAAGGTCAGCCTTGCCCAATGCCAAAAGGAAAGTTGCAAACCCAAGCTCTCAGATCCTGAGATCTCCTTGTGCTGTTTTACCTCTAGATCCAAAGAGCTCAAAGGTCTCAAGGGTTCAGGATAATCCAGAGGGTGGTTCATGGAACTGATCAATACTGAGTATTTTCTGCTAAGGAGAAGTGAGACCTGGTGGGAAGTACTGGCCAGATTTCAGAGCTGAATGAAAACCCTCATCCCTGAATGGCAGATCAAGCCTAAAAAACCCCTTCCAAGACCACAAACTGAGGAGATCTTATAGAAAAAATATAAATACAGGCCACAGAGTGAGAAAAAAAGTGGATTTTTAAGCCAAATTTCTTTTCCCTACCAGGAATTGAGCACAGAAAAGGATTGGAATGAGATATTTGGATGGAATAAATATTTTTTTAATTATGGGGAAGTTTGAAAATAAATGTAAATTACTGCTACTCCAATCTCAAGCAAACATTTCACAATGGACAAAGAGCTTGGTTTTGTTAGGGCTGTTCCCAGGTTGACATTTCTAAACTCAAATTGCCCTTTACACCTGCAGCTACACACAGAATAATAGTTGTATTTCTTTGACTGGAAACTATCTGCACAAAAGCAATGACCCAGAAATTAAATGCCCAGGGAAGGAGGAATACAAGGAATACTGAGTGTTGCAAGGCTCTCCTACTGATGGCAGGTATTAGTGGCACATAATTTGGCTGGGCACTAGAAAGAAAAAGGCAGAGCAAGCAGATAGAATCATGCAGAGCATCTCCATGGGTACACCTCCAGCTTTCTGCTGCCACCAGTGAAGAGCCAAGTGTGGCATGAGAAAGTGCAAAGGAAAAGAAAAGGAAAAGCCAATGGATTTTGGCACCTGGCTGTTTTACAGCAAAGTGGTTTGTAGGAAGCACAACCCCAGGAATAACTCCTGTTCCTGATGGTTTACTGTGCTCTTTTGTAGAGACACAAACCAGACCTTCATTCAACTGAAGCAAGGCTTCCCCATCTCCTGAAAAGCATCCCTAGAAGTTCATGAGAGTGCCAACTGGTTTTCAGCCATGGGTTTTGTTCAAAGCACTTCCCATCACACACAGGACCTCACACAGCCAACAAAGCCTACCAGGCAGCCTGGAGTATGCTAGAGCTGGAGCAATGCTTCCTAACACACCATGGAAGCCTGGGGAACACCATGAGCTGGCCAGCACAGGAGGTGATTAGAGATCCTGGGACCTGCCCAAAGCACTGCAAGGTGAAACAGTTCTCATTCAGAAGCACCCCAGGACCTTTAATGCCCACAAGTGGGCAGGAGCTGCTTTGCCATCCCATCTGATTTGTCTGCTTTAGCTGTTTGATATGAACATGGACTCCAAGTTGCTTCAGTTGGAGAAGACTTTTAAGTTCAATGAGTCCAACCATTAACCTAACACTGCCAGGTCACCACTAACCCATGTCTCTCAGCACCATATCTCCATGGCTTTTAAACCTCTCCAGTGATGGGGACTCCATCACTGCCCTGGGCAGCCTGGGACAGGGCTTGGCAACCCTTTCAGGGAAGATATTTTTCCCCAATGTTCAAGTTAATAATCACACCCTTAAATCTTTAGTGCATTAATTTTCTCCCATGCTTCTTTAAGCAAGCAAAATATGTCCTTGTCTTTGCAGGAGAGAAAATGAGGTATGAAGCCACACCAGCCATTTCTGGTAGGGCAACAAAAAACCTGAACCCCCTCAACCCTTGGCCACTCTTTTCTATCCCCAAGATACCACCAACATCCACCAGGTCTTGAATCCAAGGACACTGGTTTCTAGACATGAGCTATGGACAGGGAGAATTCTTCTTTTCCTTAGCTCTGCATTTTTATCCTATTTATATCTTCATTCTGCCAGCCCAGGCTGTGCTGTGGACAAGCCAGCATTTCTCCAGCACATTATTCAGTGCCTTCCTCTTGGTCTGCACATGGAGCTCTGTGAATGAGCCAGGGTTGCAAAAATGTATTTTGCCTGGGGCAGTGAAATAGCTGGGGCTAACCTTGTCATTCTGTTTAACTCACTCTTCTCCTACCCTATCTCTATCTTGGTTTTTTTCCCCCCTTTTCTTTCTCCCTTTGTTGTCTTGGTTACCCAGGCAGATTCCTGATATGCTGCTAGTTTTCATTTTAATGCTATGTTCCTGGAAACTCAATATTTTACTTCAGTTGTGTGTGCCACTGGATAAATTCCTTTGACACATGCAACATTTGGATATCAAGTAACAGATATTGCTTTAGGATTCTGGGTCCTTTGCAGAGCATTCACAGGTTGCATACATCAAAATCTGATACAGTCTGCCACTTCCATACACAAATACACACACAGGCTGAATCTGAAGGAAAAATAAAGTAAGTTTCTCCCAAACCATCTTGTTCTTAGATTCACAAAACCATTTTGGTTGGAAAAGACTTTTAAGATCATCCCAGCCCAGCCATTCACCCAGCACTGCCAAGTCACCACTAAACCATCTCCCCTCAGCACCTCATCTATACAACTTCAGTCCCTCCAGGGATGGTGACTCCACCACTGCCCTTGGGCAGCCTCTTCCAGGGCTTGACAACCCTTTCAGGAAGGAATTTCCCCCCAAATATCCAACCTAAACCTTCCCCAGCACAACCTGAGGCTGAGTTATTTACAGGGAGTCTTCCAACAGCTGAGTAGATCCTGATCTCTTGCAGATAATCTCCTGAGCCCTCTCTTCATGCTATCCAAAGACTTTCACTGGACCTTGCACTGCACCAGGAGAAACAGCAGCACATACTATGCATGGCAGGACCCAGCAAGCAGGAAAAAAAGAAAAGACAGCTTCTGGGCTTTGTCTACAGGTAGATGGAGTTTCATCTAATCCTACTACAAAGCTCAGTCCTATTTACCCATAGGCATTTGGGTTTTTTTTACAACATGAAATCAAACTTCATGCTAACTTAATGGATTATACTAGAGTTGCAATACCAGTGAAGTATTTCCCTTGCTTCCTATTGAAAAAGCACTTGATTGATCAGCCAAGGTGGAAAACAAAGCTTCAAAAGACCCAAGAAGTCTTGACAGGGGCTAAGGAGTGTCAAGTGAAAAATCCTGACTGCCCAACTCTCCTAGCATGCTGTCCAGAAGGGAAAACAGGCTGGTGTCCTGAGCTCAGATACCTTCAGGAGCTCTGAAGGAGGGCAGTGTGTGGAGAAGAGGCAGCAATCAGAGCCAGGATGGGGCTGAACCTGCAGGAACTGAAGGTTTGCAGGAACCTGGATCAACTGGTCCAAAACAACCACATATTATATCAGGGGAGCCCTGTTCTGCTTCTCACTCCACCTCTCTGATGGAGACTTAACTCAGCTGAGGAAGATCTCAGCTTGAGATTCCAGCTCCCCTCTCTGCCACACAGACCCAAAGCAGGAACTACCACAGGCAGAATATTCAACACATTAGAAAAAAAAGGGAACAAAATGAAGCTTTCTCAAATTACATCAGCCAGTTCAGCTCTCTTCTTCTCATTCTTTACCCTATAAGGCTGTCCCTGCTCCCAACCACACTCTGTAAAGCACTAGAAGCTTTCTCTCCTTCCCCCACCCCTTGTTAAAAAGGGATCAGATCTTGACTGTGACCTCAGCTGTGTCTGAGTTTGCTTCTCCTGAAGCTACAAAAGAAAAACCAACCACTTGTGAGCAGATGGAAGCAGCAATCATTCTGAACTCTTTAGGTCTTTTGGATATTTACCTTTCAGATCTCAGCTACCCCATTTCCCCCTCCCCAAGAGACTGACTGGAGAGCTAAACACTTTATTCTAATATCACAGATGACAGGGAAGCAAAACTTAATTAGTCAGGGGAGGAGATTATTTTTACTACAATTCCTTTAAAAACAATTTGGTTCCTTTCCCCCATGCCTGAAGAGAGTGTTTAATCAAACCAACCCAACTAGCTCTGTTCAAAAGCAGCAGCAGCAGCCTTTCCTCTGGTGAAGAAAGCCAGAGACATCTGCCAGTGGGCAGGATCCTGTTCTCCTTGCAGACCTCCCTCAGCACAGGGGCAATGTCAGCTGAGTTTGCAAGCCTGCTTTTCTTCAAGTGAAGAAACAAGTAGAGGAACAAAACCAGAGATCTCAGACCTTCCACAAGCATCCCTGTTTACTCTCTCCACCCTAGACACAAACCACAGTGGGTCACCTTTTCAAAGCACCTTCCTTTCTCCAGTTTGGAAGATCTTCTTTACAAAAGGAATACAAAGAGGAATCCAAATCCAACTCCCACCACTCTACCCATCCTCTCCTTCCCAGCATCTCACCCAGCTCCATTATGATGGCAAAGCCACATTCTCCTTGCCCAGGCAATGCTGGGCTGAACACTCAAGTATTGTCAGATCGTCACATGGGGGTGGGACATGGAGGTGGTGTCCATCATCAGCATGAGGAGGACACCTCTAATACCTCTGGCTTGCCTTGGAAAAACCACAGGTTGATGATTGCCAGCTTTTACCTCTCAAGCCTCTCTACTGTTGCCTCACATGGCAAGCTCCAGAGCTAGAGGCATATTTTTGGTGAGAATGCAGTGAAAAAAAAAAAGCACAAACACATCCTTTACTGGATTTGACTTTCTGTGACACCAACCATAAACACAATGCTCATTATCATTCAAGACAGAGCTTTCTTTTGATGGAAACATTCTTCCTTCAGGACAAACACCCAGCCTGACCTAAAGAGAGCAACCACTCATCCCATGCTGGGCTCGTGGTGAAATCACAACCCAGTCACATTGCTCTCAAGAAAAGATCTCCAGAGAATGAATCCAGTTTCTTCAACTTCACCCCCAGCCAGTTCTTTTCCCCCAACAGGCACAGATACCCTGTGATCAACTGCTTCATTACAGATGGTCTGAAGACAAAAGACTCTGTTGGATGGAAACTGCAACAAGTCTGTGGTTTGACTTCAGAAACATTCAGCTGCTGAGGAGCAACAACTAGGATAAAACCCTGCCTCCATTCTCACACTTCCCTCCAGGGTAAAGCACTTCTTTGCCAACCAGAACATTTCATAGCCTCAAGACAGGTGATGCACCTTAGGGTAAGGACTGCACCAACACAATGCAACACTGCAAATCTCCATAGGCACATGAAAAACTGCATTAAATGACCTCATCAGGTCTTACCTTCTTGAGCTTCCCACTCTTGGTGCCCACAAAAGCCAGGGAGTGGTTCTTGTAGACATAGGCAATGACAGATGTCATTCTGTCTCCATCCTCAGTGTAAATGGGGAGTCCTCTCACCATGGATGATACTCCCAAGGGGGCATTCATATCCAGGCCACAGAAATTGTCATCAATTGTCAATAGCTGCAAAGAAAAAGAGAAATAAGAGCATAAGGAAAAGAAACTACCAATTCTTTAACCATTTGGGAAGGGATCCATCCAAGCAGGGCCACTACTGCAATAACATGCCTCTAATTTATGCAGGCTGACAACTCAGTGACAAAGGCTGGACTGGAGAAATACAGAGGTGGAAAAAAAAAGCCTTGTCCAAAGTTGCATGATGAGTTGCAGACAGAAGGAGAACTGGAAACTTGCTTCTCTTGAATGACAGCCCAGCAGGACACATTATGTTAAGCCTTTTTCCTACTGCTTTACCAGTCAAGATCTAGCAATCAAAGACCAAGTCTGCTGGAAAGGTCTTAAACATATCTACCTCTGTCAAAAAAAAAAAAGCCAAAAAAGTTTGCACATTAATCTCATGGGATTCAGAATAGGAAAAACAGAGCTAAATCACCACTAGCAAATAAAATAGACCCTGGTCTGCCCTCTGATCCGAGGCACAAGAGTAAGGCTCCCATCTATTAAACCTAAAGAACCACTTCTCTCCCACCTCACCTGCTGGGTGAACAACAGGTCCTACAGGTCTGTGGTCACAGAACCACAGAATTCCCTCTGAAGATCATCTAGTCCAACCCCCTGCTCCAGCAGGGTCACCCACAGCAGCTTGCCCAGGGTCACCTCCAGCTGGGCTTGGAATCTCTCCCCACAAGGAAACTCCACAACCTCTCTGGGCAGCCTGGGCCAGGGCTCCAACACCCTCACACCAAACAAGCTTCTCCTCCTGCTCAGCTGGAACCTCCTGGCTTCCAGTTGGTGCCCAGTGCCCCTTGGCACCAGTGAGCAGAGTCTGGCCCCAGCCTCTTGCCCTCAACCTTCAGCTCTTGCTCAGCATTGAGCAGCTCTCCTCTGGGGCTGCTTTTCTCCAGGCTCAGCAGCCCCAGGGCTCTCAACCTTTCCTCCTGCCAGAGCTGCTCCAGTGCCCTCAGCATCTTCCTAGCCTCTGCTGGACTCTCTCCAGTAGTTCCTTGTCTCTCTTGGCCTGGGGAGCCCAGAATAGGACACCTAGTAGTGCAGATGTGGCCTCCCTGGGACAGAGCAGAGGGGAAGGAGAACCTCCCTCAAGCTGCTGGTCACAATTCTTTCAGTACACACAGCAGTCTGAGCATGTTTCTTTGGGCTTCAAGACTTAGAGAGCTGCAAGAGCAGTAGAACACAGACAGCTCTTCTACCTTAAGACACCATTTGGACAGTGAGTGAGGTTCATACAGGTTGCCAACATGCAGATCTCCAGAGAATTAGTCAAAGATGAACCTCCAAATAGGACAGCAGAGACTTGCCAGAGCATTTAGACTTTAACAACTTCACTGGGACTACTCACACACTTCAGGATAAACATCCCTTTAAAAAGTTTGGCTGGGCTAAGGCCTAGAAAAGCAATAATTAATTGTACAGGAAGGTTGCCCAGTTTTCAGATATCAGTAATAAAGGACCATGATAATTTTATTTGAGCTCACATGTTGCTGGAAGCATGGCTACAATATGTGTGTTGCTCCTTACTTGAGTTCCCCAGCAGTAAAAGCCTGATAGTGGATTCAATTTATCCTTCACCCAGCAATTACAGGGAATAATTAGAGATGGTTTTTACTGAATGGAAGAATAATGCCTCCTAAATATATTTATAAACACATAATACCTATGAGGAATTCAAAGAGCCATTAGTAAAGAGCAGCTAGCCTGAGCTCTGGCCTGCAGGAGTCATTAGTGTTTGTGGATTGCCCTTTCAGAGCTAAAACACCAGCTCAAAGAGCAATTACAGATCAGATCAACAGGCTCTGTGAGCAGCAGACAGGATGCTGCTGGACTACAATGCCAGCACAGAGTCCAAGATAAATCTGCACCCTCCAGCCAAAGGCCAAATTCCTCTGAGGTCTAGCATCCCCAATCTGATGACCACACTTCAGAGGAGCAAGACACCCCTGCTGACAGCATGACTTGCAAAAGCTGAGTGTTTCTGTGGATAATGAGAACAGGCAGAGCTTCCTTACTTAGGTCAGGATGGAAAGACTGCAGCTTGACTACTCAAGAAGGACAAATGCATTGGAAGAAGTGACACTACCCAAATCTTGCTGCAAGCCAGGTGGCTGGCAGGGATGAGCTAACAAGAGGAGCAGTGTTTTGGGCTGATGCAGTGTGAAAAAGTCTCTCCTCAACAACTCACTGCCCAACACATCACCTGGTGTGGGATCCACCTTACCTAGCTTCAGCCATGTCCAGTCTTACTCAAGAACCTACAGTGATCATCTAAACTACTTGTAGCATCAAGAGAGAAAAGGAGGCATGGCAGAGAACAAGGGATCCAACCAAACCTACAATGTACAGGGTCATCTTCTGATAGAGCCACCTGAGTGCAGAAGGACTTGAGATGAGTCTCTCAGCCTGAGCATCTAACATAAAGATCATGCCTTGAACAAGAAGCTGGACTCTATGACCTCTTAAGGTCCCTTCAAACCCTATTTCTCCTATGGATGGATGAAGAACACAGCTCTTGAAGTCAAGCCCAGTCTGACCCAAATCTTTTCATCTCTCCAATTAACATCATCTGCTTTTTTCAGCCTATAATCAAGCCATGCACATGTCCCACCTGAACTGGTGACCTGCCAAGCTGAGGGAAAAATCATCCCCAAAAGCAATAAATTCCCAAACCTCCTACAAATAACAGAAAGAGGAACAAGAGAAGAAAGTTCTGCTTTGTCATGGTTTTAAAGGAAGACAAGAAATGGGAAAGAGTTTTCTTCACCACCAAGAGAATGAAAAGCTTAACAATACCACCAGATATCTTACCTAGGGTGCAGCACTTGAAGCTCCATCTCAAACCACTACACCAACAAGCAGTGAAGGGACAGCAACCAGGCAGAGCTGGCACAACCCAAGGCATCCTCTTTGGTGGAGCACAGCCTCCCCTGCCAAAACCAACTACTCCAGCTGAAGCATTTGGAGACCAGAAAGAACCCATGCAATCATCTGGTCTGCCTTCATGCATGACCCAGGACCTCAAATCTCAGGCAGAAGCTGCCTGTGCTGTTTTGGAGGAAGTTAAAAGCTGCTTCTTTCTTCTCTCCAGGCAGGTCTGAGTCTCCATGGCTGTAAGGATACAGAGTTAAACCTTCTGTAACCTACTCCACCAACAGCAAGGATGCAGTAGCCAGAGCATAGGATTGCTAGAGATGTGCATCAGAGCTCATCCAGCTGGAGTACAGTCTCCTTCTCTTCACAGCCCTGAATATATAGACCCAGAGCCCTCAGCATTAAGCATGAACACCTGTGACTGATCTGTAGATCATCTCCTCCTGTTGAGACTTAATTCCTGCAATTGCTATAGGCTAGCTCCTCTTTCACCTTCATCAGACTGAGCCCAGCTCCAGCTGTGCTCAGGCACACCCTGCAGGAGGTTTGCCCTCCTACAGATGCAAAACTAAGTTTAAGTCTTGTCATTTCATTTTGTTTCCCTGAGGTTGTTTACAGGACACTTGGGAAAGATGAGGACTGGGTTTTCAGCAGGGCCTGTTGGGACAGGACAAGGGCTGATGGTTTGAAACTAGAAGAGGGAGATTTAGACTAGATTTAAGGAAGAAGTGTTTATGCTGAGGCTGGTGAAACACTAGCCCAGGTTGCCCATAGGTAGATATCCCCTTCTTGGAACCTTTCCATGTCACCTTGTTTGGGGCTGTGAGCAACCTGCTCTAGTTGGGGATGTCCCTGCTGCCTGCAGGAGAGTTGGACTAGATGAGCTTGAAAAGTCCCTTTCAAACCCAACCCATTCTGTGATCCAAAACACCAGGGTGAGATTGAAGACTGAAATCACCACTTTCTGTTACATGACACAGTTCAGAGGAGATCTGGGCCCACCACAGCACATCTTAGCCTTTGAGATGTCCAAAGTGTTGTTTGAGGGCAGAGAAGGCCATGATGGTCACTCACAGGAGTGCCAGAAAAGCAAGCAGAGAGCTGTAGTTTGCAATGTGGAGAACCATCCTCCAAGACTAGGAGCAAAGCCAGAAAACCACACATTCCACATGAAAACTACTTTTCATTTCACATATTTGGGTTCTCTCCTCTGGAGATCATCTGCAAAATAAAGAATATGCCAGAAAACAAAACCCTACCAAGAAACCTCACCTGGCTTCTGAGCAGCTGTGCCTTTCAGCTGCACCTACACTTGTGGAGAGACAGAGATACAGTCATCTTCTTCAGCAAAAAAAAGAAACACCTCAGGAAGTTTGGATTGATGATGAAAGGGTCAGGAGCTGCAAGCACAGGTTTATTTTCAATTCCAGGCACTCCTAGCAGCAATCTAAAGTGGCCACCTTAAACTCTCTGGAGCTTCTCTGCTTGGCAATTTCATGTTAACGACTTTCCAGAATGAAAGTGGAGGTGAGGAGATGAATTCACTCTGCTTGCACCAGCTGGGATATCAGGGAGGAGCAAAGGGAAGATCTAAAGAGGCAGGAATAGGATTAGCACTTCTTACATCCTAGGCAGTTAAAAATCTAACCCCAAAATTCACAGTGAGGTCTGTAGTAGCTTTGAAGGGGAGGGGAGAGCTTGTGGTTGAGATGAGGATTGGAGACAGCCAGTTCATCAGCCCACACCAGGTTCTCACCACCCCTCTGCCCCAGGAAAGCTGCTAAACACAGGTTTATAAGGTGCTCTACCCAAAAATATCTTCATGGGAGAATGACTGGCAGCTCCCAGGGTATAAATGTCCTCCTGAGTTCCACCAGCTGCTTCTCCATCTTGGGTTGATCATAGAAAGTTAGGGGTTGGAAGGGACCTAGAAAGATCATCAAGTCCAACTCCCCACTGCCAAAGCAAGGGGGTGGGGAAAGGCAGCTGGTGAGAAGCTGCAGTCTGCTCCTGATGCTGCTCCCTGTATCAGCAACCAGAGGGTTCATCTGCAGCTGTGACACTGTGGCCAAGTGTCCCATTCACCAGTGAAATTAAGAAGGATGTGCAAAAGAATGGGCCTGATTTCCAGGAGGATTCTGGCAGGCTCTTGCTTCCATCAGGATTAAGCCTCTCCAATAATTAACACATCAAGCCCTCCTGGAGAGAATAGTGCTGGCTCAGTCCCTTAGGGATATGCTGAGCCCCCCCAAAACTCCCAAACTCAGCAGAAGGGTTAGAGCTCTGATTATTACTTCTCCTTCCTCATCCTCACCTGATTCCTCAGCCAAAGGGAATGCTGAATAGCTGCAGCCCCAGATACTAGGTGACCAGTGCAAACAGTGCTCATAACAAACATCTGCTTTAGCTCTCTGCCTCTGACACAGCTCCTGCTAATCAAACACAGCCTAATCCATAGTTTGGGAAGGGCTTGGATGAAGGATTAGCCATTCCTCATTCCTCCTTGCCTTTCACTCCACTGAAATCTTCCTCCCTAATCAAAGCACCAGAGCCTTTTTTTTCCCAGATAGCAATTCCAGAGGCTCACTGGGGATAAAGGATGTCCCAACAGCCAAGTCTTGCCTTTGATTTACAGCTAATACCTAACAGCCCTATCTTCACAGGGTGGCAGGTACTTGGCTTCTCACTCCTGTTATCTCATGCTTGGCTCCACCAGATGATGGAGGGAACACATACATTACTGCTGTCTACACTGCCAGCAGGGCCAGGGAGCCAACAGCAGCAAGAAATCAACAGTAATATGCATCTGAGTCTTTGCAAGGAGATATCCAAGGTCTTTTCCATCACCTGACTGTAAGATCTTCTTTCCTTCCTGACTTCAGGGGCTGAGGGTGAAGGTGGCCATGTATCCTATTCAATAGGACTTTTAAAACTCTACAGAGAGATGGAAGGCCTAGGAAAATTCATCACTGGGAACTTCATGGTACCTGAAGAGATACAAGCTAGGAAATTTAGGGTTTGGATCACCTGGTGCAGGGCTGAACCATAAATCCTCACCCAGTGGAGCTGCAAATGATGGAAACCATCTCCCTTCAAACCAGAGGTCGTTAAACTCCAACAGCAGCAGTGTGGTATCAAAGGCTTGTGCTTCTCCTGCTTGCCTCTGCATGTCCTCTTGATGGCATCAGCATGGTTAGGTGCTGGTTTGCACTGTCCCTGGCATCAGTACCTTGCCTTCCTTCAGCTGGGTTGGCTCTGACATGCAGAGGTCCTTTGCTTCTGACCTTTAGTCCTGACCTCTCCTCCTCTCTGAGTCTCTTCCACCTCCTCTGGGACCAGCAGACTTTGGTCCCTCTGATCTTCTCCCCACAACCTCTGCTGTGAACTTCAGCAGAAGCACCCCATTGCCTGTGTCTAGCTCCCAGGTCCTAGTGCAGGATGGAGACAGCCCTTCTGACTTTCACCTCATGCCACACCATTCCCATACTTTGATGCCTGTTACTGCTCTCCCCATCACTTGCATTCCTGCCAGTGGGTCAGGAAAAGCCTGGGAGGAGGATCAAGGGCTGTAGACCTTTGTCATCTGCAACTCCATGGGGAAATTTGGTGAACAAAACAATGAGAGCCCCTGGGCTTCCAACCCAAGATAACAGAGATCACCAACCAACCCACTCCTCAGCAGTTAGCCTGCAGCCTGGTGGCATCCCAAAATACCCAGTACTGCTTCCTAAGGGTGATCTAGGACATAATGGAAGGTGGAGAAAGAGGCAGCATTTGGAAATACATCATAATTGCACACTGCTTTTCACTTGTGCAACCACAGTGAGGGTTCCCATGCAATTAGATGGCACCACACACAAATGCCAGTGCAGTTACAGTAACTTTACCAATTAGAGGGAAATTGCACCCCCTCTGCTAAGAGGTTTTCATTTAACCACAACTCAGGAACACCAGAACAAGAGGGGAAGGTTACTCAGATTGACTAGAACTGGTGGAGGCATTTGAGATTTAGGTCTGGAGTTTAAGGATCAGTTCAAGGACTGGTGTCAAGTTTCCTGAGGGCTGCAGAATCTTAATGTGGTACAGACTTTTTATGCTTCCATTTCTGTTCCTGCTCTACTGTGAGCATCAGGCTTCCCAACAGCCTGTACCATGTACCTCCACATCATAAAATGTGCAATTTCCTGAAGAGGAGGTTGCTTTCCTTCCCAAGACCAACAGGTATCATTAGTCTTCAGGCTTGTTGCTCAGCAGACCTAGGTGATTGCTAGGAAGAAGTAATTGTTGCTATAAATTTGGCATTCCTGAAGTCCTGAACATTCAGTGTGCCCAAAGATGTGCAGTGCACATCAGTTAGTGAACCTCTAACCATTTGCTAGACCCCCAATATTACAAACTTTGGGCAACACTGGCAGCAAGTTTGCTTTTCTTCTTCCCTGCTGCAGACCCTAGAGATGCAGACCACAGCTCTCTGATTCTGTGTCACAGCCACACAGCTGTGTGCAGCCCATGGCTTGTTCTCAAACTGTTGTTCCCACTTTTGTTATGCATGTTGTCTTACAACTGGCCTGGGACTGGTCAGCAGCAGCATTTCTTCTCTGGAAGTAGCTCTGGGCTATCAGAGGGAAAGAGTTCATACTCCCATAAAGGAAAGTCCAAGATGGACTATCCAGAGAAGCACATCATAGATATTAAGTGTGCAAAACAACACACTTGCTTCTTGGTCATTTGCATAGAAGACACTTCTACTGCTTTTCATCCTGATGGAGGAGAAGCTGGCCATGAGGCAGCAATGTGAGCTCCCAGCCCAGAAGCAACTATCTCCTGGGCTACATCCCCAGAGCATGGCCAGCAGGGGAGGGAGGGGATTCTGCCTCTGCTCTGCTCTGGGGAGACCTCAGCTGCAGTGCTGGGGCCAGCTCTGGAGTCCTCAGCACAGCACAGACAGGGACCTGGGGGAGCAGGGCCAGAGGAGGCCACAGAGATGATCTGAGGGCTGGAAGCTCTCTGCTGTGAGGCCAGGCTGAGAGAGTTGGGGTTGTTCAGCCTGGAGAAGAGAAGGTTCCAGGGAGACCTTACTGCAGCTTTTCAGTATTTAAAGGGAGCCTATGAAGAAAGCTGGGGATGTTCTGTTCATCAGGGAGTGTAGTGATAANAAGAGAAGGCTCCAGGGAGACCTTCCTGCAGTCTTTCAATACTTAAAGAGAAGCTGTAAGAGAGCTGGGGAGGTTCTGTTCATCAGGGAGTGTAGTGATAGGATGAGAGGTGATGGTCTGAAACTGAAAGAGGGAGATTTAAACTAGATCTAAGGAAGAAATCTTTTACCCTGAGGGTGATGAGACACTGTCCCAGGTTGCCCAGAGAGGTGGGAGATGTCCCATTCCTGGAACCATCCCAGCTCAGGTTTCTGGGGGCTCTGAGCAACCTGCTCTAGCTGCAGATGTCCCTGCTGACTGCAGGGGTTTGGACTAGATAACCTCTAAAGGTCCCTTCCAACCCAAACCATCCTATGATTCTCTGATCCTACCATTAGAAGTGAAGATGCAATGAAGGCTCCAGCCTGAAACACCAGCAGGTTAATGACTTTCTGTCACTGGCAGATGGTGTGCTGATAGCAGCTTCACCATATCCCTCAGCTCCTGTGTCAACTTCACCTCCAAGAGCCTGCCAGGAGAAACAGTCACACTGTGTCAAGACAAACAAGGCAAGGTGCAGAAGAGACTAGGGACAATTTTCAGTGAGATATAACTTCAGGGATAGTTTGAGTGCCTTGCTTAGAGTCTGAGATATGAAAAGAAGAGGGACAGTACCTCCAGCAGCAATATTGTCACACTGAGATAGTCCAAACACTCCCATTTATGGAGGTCTTCACATCCCATGTCCCAAACACCATCACTGGGGCAGCCAAATCTCTATTTTGCTCATGTCATTTCCATCTCCTCCAAAAAACAACTGCAGTGTTTCAGTTCCAAATCTCAACTTTAGCACACCAAGCCATGCAGCTGGGGTGAACAGCAGGTCCTACAGGTCTGTGGTCACAGAACCACAGAATTCCCTCTGGAGATCATCTAGTCCAACCCCCTGCTCCAGCAGGGGCACCCACAGCAGCTTGCCCAGCATCACCTCCAGTTGGGCTTGGAATCTCTCTCCACAAGGAGACTCCACAGCCTCTCTGGGCAGCCTGGGCCAGGGCTCCAACACCCTCACACCAAACAAGCTTCTCCTCCTGCTCAGCTGCAACCTCCTGGCTTCCAGTTGGTGCCCAGTGCCCCTTGGGCTGGCCCTGGGCACCAGTGAGCAGAGTTCGGCCCCAGCCTCTTGCCCCCAGCCTTCAGCTCTTGTGCAGCATTGAGCAGCTCTCCTCTGGGGCTGCTCTTCTGCAGGCTCAGCAGCCCCAGGGCTCTCAGCCTTTCCTCCTGCCAGAGCTGCTCCAGTGCCCTCAGCATCTTCCTAGCCTCTGCTGGGCTCTCTCCAGTAGTTCCTTGCCTCTCTTGGCCTGGGGAGCCCAGAATTGGACACCCAGTAGTGCAGATGTGGCCTCCCTGGGGCAGAGTAGAGAGGGAGGAGAACCTCCCTTGACCTGCTGGCCACTGAGATTCTTCCCCTCACAGGTAGCAACTGTAGCTACAAAGCAGAAGGATGAATGGAGCCTTGAGAGTAGTATGTGTGACTGTAAAAGGAAGCTGAGTTCCTCTGTAGTCCTATAAACTTCCCTTTACTGGCTCAGAGGCTGGAGGATCATATGGATGAGGCACTGAAGGATAAACAGAGGAATGTGATCTCTGTGGCTCTCAGCTCAGTGCTTTCCAGGAGTGAGCTTTAAAAAATTCATTTAAAATTTTTCACACACCCCTCCCCTCCACAAAAAAGTAAAAGGATTATTGAGTATGGAGACTGTGCCTTTGAAACTGCCATGGTCTATTGGGTAAATAAGTATTTAGGGATTTTTCAGGAGTGAAGTATTGATTGAATAAGCTGCTAGAGCTCTTCTGTAAGGACATATTCCAGCAGCAAAGCTGTGTTCTGCACCTGGAACACAGTAGCACTGACTTCCTCCACTGCTGCTGGAACTGAGATGGGGAGAAAGAGTCCCAGAGAGAGGAAAAAATCTTGAGTGTAAAAGGGTTTTGTGTGTTGGTAGAAAGACACCTTGGAGAGAAGGAGAAGTGCTCACCAGCTGCTGTGTTCTATCCTAAAGGATGCTGTATTTCCATGACCTCTGAAAGGCTGTCTACATGCCTGGTCCATTATCTCCCAGTGCTTCCCAACATAACCCATTATCTCCCAATACTTGCTGGCAGCAGAATGGTTAAATCAGCATTTCTGGCCCATTTTTTTGCTAGCTGCCAGGCACCCCTCATTCCTATTCCAGTGCCACACACCAGAACCTTGCAGGATAGAATCCAGCTGCCTCCCCTAATGCCAGCACCACCACAGATTCCCCACTGAATCACAATGACTATAATTATTATTTTCTTACACAGACAAAACCATCATTTTGGGCTGCAAAGTGCCACATGCACCAACAGAGCTAGATAAATTAAACAACAATGCTGCTTTATATGCAAGCAACACCTTTGCCCACAGATCACAGGGCTGCTTAAAAGCATTAATTAAGCCTCACCATGGTCCTGTGAAGGTAGACTAAGTGTTATAATGAATGGCATGTATGTGCTGGTGTTCTTCAGAACAGGGAAATTGAGAGAGCTCAGCTGGGTACAAGAGGTCTAGGTCTTGCTCACCAAATAGCAGAGATGTGAGTGTCTGTATCAGGGAGAACCATATCTGTATCAGGGAGAATCACATCTGTATCAGGGAAAACTGATCTGGTCTGGTCCTATCACCTCAGAAAATGAATTTAAAGAAGCCTGGTTATCAGTTTAAACAACAAATTAAAGCACTGGAGCCCTGAAAAGAAAAATCTCCCCCTTGTCTGCCTCTGTCTGGGAAGGTCTCAGTCTTTGAGGAATGCAGAACACTTGTGTCATAGAATCATAGAATGGTTTGGGTTGGAAGGGACCTTAATGATCATTCAGTTCCAACCCTCCTGCCATGGGCACAGGGGCACCTTTCACTAAACCAGGTTCCTCAAAGCATCACCCAGCCTGGCCTTAAACACTTCCACAGAGGGAGCATCCACAGCTTCTCTGGGCAACCTGTTCCTGTGCCTCACCACTCTCTGAGTACAGAATTTCTTCCTAAACATCTGATGTAAATCTCCCCTCTTCCAGTTCAAAAATGAGTGTCAAGTACAAATTCACTCAAGCTATTAAGCTCAAACTCCTCCTGCATCTGAAAGCAGGAGTGGGCAAGCAGAAGGCTGCAGCCAGCCCTCAGAAGCAGGGACAGCATTCCCATTCCATCCCTGTCTATCCTGCTGTGGAATGCCAACCAACAGCTCCAACCCATTGAGAAGTTCTGGGTCATTCCTTCATTAGGAAGAGTACATTTTCATTATTCCCTTCTGCATGCTTCCTCCCTCTGCCTCTCCCCCTCTGTGTGCCTAAGTACATGCCTGGCTAATATCACTTGTTTACAGGATAAATCAGCTGAACAAATCCTGTTATGTTTTGGAACACTGACAGTGATGGGGTAATGACATTGAAAGAGGGAAAATATGATGTTGTTCCTACTGATCTAATGTCACCCACATGCTCTATCAGCTTTGCCAGCTCCAATACTTCATGGAGGAAACAGAGCTCTCTGTCTTCTTGCAGTGCCACCACTGAGTTGCATGCAGATAGAATCACACAGTCATGGAATGGTTTTGGTTGGAAGAGACCTTGAAGTTCATCAAGTCCAATCATCAACCCAGTGCTGCCAGATCACCACTAAACCATGTCCCTCAGCACCACATCTCCAGGGCTTTTCAGTCCCTCCAGGGATGGTGACTCCATCACTTCCCTGGGCAGCCTGGGCCAGGCCTTCACAACCTTTTGGAGAAGAATAGCTGGGTGTCTTGCCTTTCCTGCATTCCAAGTACTTCTTTAAATACTTTAAATATTACTACACCATAAAGCAGCAAACATTGGGGCTGTAATGTTCCCTGGCTCCTGAACTGAAGCAACTGGCTGCTGGTGGCACAGGGAAGATGTTAGGTCCTGTGTATTGGGCAGTTATCTGCAGGAGGAAGGTGCAAGAAAAGTCTGCATTTTAGCAAGTCACATTTATCTGTACAACCAAGCAGAGATGAAGAGAAGAATGGTTTGGAGGGAGAAATGTGCAAGACACCCAGGTTTCCAGCTCCCTCCTAAACTTGGAACATTTCTCCACTGGCTCTTTGTCCCAAAGCTGTTGTCATGTTACCCAAAGGCTAGATCAGTGCTAAGAAAATGTCTCTCAAACAAAGTGACAACAAAATCACATCCCACAGCAGCACAGTCATGCAGATATCAGGCTAGGAGAGTCTGTAGAAGTATGGTCAGATGAGATTGGGACATTTCTCTGTAGGTACTGTCGCCTTTCATGTCTCCATCTGAGAATCAATCAGAGAATCACAGAATGGGTTGGGTTGGAAGGGATCTTTCAAGATCATGTACTCCAAAAGCCCCCTGCAGTCAGCAGTGATACCCCCAGCTACATCAGGCTGCTCAGACCCTCACCAAGCAGTCTTCAGGATGGACACTCCCATCATCTGTACTGGGTATAATGGTATAATAAGGATCCATGTTTCCATGAAATTTGGATAAATAGGCTTATTTCAGGGGGGGAAACATTAAAACTTTATGTTATTTATGTGCTGGCATATAAAATCAATAGACATGTGCATCAGATCATTCCCAGAGGCTGAACATCTTCACTGATTCTCCAAGGACTAAGACAGACCTTGCACTGCTTTTCACCCCAACAGCTACACTTGCATCAGGCCAGTGAGAAAGAATCCATGCAGGATTTAGCCCAAAAAGGGATGCTGAACCCAGCACAGCCTCAACCCCCTCTTCAACAGAATGGTTATTGTACAAACTCCCACACTCAGCTGCCCTCAGTCCAGAGGTGCTTTAAATAGCATCAGGCTCATGAGGGGAGCTGGAGGCACTTTGCTTCTGCCTCCTCCAGGACAGCTGGGGTTTCTTCTTGCTTTTAAGACCAAACCAAACCAAACCAAAACTGTTGCACAAGGATTTCCATTGGCCCTCAAGGCAACCTTCTGATGAAGCAAAATGAGGTCAGGTTGGTGAAGGAGCTGATGTCCAAGCATGGAAAGGAATGTGAGGAGATCATCTGAAGCCCTCCAAAAATGCAAGGCTGAGCCACAAGTAACCACAAGGCTTGACCACAGAAGAAAACAAGCCTGGCTTACTGGCAGGGGAAGCAGCAGTTTCCAGAAACACATCTAATTGTCCATGTGGCAAGAAGAGCAGGCAAATGGCACAAACAGTGATGGAGAGAAGCTGGCACCTTGCTCACCTGCTGAAGCTGCTACTGAGGGACCACCACTAGGACCTGAAGTTGACACTGATAGATGCTGAGCTGCTCAGGCAGAGCCAGCATGGTCCAGAGATAGAACTGACAGTGGGGGAGGGAGCTGTGCCTGAAATATCTCAGACACAACAGCAACTCAGCAGCCTTGGGCTCTGGTCCATCCTCAATGACCATTTTGTTTGAGTGGGGTCAAGCAGACAGGAGAAGCTGGCAGAGAGCTGCACTGTGCATGAGTTTGGCATCCAGCCACTTAAAGGCATAAGGTTTCCTCTTGCTTTATGTGCTTGGCAAGTAAAGAAATGGGTTGGAGAAGGAGGTTGTTTCCAAAGCATGTTTTGGGTTTGTTTTCCTCAAGACAAACAATGAGGATTGGGACAGGAGATGCTGCAGGGTGGGGGTGGGATAAGAAGGTAATTAATTACCAGCAGAGCATGATTTCTGCATGCAGACTGATCTGCAAGTATCCTTTCAAGGACAGGTGTTTAACACTGAGGAGCATACTTAAGACCTCAAATGCAATCATCTTCTCCAAGCAATTAGACCCTGGTTTAGAGCCCTTAAGTGCAAGCTTCAGTTGGTGGAGGTACTTAGGAGGTTTTGTTTTTCTCTCCTTTGAGGCCTCAAAAGCCTTTTTTTTTGGTAACTTTAGGGTGTTTTTTTTTCTCCTGCCTGGAGTGCAGAGCACTTTACAGAGGCAGGGAAGTGTCCTTATCCCTGCTGGCTGAAAGCAGAGAGGTAGCACATGGGAGGAAGGATTATCACTGAGGAAAGAAGTGAAGATGAACCCAGGTGATTCCCGAGAAGCCTCTGAAAGTGAGCTTTCACCAGGTTAGCACATGCATGCCTACCTGAACAAATGGTGGGCTTCTGAGGATGTCCAGAGGACTGGAATATTGCCAGCAGCTCTACCCAGGCTGAACTAAAAGCTCATGCAGGTGCTGGAGAAGTCCTGTAGTGCTCAGTCATTGGCATGAACATTGCTGGAAAAGCCAGGAGGGTCTCCTTCCTGCAACTCCACCAGACTCCAATCATCATGTCCCTGGGATGAACTCTAGGCATACTAATGAATGAATTAGTGCTAATTAGATAAGAAGCCTGCTGGTCACCTCACAGAGATAGGGAGACTTTCCTAATTCCAGTTACAGAGGGGCCAGGACCTTGCTCAGAGTGGTGGAGATTTGACCTCAAGTGCTTTCCATTAGCCTGAGGAGCATGGCCCCAGACACCCCTGGTCACTTCAACCACTGACAACAATCATGAGAAATGCCAGCCACATCACTGGAGAGAGCTCCCTGCTCTGCTTTCTCCTCAGCTTCCTCATGTAGCAGGATAAAATGCCATTTCTGTATGCTGAAGTGTCTTTCAGCCCAGAAGACAGCCAGCTTTCCAGGGGAGAGGATGGTCAGGTCTGCTGGAGATGGAGAAATGAGTGGGAAGGTGCCTGGGGGAGGTTTGCAAATCACAGAGCTCAGCTGCAGCTCCCTAGCCCTTGTCCATATTGCTCCCTAGTCAAGCATTCCACCCACTCCAGCTTCCAGCAGCAGCAAGAAGACTCTTGCTGCCTCTGATCAAAGTTGCTGGGCTCAGCAAGTCCTTCTGACAACATGCTCCCCACACACACACTCCCATCCAACACAAACTGCTGTGACCAATTACACAGATCCAGAGCTGGCAGCAGCAAGGCTGTTTGCTCCATTTCTGAGTCTCCAGTCAGCATTCCCAGAGAGGCATTCCCATGTTTTTGAGCCTACTGTCTCTGCACAGGGAATTTCCTTTGTTTTTTTCCCCTTTTTTATTTGTCTTCTTTTGGTTTCTGCTCTTATTTGCATTTTTAGAAGAAGAAGGAAGCACTGGTAAAAGCTGACCAAGAATTGACCTCAGCTGCCCATGAGCCCTTTGGATCAGAAACATGAGCCTGTATGGAGGAAAAGCTGGCCATGAGGCAGCAATGTGAGCTCCCAGCCCAGAAGCCAACCCTGTCCTGGGCTGCATCCCCAGAGCATGGCCAGCAGGGCAGGGAGGGGATTCTGCCTCTGCTCTGCTCTGGGGAGACCTCAGCTGCAGTGCTGGGGCCAGCTCTGGAGTCCTCAGCACAGAACAGACAGGGACCTGGGGGAGCAGGGCCAGAGGAGGCCACAGACATGATCTGAGGGCTGGAAGCTCTCTGCTGTGAGGACAGACTGAGAGAGTTGGGGTTGTGCAGCTTGGAGAAGAGAAGGCTCCAGGGAGACCTTACTGCAGCCTTTCAGTACTTAAAGGGAGCCTATGAAGAAAGCTGGGGAGGTTCTGTTCAGCAGGGAGTGTAGTGATAGGATGAGAGGTGATGGTTTGAAATTGAAAGAGGGAGATTTAAACTAGATCTAAGGAAGAAATCTTTTACCCTGAGGGTGATGAGAGCCTGTCCCAGGTTGTCCAGAGAGGTGGGAGATGTCCCATTCCTGGAACCATCCCAGGTCAGGTTTCTGGGGGCTCTGAGCAACCTGATCTAGCTGCAAATGTCCCTGCTGACTGCAGGGGGGTTGGATTAATGACCTAGAAAGGTCCCTTCCAACCCAAACCATTCTATGTTACTATGATAATTTGAAGTGAAGACATGTACCCAAACTCTTGTGCATGAACTATCCAGCAGAGATGAAGAAGAAAGACCTTCTGTGGAAGCACAGGTAGCATTGGCCTTACACAGATTTACTGAGGGCAGCCTGACTGGCAAGCAGGGACACTAGGAGGTTTAATGAAAGCAATAGCTCATTCCTGTCCCTGAGTCATTCCCCTGGGCAAGCAGCAGGCTCACATTCCAGGCAACCCAGCCAGGAGAAATGGGCAGGGGCTGTGTGTGCAAAATGCCAGAGCAGCAGGATGGCATGGACCTCCTTCCACACATTCCTCTTCCCAAGGGCTAAGCAGAAGTCACACTCCCTATCACCCCCACCTTTCCCTTCTAAGGGAAAACAAGGAGGGAAAGGATAATTCCTGGTTTTTTGTCTGGAAAGTGGCTTTTTTTTTCCCCTTGCAATGCCCCTGCTTTTCTGTCCCCCATGCTAGAGAGGAGCACAACAGCAAGGATGAAGTTCTCAGTTCCTGCAACAGTTGGGAATGTTGGGAACAGCACTAAGAGCCAAAAGTCCCTGAGCTGCATCAGTGCCTCAGCCAATCCTCCTGTGAAACAGGAGTCATGCTCCTCCCCATCTTGGTGTCTCAGAGGTGCTCTCTCAGACCTGTCCCCTATTAACACTGATGGTGAAATCATGAAATAAGCTGTTCACAGGAAACCCATGGCCACCCCATCACCTACAGTGGCCTTGCCAAGAGTCAGCCTGGCTGTCCCATGCCATACACAAAGCCCTTCTACCACCAGAGCTAGATATGGCCCTTTGTAACCTGGTGGGATGGAGCAGAAGAGAGCCTGACAGCCATCCATGGAAGGAATCATCTGTGATATGCCCTCCACAGCCTCCTTCTGCATTCAGCTAAAGCCCATGAGTACAGCAGTGCTTGTTTGGTGAGGGTCAAGCATCTAGAATGGGTAGGGGGAATGCAGGGAAAGCAGGAGGAAGCAGGAGAGCAGAGTCCACTTGAAAAACAGAGGTATGGGGAAGATGCAGGACACTCAGGGATGTTGGTACCAGTATCTGCAAAGGTACTTGGGGGAGTTACTGACTTCAGTTTGCTTTGAACCCCAGGAAGCCTTTATAGCCAAGTCCCTCATCAGACAATGAGCTGGGTCCCAAATATCCACCTTGCCTGCACCCTCTTAGCAAAAACCTTGCCCAGTTCTTTACACAAGGCCTTTTGTTGGCTGGGCAGCTTCCAAACCATTGCTTTTCCCCCACCAAAGTGACAGCTCTGCCATGAAAAACAGGAAGAGATTGAATACAGTAATTTAAACAAGTCAAACTCCATTTCCTGCCAGAAGGAAAAGAAAATGCCAGCAAAAGGCAGAAGCCAGGCAAGAGCTGGGGACAGGCACTTTGATTATCTTGGACAGATATTTGCACTGTGTATCTGGTACAACAACAGCCATGGAGGTGACACCTTTTCATTTCAGGGACTGGAGTCTGTTAGGCTGTCTGGTGATGCTGTGAGGCAGCTCAGGCTGATGAGGAGACCAGAATTACCCAGGATAGCAGCCCTAGGTTGTAATCAGCTCCTAAACTGACAGCCAGGATCACATACAAGCATCACAGTGTGTTTGGGGCTTCACTGCAAGGCAAAGCTCCAGCAAGGATCCCCATGTTTCTTGCATCTACCCAACAGGCCCTGGCACCCTCCTGTTGCTTTGGGGTCAGTCTCTACTATCCTCCTCTTCTTCCTCCATGCTTGGATGTCCCACACAGCAGCTCACCTGCTTGCTCCCTAGGGCAGAGAAGAAGGCTTCCCTGCTTCCACTACTGAGCATCTCAGTAAGGAATCTCTCATGGGCTTCCAAATGCACCTATTGCTAACCCTATTCCATAGGAATAAAAACTAACATATCCCCCAAAAGATCAAGTTTGGTACCAAAACAGCAACAGGCACAAACTGGAAGCCAGGAGGTTCCACCTCAGCAGGAGGAAGAACTTGTGAGGGTGCCAGAGCACTGGTCCAGGCTGCCCAGAGAGGTTGTGGAGTCTCCTTGTGGGGAGAGATTCCAAGCCCAGCTGGAGCAAGCTGCTGTGGGTGACCCTGCTGGAGCAGGGGGGTTGGACTGGATGACCCCAAAGGTCCCTTCCAGCCCCTACCATGCTGGGATTCTGCTGTTCTTCTATAAATCATGCTATGATTTATATCCATGGCTTTCTTTATCCAACCTTAAGATCATTTTTTGGGTTCAGAAGCCTATTTTTTTTCCACTCCAGAACAGTTCTTTCTTCTACCCACACCCTACCTGTCTGTGCAACCTCTCTCCCTCTGCACCATGCATTGCTGCACCATGCTGCACCACAGCAGGGGCCACATTTTGGTGACACAGGATGCTCTTGCTAGACAGCCAAAGAGGATGAAGGTGTTCTCCAATGCTTTATAACTAGGAATGACTTCAGGAACAGGAAAGGAGATTTAGATTAGACATGAGGGAAAGCTTCCTAGCAGCAAAGACAGATCATGTAGGGAGAGAGAGGAATCTCCATGGCTGGAGGTTAAGAACAGGTGAGACAAACATCTGTCAGGACTGTTCTAAGTAGGGCAGAAGGGCAAACCAGATGACCTCATAAGACTTCATATTTTTTCCCCAACCTCATTTTTCTCTGAATATATGAATTTCTAAGCACTTGGGGTCAAGTCTACTGTTTAAATATAAGCTATTACCTTGTATCTGCAGAGAGGAAAACCAGAGAGGTATCACATGGAACTGTTCATCACCTGAGAGAACATCACCAATTTGCAAATCAACTGCCCAGACATAAAAATCCATCCTTTTTTTCCCCCTGATTTATGCTGAGGATTAATAGGAGGACAGCTATAACACAGAAACAGGGGAGGAATGAACACTGAGGATCTTCAGTCATCTCTGGAATTTTATATTTCCCATTCTGGGAACTCTTCTATCACACTGCTAACATCTGCAACATGTTGATGCCCTTCTCCTCTGCTTTGAGGAGACCTCACCTGGAGTACTGCATCCAGCTCTGGAGTCCTCAGCATAAGAAGGACATGGACCTGTTGGAGCAGGTCTAGAAGAGGCTACAAAATTGATCAGAAGATTGGGACATCTCTGCTGTCAGGACAGGCTTCTGGGATTCCAGGAGAGCTGGGGCCATGACTGCATCCCTGAGGAGCCTGTTCCAATGTTCCACCACTCTCTGGGGGAAGAACCAGGGCAGCAGAGCTGAAGTTCAGCTCCAGCCATGATTACAAGCAGCTTAAGCTTCTATTTGCACCTGCAGAGAAATATTTGACATCCCCACAAAACCAGGGGAAGTCTCACTGATGGCTTTGTAATTGCTTTTAGAGCTGCTTCAGATACATGTGCTAGGAGGCAGAGCAGCAGCACTGGTGGCTGGCTGGCTGGCAGGCAGGACACCAGCAAAGGAGACAAGGCCCTCACAGACATATATCCAGGCTCCAAAATATTTTCCAAGCTTAGCAGCTGGACTCTGCAACCCTTACAGCAGCCAAGTCACTAATACCTCTTCCCTGGGGCAGCACAGCTGATCCCAGACAGGGCTTGCCAACAGCTCTAAGTAGACTCATTTAAGGAGAAGGCAGCCTACTTAGTTACACTTTTCAGACACCTGATTTTCCTTCATGGATCTCCAGGCTTGGTTTTCTTTCCAGCTAGAAAGCACTAGCATCTCTGATTCACAGCAAAAAAACCACCCCAAAACAATGGAGTCACAAATAAGCTCTAAGGATTTTCCCCCCCTGTGTCATCCAGTCACTGGCTCCTCATCTTCTCCCCAATCTTTGCAGTCCTGTCCCTCCAAATTTAGTCTGATGTATCAGTCTTCTTGGTCCAGGTCTCACCCCAAGGGACACAAGAAAGCTGTTGGCCTAAAGCTACAGAAAGCAAGGGTTTGAGAGTGTTTAAACCTCCTGATTGGAGAGGTCCAGTCTTGCAAATGGTTTTAGGGAGAAAAAGCAGAGCAGATTTGCTCTGCTTGGAGAATGAAATGCATGGAGAAGGCTTAACAACCCAGGAAAGAAACTCCAGTGGGAAGCTCCCAGCTTAAATCCAAAGGCAGCTCTTTGAATGTGCAGAGGCCTTGAGGCTAAAGGGGAAAAAAAAAAATCAAAGCCAGATTTGGGCACAGCCTTTCTCCCTGTGCAATGGGAAGCTATGCAGGTCTAGGCAGAAGGTCTAAGGAGCTCCACTGGGAGCTTTGCAGGTCTAGGCTGAAGGTCTAGAGAGCTCCACAGGGAGCTTTGCAGGTCTAAGCAGAAGAGATCTCAACTAAAATGAAGGACATGTCCCTCCAGCACATTGGGTGTGGGAGTATGGGAGCAGTGCAAGGTCAAGCAATGATTCTGTGGGCATGGGTGTAAAGGGGAATTAGGGCAGAATAAGGCAGGATCAGTCTCTCTGCAATGAGATTTCCATCTGTGTTCCTCCTGGTCCCTTTGTGTCCTGCAAAGAAACACCAGCAGAGATCCCCCAGCAGCAGAGGCTGGAGTACAAAGGAAAGCTGAAGCAATGCCACATCCAGAGCCCTGGCTGCCTAGAGATTGTGGGGCAGGAAAGTGCTCTGGTGTTCCTCTGTATTCTCTTTGCTCAGACTTGAACTTTCCTCCCACTTGAAAGAGCTAATTAAGGGAGGAAATCAAAGCCCAGAAAAGTGGCTATTACAGCAGCCTGGCTGCAGGGTTGGCTGGAAGGCTGAGGTCTCTGCAGGATATCAAAGGTGGATGTATGCTGGCCAGGGCTGATGGACACTGCTGCAATGACACTTTAGTGCACTGACAGAAGCAGCTCAGACAAATTCTGCAGACCATTTGTAGGTCAGGTGGACCTGCCCCTTCCCCAATCCTGCCCTTCAATCTTGCAGTATTTAATCCTTGATCTGCAGCCAGGCTTTAATTTTTCAGTGCAGAAGCAATGCAGAGCTGGCTGGAAACTGGAAGAGGAGAGACTTTGATGGTTAATAATCAGTGTTTCTCAGCCCTAGAAGAAATCAAGCTGTAGCTTGACAAAGCTCCCTGAACATATCCTGCTCCAACTCCAACCCAGGGAAATAAAAGTACACCAGACAGAAACCAGCACAAACTGTTGATGTTACCTAGGTCCTGCTTTGGTTTAGGTTTGAACCAAGCCTGCACTAGGCAATGGGCTTTCAACCCCTAGTGAACTGCACAGTGAAGTAGCTACAAGAGGAAAACTCCTCCTGAAAATTTCAAGACCCCTTGGCTTGGTTCATGCCTCAAGAGGTCAGAAAGTGACACCTTCCTCAGCTCATCCACCAGCAAACTGAGGCATCAACTGCTTAAATCAAGTGGTGGAGGCAGAGCCAAGGCTGGGAAGAGGCACTCTCAGTTCCTTGGTCCCCACTGTAACCATTGAGGCATGCTTTAGGACCTGGGAGCACACAGGGAGGTTAAGACTGGGTGCTTAGGGGTTTCACTTACCGCACTGCTACAGGGAATGTCCTTGACCTTGAGCCAAGCCAGGTCTAAGGTCCCCTCTCCCCTGTAGCAGGACTGCAGTCTGTCCTTGATGCGATCGTTGATCTTTTTGAGGACAAAGATGCAAAGAGCAGACTCATCCAAGGATTTCATCTTCCTCTTCTGCCCCTTGGAGAAGACTGTGAAGAGGATATCATCCTCAGGGCCAACCCCCAAAGACCTTGCTAAGATAGCTCCAGCCTTAGACAAGTAGGCTGCCTGCAGCAACCGGTATTCCACCCCGTTCTTCTCGCAGCCGATGGGCACCTCCACATAGGAGTTAAAGGCTGTGTCCTCCTTACAAAGCCGGACCAGCTTGGAGGTATAAACCTGCTCCTTTGTGGTGGAGCCAGGTGGGGAGATCATCTCAGGCTGCAGAGTCAGGAAATAGACAAAGTTCCCACTGCTGAAGCCATAGATGTAGTAGATGTCAAAGTCAGGAATGATGGTAAAGGTGTCTGAAGGGATCTTGATCATAGAGGCCACAAACTCATCATGAAAGACATATGCAAACATCCCATCTGCTTCAGAGTTCTTGGTGAGCTTTCTGCTGGAAATGGTGGGGAAATACTCAGGTTTGCCATCCACAGCAGTGGCAATGAACAACTTGTCATCCATGTTGCTGTAAGAAACAATGACTCCAAAAACAGAGCCACTCTCATTCACCCCAGAGAGATAATGCTCCTTCTTGTGGAAGGGCTCTCCCAGCTTGAAGAGGTCATCCAGCCTCAAAAGCTTGCAGATGCCCTGGTAAAGACTCCCACAGGCTATCAATCGATTCTCCTTGTAGTCTATGAGGAGCATTTTGTTTATGTTGTTTGTGGGTGTCAAGGGTTCATTGCAGGTTTGGACTATCCTGGGAGGATAACACTTGGGATTATCTTCATCAGGACCAGTCTGGTGGGTCACCAGGACCTTCAAGTCACTGGAGAGTTTGTAGATCCTATTGACAGCTCCCAAGTAAATCTGCCCAGTTCTTTCATCAACCACTAAGTGGTTGAAGTTTCCCTCTGCTTGGTCTCCAGTGAAGGTGATGAAGGGTTTCTTTGGATGGAGTGGCTGCTGCCTACCAAGAGGAGACACTGTGGTGGACAGCAGGAGGTGAGAAACCAGGCAAGTCCATTTCCATACAGACGGTGACATGATTAGAAAGGTTTGTATTCCCAAGGGAAGGAGGATTAAAATCTGCAAGAGTCTTCAGAACACCAAATCCCTGGCAGATTTTGTCCTACAAGCAAAGAGAAAAGAAAACAAAACTCCATTACTATAGAGTATTCCTTCCTCCTCCCTCCTTCACAAGCGTGCCATCATCAGAGTGTATTTAATTGCTAATCCTCCCTTTCTCCTCTCTCAGCTCTCTGCTTCCAACCAGAACAAAGGGAGACCTCCTGAAAGAAAAGATGCTGGTAGAAAGAGCAGGACTCACAGAGCAGAAGAATAAACCAGCAGCCTCCTTTTACTCTCCATTACACACACACACACACGTGCCCCACGGTGCAGCACAAAAAGTTCCTGGAAGCCAAAGCAGTGCAGAAGGCTACTGGTAGAAACACCAAGCAGCATTGCTGTTTGCACTGCCAACACTGACCCACTTGTCTGTTTGCTATCTAAGAAGACAGGACTGGAGGAGGATTAGTATCCTGCTCTTCTGGATGAGGGACTGAAGCCTAGAGAAGGTCAGGGACCTGCCTACAGGGAGAGGTCCAGATGGATGCTGAGCTCTTTAGCATCTCTTGAAGTTTGCCAGGAAGAAGCCAGCTCTGGTCTGACATTAACATCTTTTCAGGGAGACCTTGGTCCAGAATGGGGCTGTTTGAACAGGCTCTCTGTGCCTTCCAGATCAAAGTTTGCTCATGCTAGACCAGCCTTGGACACAGCTGTAGGAGTTGTGATGTGCCAGCCTTCACAGCCACATCTACAAAGGGCATGCAGCCAAGCATGGAGTAAACTGAACATCAGGTCTCCTCCCTCCCCTGGGCTCTCAACACAAGGCTGCTCTCCACCCACTGCACAGCCAGGAAAACATTGGCTAAAAGAGAGATACAGTTCCCCTGAGCATCTCAGATGACTGAGGAGAAAGGAGTTGCCAAAATATTAGCAGTAATAAAGTCTAAAGGACCATGAAGTTGGAGAAGTAACAACCCAGGGACCAGCTTGGTGACTTTCCAAAGAGAGGGAAGAGGGTTTCCTTGCACCACTCAGTCTCTTTAAACCACCCAAGTTCTAACCAGGGTGGTGGGAGCAATGTGGGGTTCAAATAGCATCTGTAATCTGGTGAGCACATCATCAAGCCCCATTCTCATGGCATAGAGGTGCACCATCCTACTCCACACATCCATCTACTCCCTGTCTCTTTGCTTTTTCATGGCTGCTTCTGTCCCAAGAACAGCTTTGTCATTTTATGAACTACTGGTCACACTCTTCTTTATGCACCTCAGGATCCATTGACCTTCTTGGCCACATTGCTGGTTGGTTCATGGTGAACTTATTTTCCACCAGGACTCCCAAGTCCTATCACCTCTCTCACAGAGTGACTAGCTGAAATCAGAGGTGTAACTAGCTGAGCAAAGGTGATGACAACCAGCCCCATGCTGGTAGGAGGCAAGGAAAATATCACTCTCTGAAGATCCCAGCAGGGAGGAAGATGTGGCAGTGACACAAGGCCTGGATTCACAGCTTTTCTTAATCCTGGCAACTCTGCTAACACCAGCAGAACTGAATAATTTCCTGCAAGAAATAACAAGGAGAATAAATCCTGTCTTTTGACCTCTAGACTGATTAGATCTGATAGTGGAAAGGGTAAATTCAGGCTTGGGAAGCATCCACCACTTTCATGCCACCCCAAATATTTCAACATCCTCACAGCAGCCAGAATTTCAAAGCTGTTGTGTGATCTCCTTCACCTCCCTCTGCCCTCCCAGCCACAAGCATTGGAGAGAGAAGATGGACAAAGGTCATTTCACGTTTACTTTAGGCATGTTTACCCTGTTCTACTTTGCCTTTCTGGTCAAGCAAATATTTAATAAAACCAAGCTTCCAGTGCAGAGTTGGCAAGGCAGCCTTGTGAGCAGGAGAGGCTTCACTCTGCTGGGCTCTGTACTCAGGCTGCTCACGTAGGCTTTTAATAACCTTTATTATGATAGATAGAGCAGCCATGGGATGAGCTCTCCCCACACAACCATTCCTCTTTCAACAGAAGAGGCCACCCTTAAGAGAGCAGCAGAGGGTGGAAACTGTCCTTCTTTGGAGTCCTATCTTCAGAAACATCAGAGGATGCCCCTGAACCCTGGCTTGTGTCACTTCTGAGTCTGGGCTGTGTTTCTGGCAGACACTGCTTTCATTGGGCACTAGACAGATCTAGGAAGAAGTTATTCAGGTCCTGAAATGACTTATCACCATCATGCCACTAAACCCATCTTGTGAAGTGCTAATTCTGCATGTTTTTTGAACCCCTCCACCACTGCCCTGGGCATCCTGGGCCAATGCCTGACAACTCTTTCAGTAGAGAAATTGTCCCCCATGTCCAGACTCTGCCACAACTTGAGGCTGTTTCCTCTTGTCCTATCACTTGTTCCTTGGGAGAAGAGCCCAAGCCCCACCTGGCTCCAGTCTCCTCTCAGGGAGTTGCAGAGAGCCAGAAGGTCTCCCCTGAGCCTCCTCTTCTCCAGGCTAACCAACCCCAGTTCCCTCAGCTGCTCCTCACAACCCTTGTGCTCTAGACCCTTCCCCACCTTCCTTGCCCTTCTCTGGCCACACTCCAACACCTCAATGTCACTGTTGTAGTGAGGAGCCCAAAGCTGAACCCAGGCATCATTCTCCTCTGTTTACTTCTGCTCCACTCAGGCACAACTCTTCCTTTCCCAGAATGCAGGAGGCTGTGCACAGATGCTGACAAGGCAGACACTTGGTGACAGAGCCAGCACACAGCAATTCAGCACCAAGTGCAGCCACACAATCCCTTTAATCTCAGCTAAAGACTTTTTTTTTTCCACTTTTATTTTTTTTTCCTCTGGCTTCCTTTACTAAATCCTGATTACCATGGATAGAAGCTTTTCTTTGGGAGCCAACATGGCAAGAAAACTCACACAGAGACATCAGCTTCCCCAACAAAAAACCCCCAGCTTCTACCTTCAGCTAAATCCTTTCTCCCTGAACTTACAACCTCTCCTACACCTGATGGAACCTGAAGGCAAGTCTCCCTTGGAGAACATCCTATAGCAGAGCATCTTTTCTTCAGAGCAGGTGGCAGTGAAGAGATCTGAGGGCAAGCTGCAGCTTGTCCCAAATAAAGAGATTAATTTCAGGAGTGGTTTGGTTGCAAGGCACTTAAGCTAAGACAGGACAACATAACCATCCCTCCTCCCACATATTATTCTGTTCAGGCACTCAGATGGTGTCCATCATCTTGTTACCTGTGCAGCTGCCAGAAACCTATTTAGTGATGGGATTAACCCTTACCACCAGTAGGACTTTCTCCCTTTTCTCCTGCTTCCCCTGTGTGATCCAACTGGGTATGGATGGTGTCTCTGCCTGTATTTCAGACCTATTTTCCTGTTCAGCAAAACCAGGTCAGAGCTCTGCTTCTTTGTGCTTGGGAGGGGAGAGCAGAAAGGTTTCTAATGGTTTCCTAGTTCCTCTAGGAATTTGCTGCACACAGGCTCAAAGGAAAGAAGACAACTCTTCAGTGCCACAGAAACAAGAATGGAGTTTTGAGGTCATGGAAATAACCTACAAATCCAGAGACCAGGCTTCAACTCTCTTTTCAGGAGCAGACTTGCCCCATGAGTCTCCATAGATGAGCGCCACAACACAGGTAACAGTATTTCCCTGTCTCCTGAAAGCTTTTAAGAATAAATCTATTTAAATTATTCTTTCTCATAGTAAATGGGGGAAGGTAAACACCCAGACAAACAAGCCATTGTAGCAAGAGTGCACAAGGTCACTGATTTTGAGTAAACTATGTCACAACAGAGCCTAACGTTGTTGACCTTACCTCATGGAACGTCTGTATGAGACCATGGAGCTCCAGAGCACTAAGTAAAAGGGAAGAACTGCCAAAAACCACAGTGTCAGGTTGACTTCTGTTTCCAAGTCTCATTCTTGTCCTCAGCAAAGCCATTCTACACATCTGGGACTCTGTTCTCCTCACTACAAAGTGTTGCATAGAAACAAGGAATCGTTTTGGTGCTGACTGAATTCTTGTCTTCATTCACCTATGAACCTCCTGGGCAGCACCATACCATTTATTTTAGCACTCTGCCTTTGATAAGGCAGCTCTGCCAGCAACTGGCCTCTGTCTTTCAGCCCTTGAGCAGGTCAGATGAGGGACAGGCTTTTTTCCATGCTTTACTAGCACCTAGGACAATTAGGTCCCAGTCTGGTTAGTTCAGAACTCACAAGTGTTAGCTAAAGTCACCTATTCCTCTTGACTCCATGGGCTTCAAAAGAGATCCTTAAAGGGAAAAAAACCTAAAAGCCATGGAGATGTGGTGCTGAGGGACATGGGTTAGTGGTGACCTGGCAGTGCTGGGTTAATGGTTGGACTTGATGATCTGAAAGGTCTTTTCCAACCAAGGCAATTCATGATTCTGTTCTAGGATAACTAGCTCCAAATCATGCTTGACAGTCTCAAGCCACTGCTGAGCTGGACAGGACACCTATGGCCAGGATCAGCTGCAGATGAGAGACAGATTTGTGCTAATAAGAGTAAAAAGATCATCACATGCTCTGTTTGTTGACAGGAGGATTAGAAGCCAGCTGATGTTTGTACACAGACACAGACAAGGGCTGCATTTGGGAGGAGATACACAAATCTACCCTGCACAGCATACAGACACACTCATTTTTGCCCCAAAAGGATGCAATTCCTCTGCTTCCCAGTGCAGGGCCTTGTGTGCATGCATCATGACAGCAAGCATTTGCAGCAACACCTCTAGCTCAGGTTGCCTGACATGTTCTGTGCTAAGACTCAGGTTTAAGGTCCTCATTACTTTGACAGACCTGAAACACTCAGGGGTTGTTGATGTCCTCAGCTCAGTGTCTGCCTCAGGCTAACATCATCAGAGAAAGTTGCATTCACAATGGCTTGGGCAATTCTGAGAACTAAACTAGGAGAAAAGTTTTTTTGCAAGGTATTAATTTTAATTCTTTTTATTTAATTAATATCCTTGACCTTGGGTTTGTTCTTTTCCATTGGCTTACTGAAAAACTTCCCTGCTTTGGAGTAGGTGGTAAAAATGGAGAAGGTCTTCTTCTGGTGTCATGAGGACCACAGAATGTTAGGGGTTGGAAGGGACCTCTGGGGATCATCTACTCCAACCACCCACCCCCCCAAAGGGTGGCCACCTAGAGCAGGTTCTCCTTATCTTCCAACAATGCCTGAAAGTATCTAAATTTGAGCAAGTTACAGCATCTAATAACACATACATTAGAAGTAAAGGTTTTGCCTTTCCCATTGCTCCTGGGATGGAGAAGCCAGGCCTTGAGCTAGCACCACAGGAGGAGAAAAACCTGCTCAGCATCAGGGCTGAAAGGACTAAGCAAGTTTTCCCCAAGCTTCTTCCCTGGAAGCTGTTGTGATACTCAGCACTGCTGCTGAGGATAACACATCTGTGCTCCCTGATGGACTTTTGCTGCAGCTCAGCTTAATTAACCCAGTAGGAAAGATACTGACACCAGGAAGGGAAAGCTGCAAAGTGGAGGAGGGGGAGGATACTGGGCAGAGACAACTTGGGAAAAGGGATATGAGCAGAGAGTGGGGAACGTGGGCAGATTGCAGATTTGCAAGTTCTGTAATCACTGAAACATCTCCTCCTCATGAATGGGGCATTGATCCCCCAGCCCCTGAGTCTCCTGCTTCCCCTAAGCTGGGTTTCCTCCAGCTGCTAACAGATCTGGAGGTCAAATCAGTTACAGAAGGTTAAAGTTCTGGGGAGACATTTCCTCTTGGTTTTTTTTCCCCCTCTTTTGCCTTCCTCAAGAGCTTTGGAAATGCATCTGAAAGCAAAAAGGAAAAGAAGGGAAAAATAAAGGAACAAGTAGCTGCTGAGTGATTGCTGACTTTGCCAGCATCTTCCCTAACCCTGCTGTGTGCACTGGGAAATGGTTGTAGGAGGTCTTGGCAAGCAAAGGACAACACTATCCCCTTCCAACTCTTTCTCAACCCCAAAACTTAAAGTCAAGCCTGGAGTCAGTTACCAAACTATGAGGCTTACTAGAATCAGGAGCAGGAGCCCTTCATTCCTGCTTATGTTACAACCACAGGAATGACATAGGAAGATAAGGTGGTGCAGAGCCTGATAACACAAGGCTGGTTTTGTTTTGCCATCCCACCACAGCTCCCACCAGCAGATCACACCTTCTCCTGAAGGGCTTTTCCAGCTCCTTCCCCCCACCCCTTTAAAATAACACATCACTGCTTGCAAGGGCAACCAGTGGCTCTAATCAAGACATTCCTGCTAGGAGCACACCCCCACCTCCAGAAGTCTAGAAAGACCTCAGAGAGACAGAGATCTAAGGAGGTGAAGACTTGGCCAAGGTCACCCAGAGTCAGAGTGGCTGAGCTGCAGCTCATGGGTTTAATCTCAGCCTCAGTGCCACAGTGGCAACTGCTCTGCAGAGCCATGCATGCAGCACCACCTCTGAGAGCTGATTTTCTCTCTCCTCACCTCCTTTGGTGCATGTTTTAGGAACATTCACCCTCCCTAAAGGCTTCAGAGTGGTAAATTCCCATCAGTCTTAAACCCATCTACTCCACCAGCACTTTGCCAGCATCAGCAGAAGAGGTGCATTAGATGCTTGAGTGTCATCCTTGAAGCTACTTTAAATAGTTCAGTGGTCACCATCTCCTGCTCTGAGACTGCATGGATGCATCCAGGGCATCCTGAAATGAGACAGAGTAGAAGTCCTACTGCTGGCAGCCAGCCTGTGGAGCTGGAGGGAGGAAGAGAGGAGATGTCTGCTCCAGTTAGTCTGCTGCTAAAGCTTTCTGCAACTTAGGGGTGTGATTCCCCAAGCTGACAAACCTCCAGAGAAGGCACTGTCAGGCTGCTGTCAGCAGTGGCACTTTGCAGACAAGGTGCTGCTGCTGCAAAGCACACCTGCAAAAAGGTAAAAATCTCTCTTTCTTCTTCCATAAATATCTTCCCTGAGCCAGACACTCAGAGCAGGATGGAAGCTGCAGGTGCTCTGCACTTTGCAGCTCTGACCTTTCATTTACACCAATGCCTGCCTCCTGCTATCAGCAAATCAACAGATCACTGAGGAGCAGCCACAAGAAAGGTGATGCAATGGTTTTAGCCCTTTGCACAGCCTCATAATTGCAGAGCCATCATCACAAAGCATTAGTTGTGTTAGGACAGGTGTTAGAGAGAAAAACCAGCACCACAAAGAGGAATATGAGCTCAAAGAGTCTGGGAAAGATAGGTTATGGGTTTGCAATAACCAGTGGTTTCAGGTCTGGGTTGTACAACCTAGAAGAAAGTTATTTGTTTGCCTAGAGTCAGCTACAAGCCAAATGTCACCCCAAACTCTTAATTTAATCCAGATCCAAGCACCATCTGCTTTGTTCATCTCTGCTCACACACTCTAAGTGTACCTGTGTCTGACAGGAGGGGCATTTTTAATGTGGGGGCATGGGAAGGTCATCACTGTTCATAAAATCCTCCTCATTAGGAATGGAGACCTTGATGACACAGCTTGTAAGACCTGAAGAAACACTACAAAACAGATGCACAGGTGCTGAGAGAGTAAAACCCACAGAGGACTCCTTTCCACATGCACTCCAGCCCTCAAGCTCCAGGGCAGAAGGCAAGCCTGCCCTCATTTTCCCACTGCCACCACCTCTCCACTCATCCCTCTCTCCAAAGCAGGACTTGTTGCTCTCTTCCCTCAACTTGCAGGATCCCTGAGCTGCACTTTGAGCACTGCATAAGTCTCAAAGATTTTGAAAATCAGGAAAGGCTTTGCCCAAGCATCCCTGCCCTTTGGGGATGCAGTCACAACTGAGTCAACATGAGGTAGGAACAACCACTCTGCTCATGGAGAGCATCATGATCCAGCAGAAGGTGTTCTGGCCCATAGGGGTTGGAACTAGATGATCTTTAAGGTGTCTTCCAACTTAAATCATTCTATGATCATCTGTGCTCCAGCCCCAGGGGCCTCTGGTAAGGAGCTGAAGAGCATGCAGTGCCTTGGCCTGGCTCCTGTGTGGCTGGGACACACAGCTTGGGACCAGCTGGGGAGGGCTTGGGTGGCTGCAGATGGGTTTTAACGACAGGAGGCATGTGCTTAGACAGGAGGTTGGGCTGAAGTTTGCCCTTGCTTCAAAAGTTAGAGGCTGTAAGTCTTCTGCTTTGACTAGAGGAGAAAGACAGTGTGGGGGGCAGGAGGGGAAATGAAGTTGGGGTTGGTGGTGGCACCACTGAGTGCTGCATAGGTTTGTACTGAGTGCAGCTGAGCTCATCAGGACAGACCTGGGGAGGGCATCCATGTGCAACTTCTGGGCTTAGTTAGACTCCTAGAATTGCCCTGGTTGGAAAAGATTTTTAAGATCATTGAGTCCAACTGTTAACTCACCACTAACCCATGTCCCTCAGCACCACATCCCCAGGGCTTTTCAATCCCTCCAGAGATGGTGACTCCACCACTACAGGGCATGACAACCCTTTCAGAGAAGAAAAAGAACCCTAATATCCTGCCTAAACCTTCCCTGGTGCAACTTGAGGCTGTTTCCTCTTGTCCAACCTTTCAACATAATAAACCAAAAGCACAGTGCTAAGTAGAGACACAAACACCTCCAAAAAGAGCCCATCTAGCAATTTCCTTCACCAGGCTGACCCTTTGCAGGTCAGTGCCAGCAAACACACTCAGAAAGCATCAAACTTCTTATGTGGACCAAAACCTTGCTGCAGCAAGTCCATGGTCACAGTTTAGCACTGTGGACACATCAAACACTGACCTGTCCTCTGCAGTCCACAGGAAATCTCCATCAGATGCTTGCAGAAGGGAGCCCACAGCTCACAGCTGCACACACAGGTGTCCAAATGCTATCATCATCCAATGGGTTATTAATACCAAGATATTTCTCCTCTGTGGCCATCTGCAGCCCACATCCCCCCACAAATCCAGTGCTTTCCTCTTCCAGCTACCACTCTCTCTCCTTCAGAGCAGATAATTCAGGGGTTTTCTGCTTTGCCTTCCACTCATGCAGGAAGGGAACACTCCACAAGCACTTTCCCTTGTACAGTCCATGCAGACTAACATTGTGCCAAGCACCATGAACCCAAAACAGAGGAGGTTTTGTCTACCAAGGTGCCAGGACTAATCCAAAGAAACTCTTCTTCTCTCCCTGGCTTGCTATCTCCAGCTCCCACACACCACTACCAGCAGGGCTTTCAAACTAAAACAGACTGGATCTATGTGGCATGAATTTATTCTGGAAATGTCTCTCTTCTTGCTGAAAGCTCTGTTTGCTTGATCTTCCTGCCTTCCAAGTCCTATAAGTGCCACATGTTGCACAGCTGGAGCCCTGACAGAGAAAGAAAACAGGAGGGAAGAGAGAACAGATTTTATATATATATATATATATATATATTATATATGAATTATGAATGCAGTGGCCAAGGTTTTCAAGTTGCCTGTGAACTCCAGCAAAGTAGCTTCAGATATCTCCAAGGGACCTCTGCACAGCAAGCACAGAGCTCTTGAGCTTCCAAAAATCTGCTCTCTGCAGGCAGAAGAGGAAGGAAAAGGAGGCAGGAGGCTCTGAAGGACTTGCTGCTCTGAAGAGGCACAGGCCCAGCTCTTACAGGAGAGGACTGGCAGAAAAAGCTGGATCAGGGAAGGCTGGAGATAGGACAGCAAGGAGGAAGAAAGATAGATTGGTGAGGCAGGGAGGGAACTGCTGACTACTTCTAATACTCCAACTTGCTGGGGTGTGATTACTAAAATACTACTAACGTGGTTGTCCAGCTCCAGGAGGATTTATTCACCCTCAGCAGGCAGAACAGGAATACCCCTGGGCTCCCTCACAAACATAGGCAGCAGCATCCCCTGCCAGTGTCCCAGCCCAACCATAAAGCCAGAAAAGCTAAGGAGAAGAAATCCTCTTCATCTTGAGCAGCATTTGAACAAATCACACCCCAGGAGAAAATGAAGCAAATGTTCTTTCCTGTGAAGTATTGCACTCTGTAACAGGGGGGGAGGAAGGGGGAAGAGGGAAATAATATCAAACCCAAGGAGGACTAGAGATTCAGTTCATAAATTCAGGAGAAGGTCAGCTTCCTCCTCACCAATAACTCAGTCCCACAGGAATCAAGCATGGCATTTGATATAGGGCAGATATTTGATTCCTTCCTCTGCGTGGGAAGGGCTGACACAGGCACCCCCCAGCCTCCCATCCACCTTCCCCACCCTGGAAGGCTATCACCACAAGCTAGTTTCAGTGCCTTCTGCTAACCTCCCTCCTTCAGCAGCAACATTACCCAGTCCAAAATCTGCTCCCTCTTACCAGTGAGCTGAGGAAGGGATTATTTTTACCTCTGTTGGAGAACAGGCAGTTGCTGTAAAACCTTCTGCCTCAGCCCAGCAACAGCAAGACCTTGGGTGAGGCTAATTATGGGTGGTGAAGTCAGTCACCCACTGGCAGTGAGCAGTGGAGAAGAGACAGGTGAGCACAAACCTGCACCTGGAGACCTTTTTGCTTGTTAGAAAATAAAGCTGATTTTTGCTGCCTGTGTTACTAGGGAGGAGACAAATTAGAGAGGTGGCAACCCCCCAGTGAAACCCCTGCTTGGAAAGGCACATGTTTTTCTCTTCCAACTCACTGTTGCATGTTTGAGGAGCATGGTTTTCAAGAACCACACTGTAACTTGGGCATATCCCTGTGCAGGTGTAGAGAAGCCTCAAAATCATCCTTTACACACACACACACACATAGTCAGAAGGAGGGGAGGCAGAGCAGGAAAGCAGCTTGTATGGCATGTGAGGCTGCTGCTGGGGGAGAACTGTGGCTCAGAGCACCCCATGCATCGACCAGTGACAGCCACAGACATGTCTCCACGAGTGTGAGAACATGCAGGAGCAAGGACTGAGGAAACAGATTGTCACTGAGCCACAATCTGCTTGGGATCTCCTCCAGGATGGTGGCACCTTGTGCTGCCCCACTTGAGTGCTCCTGGCCAAGCTCCAGCCGAGTCACTTGAGAGGCTGAGAAGTGGTGCACTTGAAGGGATGAGGAGTGAAGGTAGAGCATTGATCCTCTACCCCCTGGCAGCCCCTCAGTGACCCCTTTGCAAACAGGAGAGCCTGGGCCAGCACCTCCTGAAAAGCATTAGAGGAACTGAGCTCACAGGAAGGCACATTTCCAGACACAAAGGGTTATCCAAGATTACACCATTTATTCCCAGAGCTGCTGTGGAGCAAAACCTCAGCCATTTTCCTCCCTTCCCTCTCCTCCTTACAAGCTAGAAAAAAACCAAACCTCTCCCACCAGCACCTGGATAAGGAATGCTGGAGGAAAAGGGGGAGCAGGGGTTTTGATCTCTCCTAACTCACTCTGGCTGTGCAGCAAGGCTGCTCTTTCTTCTCCAGAAATCTCATCCTGGACCTGCAAGACCTTTCCTGAACTGGAGATCAAACTGGCAACCATCTCTGGAAAGTGTTAGGTGAACAGGTTGTGAGTCTCCATCCCTGGAAGTGTTGAAGGCCAGGTTGGCTGGAGCTTTGAACAACTTGCTCTAGTGGAAGGACAGTGTCCCTGCCCATAGCAGGTGGGTTGGAACTAGATGTTTAAGATCTTTTCCAACCCAAACCAATCTGGGATTGAATGATTTTTTCCAAGCATGTGTAGTTTAAAGTTGTGTGTAGAAAGGTGGATATTAATGGGTATTTTTATGTAATGCATAAAACAGATGCACACACAGATATCTATCTATATATAGATGCATGCATGTAGCTGTATTTAAGGGGGAATAAAAGATCACAACTTTAACTCCAAAATAAAGAGGGAGCTGGACACGTGCTGATAGGATGAGGCAACCCAAATCTTTTTTTTTTTTGACACTGGAGGACTTTCAAGACTTCTCTGTAATGAATGCAACTAAACAAAAAAGGCCCCAAACAGCTGGGAAAAGGATGATGCATGTGAGGAACTGCCTTTTTCTTCTGGCTCATGCATAAGAGAGAGTGTGTGTGTGTGTGTGTGAGCTGCAGATGAGTCAAAGTCTGAGGAACTGCCTTGTGTCAGCCATTGACTGGGCCAACGACAGCAGTTCCCCACAGCCTTTAATAACAGCACTTACAGACTCCAGAGCAGGCAAAGGGGGAGGTTTCTCTTGCAGGCTGGTGCACAGAACCATCCTGCATCCCTGCCAAAATGTGTTCCAGGCACCCACTGCTGGCTCTGTCATTGCAGCCCACGCTGCCACGTGGTGTTCTAAGAGGTAGTAGAGGGCTCAGCTGGGAAAGCAACCTTGGGGAGTAAAGGGAGGTCCCAGGGATAGGAGGTCATAGGACATGCTGGGGTCAGGTGGGGGTGGCCTATGTGCTGGCCTGGGGGGACTCATCCTTGCTGCATTTCCCAGGGTAGCACAGGGGTTCATGCTGCAAACACCCAAGTTTACACTGGGAAGCCAGCAGGAGACAAGGAGTTAGCTCCAAGTCCATGCAGAACAGGTAAAGCAGAGAGAAATATGTACAGACAAGCAGATGACAAGGAGAAGACATAAGCCCTGCTGCACCCCTGTGCCTTAGTTCCTCAGTGGGAAGGAGGGAAATAAGTCCCCATCAGGTCTCACAGATGCTGGAAAATTTGTGAAGATGCTCAAAATCTTCAGCTTAGTCCAGAATTGGAAAGCTTTGGAAAGAGCTTCAGAGCACATTCTGTTCTGATTATTTACTCCAAGCTAAGGAGAGACCTACTTCACACACTGCCTCCTGGAGAGGCAGAAAAATCAGGCATGTAAAATAAGAAGGAAATGAAAATCGACTTGATAGCTCCTTCCCCTTCCTAATGGGTAATACTTACCTAATTATGCCTGCTTGCCATTTCCTTTCCCTGCTTTCTTTGAGATATTATGCAGAGAGAAATTTGTCCTAAAAGTTGTTACTTGCATTCAGAGGCATCCCTTGGAGCTGTTTGCCTTCTTAAGGCAGGCAAGGGCAGCAACTCCACCAAAAGGGATCCTCAGGACTGGCTCTAACAGGTGCTGGGTTTAGCATCCAGCTCCCTGCTGCACATGGCTCAACTCTCTTGCCTCCCTTCTCCATCCCTCAGCCAGGCAAAGAGGTGCAGCTCCAAGGATGCCTCATGCCTCCTGCCCTTGCTTGGCCAAAGTGAGCAGCTCCTGGACTCTTGGAGCCCCCATGAAGGTTCAGACAGGGAAAGCCAGAAGCTGCAAAGATACTCTGAGTCCAGCAGCCAAAATGACTCTGCCCTCAGCAGGCATTTTGGAAAGAAACCTGAGACTTGATGGTCTCTTGGCTGGTGGGATCCAAGGGGGCACTGCACTCACTCCACATCAATCCCAAGTCCAGGACACCACTTGAATGACTTCTCTCAGTGTCACAACCCCATATCCAAGAAGCTAGCTGCAGTTCAGGGTGGGAACAAAAGGGTGGTAGAAGCAAAACACAACCCTTCCAGGCCCACATCAACACAGGTAACTCGACCAAAACATAGCAAGATCTCATTTGCCATAGTCAGCTTCTCTTTTCTAAGGTCCCATTTAGTGTTCTACTTCATTGCACCAGGAGCAGGGAAGGGGGTTGGCACATACAGGACATGGAGGAGCATCTCCCACCCCAGCAGAGTGCTTCCAACCATCAATAGAGCAGAGAAAGGCTGGATGTGACCCTCCACTGAATGCTGCACTTGAGAGATGGTTTGCAGGGGTGTCTGGCACCTTAAGGGGTGAGCATTCAGCCCTCTAACCCCCCCACAGTGGACCTTCCCCCATCCACTCCTCCACCTTCAACCTACAAATCCCTGGAAGCACCACCCCTGAGCCCTGCTCCTTCACCTCAGGTGTTTTTTCTCTTCCCTGCAGGGAGCACAGCTTCCAAGAAGGAAAATACAAAGCCCAAAGGGATGCACTACAGGCTCTGCAAAGAAAAGTGTTTAATTCCTGCTCGAGGGGGTGCTTTAAAACACCTCCTTTTGTTTCCTCCAAGTCTGAGGAAGGATGTTTCCCAGTCCCAGCCTGACAGGCTGTGGAAGGTGGAAACCAGGAGGAATTCAGGGAACTTCAAGTGCCATGCTCTGCAAAGACCAGCGGAGATTTCCCCACACCCAGCAACCTGCACTGGCCCAGCCATTCCTGCATCCCTCCACACCCCACAAAGGCTCAACCCCTCCAGGGGAGCATCTGCAGCTGCTGCATGGAGAACCCACAGCCCTGCACCTTCAGCAGCTGTGTGAGGAGAGGTTGAGCAATGCCCCCCTGCAGCTACACCAACCAGGCCTGAAACTTCACCTCCAAGATATCAATTCTGTGTTGTTTTTCTTTCTTTCTTTTTTCCTTTTCCCCTTCCTTCCTTCCTTCCTTTCTTTCTTTCTCTCTTTCTCCTCTTTCTGTTTGTTTGGTTTGGGGCTGGTTGGTTTTTGGGGTTTTTTTTGTTTTCTTTTTTACTTTTCCAGGGAGTCCTTTAGAGCTAGGAGGTGAAAAAGGAAGAACTGCATAGCTAAGACCTGCTCCAAGCTAAGCCAAGCCCTTCCCTGCCCCAGCCAGAGGGAGAAAGCATCTCTGCTCCTCCCAGTGCCTCCAGACATCTCCCCACTCTCCCAACCCTTCACCTCCTGACCCCACTAAGCCACCCCTCTGCAGCAGCTGCAGCATCCTCAGGGCTGCCAGGGTGTGAAGGACAGCAGGATGGAGGGAGGTTTCCTTACAGAGCCACCTCTGCAGTGCTGCCAGCTTTGAGGGGAAGCCAGGAACCCAGTGGCTGCAGGCAGGGGATCAAGGCATCAGCCTTTGCATCCCTGCTGCACCTCCCAGCTGTAGAAACGAGCTCTTTGCAGGACCCTCTCCTGCAACTCTGCTTAGCACTTTGCCTACATAAAATACCTATGCATACCCACCCCCCACATCCACTCCTGAGGAGCAAAAGGAGCCCTTAAAAGAGGCTTTTTCCCACCCACAGCAGTTGGAAAGTGATAATTAGGGAAGGTAGAGCAATAGCCTTAGCACCTCTTGCTCTGTTTGGCGTCTTCTAGGCTGCAGCCAGCCCTGGAGTGGCTTCTCCTGCCCATCCTGAGTGGGTGCCCAGCTCCAGGGGAGGAGATGGGAGGGGAACTCAGGCATAGCAGAAGCACCGGAGGAGCTTCCCTGCCTCCCAGCGTGGAGGGATGGGTTTGCAGAGAGGGGAAGAGGGGAGGGGGGGGAGGACGACTTCAGCAAACAACAAGGAGCAGCACACACCAAAGAGATAAGGGAAGGTATTTAGCAGGCAATCACTACAAGGTCCTGTGACTAGAGCATTTGTGCTGGCTGAATAGACATATTCTTACAGCCCTTACTGCCAACCCTTTGCACCAAATGGTGACACACGATTACTAGTTTGGAAATAACTAAAGCTCATTATAAGGAAATGCTTCCCTCAAATCCCCCTTCCAAAGGCTGGAGCTGAGGAAGGAAGGAACCTGTGACAGGAACATACTGGGGAGGATTTGTTTAACCAGATCAGCCTGCTGGGCTAGCACAGCATGGTTGCTTGCCTCTAGCATGGCTTAAAGCCTCTGGATGGCTGGGAAACCTAACCCAGCCCAACTCTGTGTGGACAGGAGTGGGTAGTAACCCCTACAGCCAGCATCAGGCTCTTCTTGGCACGACCCAGCATTTAAGAGATGAAAAGAAGCACCTTTCAATAATAAGTAATAATGTTAACTATGTGTTTCTATAGCAACTCATCACCATAGCAGCTAAGCACAGGAGGAAAACTCAGAGCTCATCCTGCCGTCTTCAGGGTGAGGAGGCAATTACCCTCTTGGAGGTGGCTTGGGTGGTGGCAGAGCTGATTTTAACCAAATTACACACACATACACACACCCCTTAGGCTGCCCCTTGAGCACTGCCCTCTCCAGGAGCTGGATGCTTTGGAGGGGAGGAGTCTGGGGTCCGAGGGATGATGAGAGCATGCAGCCTCCAAAACAACAGGCATCGAGGTCATTGCAACCCTCTAAAGGAGTCCTGGGGCTCCAGGATGGCTAGAAGGAAAGGAGATGGTGGCAGGGGACAACCTCCCCATCCAGCCAGGACACCAGGAAGGGGAAAGTATATATACATATATATATATATATATATATATAAAGGTTAAACACAACCAAAAAGAGGAAATGCCCCCCAAATTTGCCATGCCAATACCACTCCCCCTGAACCACATCCACATCCTAGGGTAAGAGCTTCCAGCTCTCTGTGTGTTGCTCTGCTTTCAACTAGAACCAGAAATTTTCACCCAAACACTGATAAACAAAAGGAGGTTTCCCAAAACAGCCCAGACACTCACTTTTTTTTTAAGCTAGTAAGTCAGGCAGATAAGCTCCTTCTCATTTGGGTGTGGGGGGTTAGTTGTTTTCCTTTTATTTCCCTCCTAAATTGCCCATTAAAGAAAAACCCAAGCAAAAGCCTTTGATTAGCTTCACAACAGACACAGTCATATTCCCAGCTCACCTCCTTTCCCTGCTAACAGCACCTTTTCCTCCAATGTAGAACAGTCTCCTGTCCTTCACCACCTCTGGAAGCCTTTTCCCATCCAGCAGAAGATGGTGACACTGCCCAGGGATGGGACAGTGGCCCTTAGTGACTATTAGTCATGGGCATGATGCTGTTCCTCCAGTGGTGAGTGAGTTCCCAAGCAGAACCTGCCTGGTTTTATCATCTCCCTTATGAAAAATTAGTCATTTGTAAAGGTCATTAGAGCAAAATGACTTTTAGATGATGGCTAAAGGGACAGGGGCTTCCACAGGACCACCTGCCTTGGATAGATGGGGAAAGAAGTCAAGGAACTTGCTCAGGGCCATGGGGCAGCTCTTCAGCAAATCAAATTCTCCCTTTGGCAGCCCAGAATAAGTTTCCCTAAAGTAAAAGAAAGCTGTGTTGTACATTAAGCACTTGCTAGTCCATCAATAGGCAGTTGTAACAGGATCCACCTCCTCAGTCTCTAAATGAGTTTTCTTTCCAGCACAACCTTATAGACAAATTCCCTGTCACACAAAAAAACCCCCAACAAATAAATCCCTTTTCACCATCAGATATTCTCTAAACAAGCCCAACAAGGCCACAGGCACATGCAGTAAGTCTGCAAACCTTCTCTCAGCTTCCCAGCATGACCATCTTCCCTTTGGGGTGGGCAGGGAAGGGAAAGAGGACAGAGAAGAACATTTAATAGGAGAAATGAAGTGGCAATTTCCCAGTTCAGCTGGGGATCAATACTTGGGCTCCTCATGGTTGCTGTTTCAAAGGGGCTGCTGAAGCCCAGACTGACACAACACCAGTGCTTGACTTATGAGCACTTCATCTGGGCAAGATAGTTCTAATTTAGATCTTGCCACAGCTGAGGACCAAGTCATCCAGGCTGTGCTTTACTGCTCATTCATCTCTCCCACACCTCTCACTCTAAACTCAAGTCACCAAACAGTTTAACACCAAGAAGCTCACCAGCAAAGCTCTTCATGAGCTGCTGGCAAGTGCATGTTCCTCACCTGGGATGAAACAGCAAGTACATGAATATTAACCATCTAGATGTGCTCCTGGAGTCCAGCATCACAGAATCACACAGAAACACAGACTGCTAGGGGTTGGAAGGGACCTCTGGAGATCATCTGGTCCAACACCCCCTGTCAGAGCAGGGTCACCTACAGCAGGTTGCACAGGATGGTGTCCAGGTGGGTTTGGAATGTCTCCAGAGATGGAGACTCCACAAGCTCCCTAGGAAGCCTGTTCCAGTGCTCCACCACTCTCAAAGGAAAGAAGTTCCTCCTTGTGTTTAGCTGGAACTTCTTCTGTTCCAGTCTGTGCCTGTTCCCTCTTGTCCTGTCCCTGGGCATCACTGACCAAAGCCTGGCCCCAGCCTCCTGCCCCCCAGCCAGGAACTATTGCTCAGCATGAATCAGATCTCCCTCAGCCTGCTCCTCTCCAGGCTAAGCAGCCCCAGCTCCCTCAGCCTCTCCCCATAACAGAGATGTTCAAGTCCCCTAAGCATTTCTGTAGCCCTTTGCTGTGCCCCCTCCAGCAGTTCCCTGGCCTCCTTGAACAGGGGAGATCAGACCTGGACCCGGCCCTCCAGATGTGGCCTCACTAGGATATGCCACTATCTCAAAGGAAAACAATACTGGGATTAAAAACCTCTCCACCATCCTCACCTTTCCTCCCCTGTGTAGCGTTTTATGCTCAAGGAGAACTAACAAGGGTGTTGGGGTGGCTCATTTTGCTACCATTTACATGCAGTGGGTGCAGCCTTGGCTGTGAAGGTTCACCAGGCATCCAAGATTTATTCCTCTGGCCCTTGCATGAGCTCAGAGGAGGGGGAAGCCTGAGAGTATATATCATGCAAATGCCTCTAATGGAAACCTGTCCCATATTATCTGCATTAGAGCCACACATTCATAGTGTCAGAAGGACAAGGCAGATTCAAGTGGCAGGCAGCTCCTGTAAATTTATGGTCTATGGCTCAGTGGGAAAGCCCCAGAAGACCACTTGTGTATAGCTACTGTAGCTGGAAGGAAACTTGGAGATAAGGTGTGAAAGCCAAGAGAAAGAGCAATGCAAAGTCTCCCTTTTTGGGTCACCACTGCAAGTCCAGTCCTGCTCAGCAGCATGAATCTCAGCCCCTTGACTTTTGGGACTGGATTTCTGTTTTAGGGGATGCTGAGAAGTCTTCTCAACAAAGCCTGGAGTGAAAGTAAGCCACAGAGTTTACAGATCAAATCCTCCTCAGGTAAGGTCAAAGCCATCTGCTGATAGGTAGCATGGTGGAGATGAAGGTTTCAACCCAATCACTACTCCTGCTAAGGTCTTCAGGCTCTCCACCAGCCCTGAGAACCTGATGTCTTCTACAAGCATTAGTATTTGAGGTAGAAACAGCCAGGAACATTATACTTCAGCAGATAGTTGGAATCACCTTTGAAGAGCCTGTGTCCCCACAGCAAGGTTCACATTAGCTGGAGCACTGAGCTGCACAGACTAGAAGTGTCTAAACTGAAGAGATGGTTGGTTTCCAACCCAAAAGGTGTCCACTCAAAGCATTCAGAGCATCTCTAAGGTCTCACAGGGAGATTTTTATCCAAAGGGTTTCAGGACAGGTGCCACACTACACTGTCTCCCATTGCAGGGGATGCAGGACACAGCCCTGGCACCGGGCTGGCTGCTCAACACCTTATGAGATGCAACAGAGGAAGGATGAGGCAAACCCAGCAGAGCACATGCAGTAACAAAGAACAAAGAAAAGCAGACCATTTCAGTGTGATGGGTGAAAAAAAGAAAAGAGCCCAAAGAGGAATGCCAGAAAATCACCAGGCAGACTGGGGGTATCACCACGTCTCATTTCTGCAATGATCTCTGCATTCCCAGAGGTGATGAAATCATTTTGTACCCAATTATAAAGATCCAGGAACCAAGGCTCATGAGAGCACAGCTGCCCCTGGCCAACACACTACCTCAAGAGGATGTTGTAAAGCACCCAGCTGTCATTTTAACTGGAAAACTAAAAATTCAGTTTTGAAAGTGTCCTCTTTGGACCAAGCACTGCTTGCTCTTGGCTGTTAAAGCACAGGCTTCAGGGCAGAGCAATGTCACTGCTGTCATCTCCAAGTACCACTTGGGGTTCAGTTTGGATTTCATGCCTGTGAGAATGAACATTCCCATCAAGAAATGTGGGCTGAGCCTTTTGCCTCTCTGTGCCTCAGTTTCCCAGTTTGCACGAAGGGAATGAGAACATTACCTCACTGCTTTTAAGCCCTTCAGAGTCTGAGTGAAAAACATCTGAGGAGCTTCTTTATCTCTCTATTTTTTTTCACTGCAGGCTCCTTGAGAGCTCAAACCTGAGGGCTAGAAAATATTTGTCACCAGAAGACAGCCATGCAGGGAAGCAGGCTGGTCCCTGGCAGCCTGCAGGAAGTCAATGGGTTGCCCACACTCTCTACTCAGACAGGAAGTCTCCTTGCCTTGGGCGCCTGGAGCAGTTGGTGTCCATTAACCGTGGCTTGCAAGCAAGAAGGAAGGAGCAAGAAGAGCCCTCTGAAGCCTTTTTGTCACAGTGCTGGGAACCAGTAAGGGCTTTTTACTTGAACATCGAGTGGTTTGAGGGCTTTCTTATGGGAAACGGTCAGAATCCAAAACACATCCTTTAGTTGAGGAGGGGGATTCACGGCCGGGATATGAGACCTTGGAGTCCCAGCACCGAGGGGTGAGGTAGGTCTCAGCCTCAGCTATGTGGCAGCTCCCTTGAAGGGGGTATAGTGAATAATAAATGCAGAAGAGCCCAGTGACTCCCAGGATAAGGTGTCATTTTGCTGGAAAACACCTGTAGGCAGCACCACGCTGCAAACTTCGGCACCGCGAGCTCCACAACTCAAAAGCCCTATCTCTCACATCCTTCCCATGGAGGAGCACGAGCCTCCTTGTGCCAGCATCATTCTCAGCTTTTCAGAGTTGCCTTCCAAACAAGAAATTAATTCCTACACAACATTAACCCTCAGCACCACCCTAGCATCAGAAGATTTCACAAGGCTTTTCACCCTGGGGCGTGTGAGCACGCAAATCAAACCCCAGCACTCCGGGAAGGAGGTTGGTTATATTGCAACAGCTCAACATCTGGAAACTGGGAGACAGAGACAAAGCAATTCAGTAAAAAGGAAAAGATGCCACACAAAAGGAGCTCCAGAATCCCTCCTCACCTTGCAAAACCAGAGGAGTCTACACAAAACCAGCTTCAGCCACCCACTGTCCCCCAGGATCTGGCTGCCCATGGTGGTTTCTGCTTTCCTAGTGGTAGATCTCAGCTGCTTTCATGGCTCAGGCTGAGCCTTTTGCTTTGCTACATCTCTAGGCTGTCTAGCAGCAGGCTCACTGCGGGTGCAGAGAGAGAGAGAGAGATGCTGGCAGGTGAATACATGAGGGAAAAGCTCAAATATTTCCTTTCCCTATAAAGAAGTTCAGCATCTCTCTTAGGATCTGCTTTAGCATCCCTCTGGTAGGTAGGTGCCGGATTGCACGCAGAGCAGATTTAACACCAGTCTTCTGCACCTACAAGGTAGTTAGTGTTATCAAGGAAAAGCTTCCCAACAACACTGTGATTGCTCACCAGCTTGTCTTTGCAAACACCCATCTTGGACTTAAACATCACTTAGATCATGAGGCTGTCAATTCTTATGCATCTCATTGATATCGGCAGCACGGCGCATTTCAGATGGGTCTGAAAAGAAAAGCCTTGGACTGGTCCTTTGAGGAAGGAGACACCCCCAAGGAGGATGGATCCTTTCTGGGCAGATGAAGGAAGAAAATTCCCAGGCTTTCCTGACAGGGCTGGGGTTGGATGTTTAAACCTGGCTGCCCACAGACAGCAGACACACATCTGTTGCACCACTTGAAGCCCAAGCTCTAGCGAAGGGTCCCACACACACCCACAAAACCAAATAAACAAACAAACACATCCATCCCAAGGCAATTAAACCACAAACAAAACGCTGCTCACATCCTTTAGACCTCAAGAGAGAGGCTTAGCCAGGGGGAGAAAGCACCTAATCTCACACTGGGAGGCACACGCTGTAATTAAAATGAGAGAGACGGCGAAGGCAAAGCAAGTCCACGCTCCACTGGTCCTACCCACTCAGGGATTTAACTAGCTCTTATAAACAAGACCCAGGTGAAACAGAGGACAGGTAATGAAAACAAGTTAGCAGCCTTTACTCCTTCCCAAATATTTGTGCATGCTCAAGAGAAGCCCCTAGAAGGCTGAGAGTGGTTATATCTGCTGTAGAAATCCCCTGACACCGTCATTGTTCCTCCGGAATAAGAATATCCCTCAGCAGTCCCAGGGGGTCCTGGTCCAAACCTTCCTTCTCCTCTCACCCCCCACAACCTGGAAAGCTTCAGCTTCCCTTATGCTTTCCCCAAAACCTCTCATGCCAGGCATCACATCCCAACGACGGAGGGAAGCCATGAAAAAATCAGGTGTGGGCTCTTTGGCACAGAAGCAAGGCTGGAAAGCAAAGCCGGGTGGAAGTTTTACGGGAGAGGAACACAGCCACATACTTCCCACCTGATTCGTTCCATGAAGGCAAGTCTTGCAGATCCTACATCCCAGGCAGCAAACACTGCATCCCTTCCCAGTACCGGGAGCAGATTGAGGGGTGGGGAGAAGAGCTCCAGGGTTTCCTCTGGGTTGAGTATGGAGCAGCCACATGCAAGCCACTACAAACCCAAACAGCGTTTAGCCCTGCTTGGGGCTTGAGCAAGTGGCTTGGTTTGCCTGGGAGGAACTCATCTGCTGCTGGAGTATTATATTTCCACCCAAACCATGTGCTGCTCGGTGTTTAGATCACTTCTCCTTGTCTACATAATTTAAGGGCATATGACTGATAAACCGAGAGCATCAAGAGGCAGGTTTCGGTTGCAGCACACACATGCACAAGGAGGGAGGGAGGTTTGTCAGCGCCGACTCCGTAGCTGGGATTTTAGGCAGACAAACTCTCCAGCACCTTGCAGGAAAGGGAAAAGACAAGGGGGTATTTCCCCCCCACCCCCCTTTCCCTTTTCCTCCTAGGTGTTCCCCCCGGAGGCAGCTCCTTGTCCCCATCCACCGGTCACCCAGCAGATCCTGATCCTACCTGGGAAAAAAAGGGATGTTGCTTCCAGCTCCGTCCAGCTGCAGCCTCATCGGGAGCAGTAAAAGTTTGCAAATGCCTCCAGCCTCTCTCCCGGGAAAGGCTCCGAGGCACCGTGGGATAGAAAATACCCCTCCGAGGGGAGGAAAATCCGCATCTAGGGCTGCCTGGGGGTGACTAGGAACTGGCTGCGACTACCTCTGGGGAGAAAAGTTGAGCCTTGGGCATGGGGGAAAAAAAGAAGCCACCGGGGATCTGGGGATGGCGGGGCGGAGGACACTGGGCACCGCATCCCCTCCGCGTTGGGGATGTGGAGGAAGGAGGGATACTGAGGGTCCCCCCTGCAAACTCCCCCAGCATCCTCCCAAGCCAGCGTTGGAGGGGCGGAGGGGCCACGCTCGACCACCCTTAGCTGCTGCTCGCGGGGGTCCCCGACCCCCTCCCTACCACCCTGGGGTGAGGACAAGAGGCAGGAGGTGGGGGGACACACACACACAACGACAACACACACCTTCCAGCCCTCCCCCCTCCCATTTCCACTCCTGCCAGGTGCGGAGGGCAGGTACCGCTGCAGCCCTCCCGGAGCATCCTCCGGGGCATCCTCCTGCTACCCGGGCGGGGCGGGGGGTTCCTTACCTGGGAAGGCTCCTCGCTTGTTTTTGGCTGGGTTTCGGTAGATCGNGGGTGGTGGAGAAGAAGAAACGCAGCTCCAGTTTTCACTCTCTCTCCCCCCCCAACACATACACACCAAATCACCCTTTCCCTCCCTCCCTCTCTCCCTCCCTCCCTTAGCCCTTCCTCCCCACCCCCCCAACACTAAACCGCTTCTAAATCAGCCATGGAAAGAGGGGGGGTAGAGCCAAGCAGCCAAGCTGGCAGGAGGGATGCAGGCAAGGGATGCTCTACGGGGCCATGCCCGGCTCCGCGCCGCTGCCTGCCCGCCGGGGAGGGCTCGCACTGCGGCTGTCTCGCCAGCCCTTCCTCCTCCTCCTCCTCTCCAATGGTGGCTGCGGAGCGGGCTTTGACACCCAGGCTCTTTGGCAAAAATGCAAGAGACGAGCACACCACACACCCCCCTTCTCCTAAAAAAACCCGAACCTGGAGAGGTGTGGAAGTGCGGTGGCAAAGCGAGCCCAGCACTCCAGGGAGGGTTAAAAATAATAACAAGAATAAGAAGAAAAAATATAAATAATAACAAAAATCCTTTTCTCTTCTTTTCCTCTTTTTCTTTCTTTCCCTTTTTTCCTTTTTTTCTTTCCTTTTTGCCCTTTTTCCTTTCCTTTTTTTCTTTTTTTTCTTTCCTTTTTTTTTACCTTTCCTTTTCTCTCCCTTTTCTGTTTCTTTTTTTTTTTTTCTAATTAATTTTTTTCCTGTTTTCCTTTTAGAGAGAGAGTGGCCGGTTGCTCCTCCTTTCCCCAGCCACTCACCTCCGGGAGAGTGGAGAAGGCAGAGGGACCAGCAGGTTACCCCTACAGGGAGGACACCGCTCCCCCCCCTCCCCAAGCCTCTTGTCGTCGCCCCAAAGTCCGGGAATAGGGATGGGGATGAGGATGAGATGAGGAAGGAGCTGCCCCCTCCGAGCGCTCTCGCGGCTCCAACCAACTCCTGCTGCCTCAATTTCTCTCCTCCGGGTGCTTTCCCTCTTTCCTACTCACTACTGACACCTAGGATGTCTCCAGCCTGATTGGGCTAATTGGGAAATATCGCTGCCCCTAGTAATAAAAAAAAAAACCCCAACAAACCCAAAAACCCTCAAGGAACCAAACGGATCTTGCTCGTTCCCTCCATCACCTCCCCAGAAAAGCCTCTTCCAAGCATCGCGGCTCTGGCTGGCATCTGCCTCCCTTTTTCCCTCTCCAGACTGTGTCCTGCCACTCTCCTCTAGCTAGGACAAAATGAGGAGGGGAGTTCGTGGAGGGAGGCTCAAAGGAAGATCAGTCTCTCAGCTTGGGTGAGCAGTAATCCTAGAGAGCGGCTGCAAGCTGCTCTGCTCTCTGGGTCTTCATTTAATTCCTGGCAGCCACAGGAATAATAGTGGTTTAGGGTTTTTTTAAAGCTATTAGTGCTTCCTGCTGGAGTTTTGTGTCCTGCTGGCTGCCAGTCTGACTGGCCAGGTTGCCCCATGGAGCAGAAAGTTCATTCCTCCCTCCCCATGCAGAGACCTGAAGTCCTCTCTGCAGATAATCTCTGGGCTGTCCTGGAGCCCCAAAGCAGAGCAGGAAGCATATGGTGAGAAGGAGAGATGCTCTACCAGGGTGTAGACAGCAGCGTGGAGCAGCAAGGCTGCCTTCCTGTACAGATGGGGGAGACCTGATGCTGTGAGGATGGACAACTCAAAGAGGGGATGCAACTGGAGAGACCTCCTCTGCTTTCAGGGCTGTTGGCCATGCTCACCTCAAGGCAGGGAAGGAAAAACCCTGGGAGTGATCATCCTGAAGCTTCCTCCTACTCCATACAAGACGAAGGCATGCAGCAGGGCTGCAGGGGGTGGCTGGTTAAGGGTGTCTCACCACTCACACCACCATCAGGGGCAGGGATTGCCTCTCTGGAGGTACCTCACACAGCACCAAGCACAGCAGGGGGCCCCCCCCCCCCTCCTCCCCACAGCCTCTACCATTCACAGAAAAATCAGGCTTAATCCCAGCTTTGTATTTTTAATTATCTTAAATTTATGCCACAAAACACGGGGGCTGGGGGCTGTCTATTTGCATCCTCCAAGACATTTATTTTTAAACAATATCATGTTTTTTCCTTGAAAACAAGTTTTTTTTTTCTCCCTGGTGCTTGTGTGTGTGGTTTTTTTTTTTGCCTGAGCTCTGGTTTACATTTCCTGATGGATGGATGGATGGGGGATTCNATCTATCTATCTATCTGTCTATCTATCTATCTATCTATTTTTTTTTTCTCCTCTCCTTTCCCCCCACTTCAGTCTTCAGAGCAGGCGCCGCATTGACACTGCAGATGGTCTGTGTGCGTGTGTGTGTGTGTGTGTCTCTCCCTCTCTCTCTCTCCAATCCCAAATACTCCACGGAGGCGGAACACGGAGCCCCTCTTCTCTCTCTCTCTCTCTCTCTGCACTGGGCAAACCGTGTCTGGCTCGCCCAGAGNCAAGAGACGAGCACACCACACACCCCCCTTCTCCTAAAAAAACCCGAACCTGGAGAGGTGTGGAAGTGCGGTGGCAAAGCGAGCCCAGCACTCCAGGGAGGGTTAAAAATAATAACAAGAATAAGAAGAAAAAATATAAATAATAACAAAAATCCTTTTCTCTTCTTTTCCTCTTTTTCTTTCTTTCCCTTTTTTCCTTTTTTTCTTTCCTTTTTGCCCTTTTTCCTTTCCTTTTTTTCTTTTTTTTCTTTCCTTTTTTTTTACCTTTCCTTTTCTCTCCCTTTTCTGTTTCTTTTTTTTTTTTTCTAATTAATTTTTTTCCTGTTTTCCTTTTAGAGAGAGAGTGGCCGGTTGCTCCTCCTTTCCCCAGCCACTCACCTCCGGGAGAGTGGAGAAGGCAGAGGGACCAGCAGGTTACCCCTACAGGGAGGACACCGCTCCCCCCCCTCCCCAAGCCTCTTGTCGTCGCCCCAAAGTCCGGGAATAGGGATGGGGATGAGGATGAGATGAGGAAGGAGCTGCCCCCTCCGAGCGCTCTCGCGGCTCCAACCAACTCCTGCTGCCTCAATTTCTCTCCTCCGGGTGCTTTCCCTCTTTCCTACTCACTACTGACACCTAGGATGTCTCCAGCCTGATTGGGCTAATTGGGAAATATCGCTGCCCCTAGTAATAAAAAAAAAAACCCCAACAAACCCAAAAACCCTCAAGGAACCAAACGGATCTTGCTCGTTCCCTCCATCACCTCCCCAGAAAAGCCTCTTCCAAGCATCGCGGCTCTGGCTGGCATCTGCCTCCCTTTTTCCCTCTCCAGACTGTGTCCTGCCACTCTCCTCTAGCTAGGACAAAATGAGGAGGGGAGTTCGTGGAGGGAGGCTCAAAGGAAGATCAGTCTCTCAGCTTGGGTGAGCAGTAATCCTAGAGAGCGGCTGCAAGCTGCTCTGCTCTCTGGGTCTTCATTTAATTCCTGGCAGCCACAGGAATAATAGTGGTTTAGGGTTTTTTTAAAGCTATTAGTGCTTCCTGCTGGAGTTTTGTGTCCTGCTGGCTGCCAGTCTGACTGGCCAGGTTGCCCCATGGAGCAGAAAGTTCATTCCTCCCTCCCCATGCAGAGACCTGAAGTCCTCTCTGCAGATAATCTCTGGGCTGTCCTGGAGCCCCAAAGCAGAGCAGGAAGCATATGGTGAGAAGGAGAGATGCTCTACCAGGGTGTAGACAGCAGCGTGGAGCAGCAAGGCTGCCTTCCTGTACAGATGGGGGAGACCTGATGCTGTGAGGATGGACAACTCAAAGAGGGGATGCAACTGGAGAGACCTCCTCTGCTTTCAGGGCTGTTGGCCATGCTCACCTCAAGGCAGGGAAGGAAAAACCCTGGGAGTGATCATCCTGAAGCTTCCTCCTACTCCATACAAGACGAAGGCATGCAGCAGGGCTGCAGGGGGTGGCTGGTTAAGGGTGTCTCACCACTCACACCACCATCAGGGGCAGGGATTGCCTCTCTGGAGGTACCTCACACAGCACCAAGCACAGCAGGGGGCCCCCCCCCCCCTCCTCCCCACAGCCTCTACCATTCACAGAAAAATCAGGCTTAATCCCAGCTTTGTATTTTTAATTATCTTAAATTTATGCCACAAAACACGGGGGCTGGGGGCTGTCTATTTGCATCCTCCAAGACATTTATTTTTAAACAATATCATGTTTTTTCCTTGAAAACAAGTTTTTTTTTTCTCCCTGGTGCTTGTGTGTGTGGTTTTTTTTTTTGCCTGAGCTCTGGTTTACATTTCCTGATGGATGGATGGAGGGGGGATNCTTTTTTTTTTTTTTTTTCTCTCCTTTTTTTAAGGTGGTGCATAAAATGTATTTATTATTCTTTATCTCTTGCCTCTTGCAAGGAGTCATTTGTTTTCATTCAGAGAAATGAATACGATCTGAAGCCTGAAGAGTAATAACACAGGGAGATGACAACGGAAGAGCGAGGCAGAAATCAGAGAGATACAATGGCAGGTTACTCACCTCTAAAGATCACTGCTGTTGTGAGCATAGGACAGTATTATTTCATGTCCAGTCTGGCTTGCAGCTTCATTCAATAAAACAGATGAAAAATCTCTGGGAAAAAAATTTGGTCTTGCATTTGAAAGTGATTGCTAAAAAAAGAGATAATCTGGATAGGCTGAGATTACTTCCCACTATCTGGTGGGGAGGAAGAAATTAATAGGACTTCTTTTCTGCTTCTTAAAGACAATGGCATGAGTCAATATCTGGGTTCATAAAGGAGTGAGTGACAAATGAGACTTTATTTATAGGCCTTTTCATGAACTAGGCAGTGGGGGTGGAAAAGGGTTCAGGCTGGAAAAAGCCTAATGACCTCCCCTGACCTGGGAATAGCTGCAGTAAAAGGGCCCAAGGACAAGGAGGGCTCAGGCTCACCCTCTTGTCATCAAGTGGATGTTTCACCCCCAGATGCAGTGACAGCAGAGAGCTATGGAGAGGCACTGGGCACCTTGCTCCTGAAGTGGAGAGGCACTGGGCACCTTGCTCCTGATGGAAAACCCACCAGGGCTCATCACAAAAGCTGTTCTCAGCATCATCTGGGAAGAGGCAAAATCATGCTGTCTCCATCCAACCAACCTCCAATGCTTGAGTCCTACTTTGTTGCCCCAAAGCACTCCCTTTGCCTCCCAAAGGTGATAGAACCCCATCACTGGAAACATCACTTACTCACACAGTCCTGGGTGCCAACAGCACAGCCACAAACCTTCTGACGTTCCTTGTCTGCTGATGAGTGGGGCAATATCCTTTCATTTTGTGCCTTCTTATCTGAGCTGCAGCCAGGGATCACTTCCAACAACATCCAAAGAACAGAAAATACTTACTGCGGATGTACATATCTGTGCTTTAAAACTCAACTGCTCCCAGGGACAAAGGAGGGAAGTCAATATAACCAAAAAAAGGGGGGGGGGGGGGAAAAAAGGAAAAAAAAAAAAAAAAAAAAA
>VWZX01006860.1:0-155587 GCA_013399015.1 Galbula dea | reverse complement strand
AAGAAGAAGAAAAAGAAGAAAGAAGAAGAAAAAGAAGAAAGAAGAAGAAAAAGAAGAAAGAAGAAGAAAAAGAAGAAAGAAGAAGAAAAAGAAGGAAAAAAAGAAGAAAGAGAAAGAAAAAGAAAAGAAAAAGACAACAGAGAAAAGGAAAAGGACATTGCAAGAAGCTGAAGAAGGTTTGTTATTCCTATTTTCTTCTCCCCACGCCATTTTACAAGTTTGTTAAGCCAACACAGCCTTCAAGTCGCTAAGAGCCAGAGCTGCTTGTTCCAGCTCCAGGCTTGCGCTGAGCTAAAAACCTACATCGCAGCGCCACCTGCAGCGGCCGCGCTTGGTGACAGCCCTGGAAATCCCTCAAATGGGGTGAAATCTGACCAAAAAAAGCCCTGCGAGAGGGTTGTTAGCGCCTGAGCTGGTTCCTTCAGGTGTCTTTTTTTAGCCACCTCTTTGAAGTGTTGGAGGTTTAAACAACTTCAGGTGAACTCTGAGCACAAGCGTTATGAGGAGCAGCTGGGGGAACTGGGGTTGGTTAGCCTGGAGATGAAGCTCCGGGGAGACCTTCTGGCTCTCTGCAACTCCCTGAAAGAAGGGTGGAGCTAGGTGGGATTTGGTCTCTTCTCCTAAGGAATAAGTGATAGGATGAAAGGAAATGGCCTCAAGTTGCACCAGAGGAGATTTAGGTTGGAAATGAGGAACAATTTCCTCCTGGAAAGGGTTGTGAAGGCCTGGCCCAGGCTGCCCAGGGCAGTGGTGGAGTCACCATCCCTGGAGGGGTCAAAAAGCCCTGGAGATGTGGCACTGAGGGACATAGGTTAGTGGTGACCTGGCAGTGCTGGGTTAAAGGTTGAACTGGATGATCTCAAAAGTCTTTTCAACCAAAACTACTCTATGATTCTAACTTATTCCACTCTGCTGACACCCAAAAGAAAAGTGGCCTCTCCTGGGTAGCTGTCACCACCCCCACCACCCACAAAGGATGCCTTGCATGCTTTTGGAGGGTGGAAAAATTAATCACAAGCTGTTTTAAAGCTGGTCCAGTGCCCTGTGTTGTCACTCCTGACACTCCTGGAGGGGATGGGATGAGCTCTGCCCCTAAGGGCAGTTTTGGGTCTGGGAGCTGACTGCTGGGGTTGTCAGGCTACCAACTTTTTGGCAGTTGTACCAGCTCCAGGCAGGGTCATGTTGATAGAAAATGAGACAAGTGTTGCAAAAAGTCCTGCAAGAGAAGAATTTTACAGGGAAGAGCAGGATTGTGTCACTTGGTCACCAGCCACTGTCTTTGGTCAAAACCTCTTTGCAACCAGTTTCTAATGATGGGTGGAGAAGAAGCCCTTGAGAGGATCCATTCAAGCCATCCTCCATCTGTGCTTTGTCCAGCATGTCTTTGGAGTCTCAGGGGTTTGCACATTGTTCTGTTAGGGAAATTTGGGATGTCCTGGCATGGAGCAAAGCTGTGCAAGGTGCCCTTGCTCCTCTGTCACTGGTTTCCTGCACAGCTTCTGGCAACTCCCTTAACTTCCCTGCCAGTCCTTGCAGATGTACTTTTATTTTTTGGCAGACTTCTTAGTAGGACATTTATTAAATAACAAATTCTTCAGTCATCTAACATCTCCTCCCCCTAGCCCTTTAGCAGCTATGAGGCAGAGGTGATCTTTGCCTCCTTTTCTTTACCACTTGTTCTGATATTCTTTGAGGGGAAGCAAAATCTCCTTTTACTTTATCCCAGGGAACAAACCCAGCATCTGGCAGGAGCCAGAGACCTGCAGGGTCCGACCATCCCCTCCCTTGGCTTTATCACCAGGGCTCCTTCCCATTAGGACATCCTCCAGTCCATGTTAACATCTGGATTCAAACACTAGGTCACCAGACCTAGTTGAGTTACAGGAAGCTTTCCAGGATTATTCAGCCCAAATTTCCCCTTTTTGTTGTAATTTCAATGTCCTTGCCTCCCTTCCCATTCTCTCTCCTCTGTTGCCCTGCTCCAATTCATGCCTCCCTGTCTCTACCTTGCCAGCAAGGTGCCACTACCAGGTAGATCCTGTCCTTCCAAGCAGACCCAGGGATGAGAGAGAAGCTCATTCCACGTCCCCTGCCCACCCAGAGGGGATTTATGATGTACTCAGGCTGACAGCATCATCTGCACATCTTTCCAAGCCATTCACTCCCTCCCTGTCCCAGCCTCCCCCCTGCCAACTCAGGAGCCATCCCTAGCCTCCTCCCCCTTGAAACTCCCCAATGGACAATTTTTCTCCTTCTCCCTTCAAATATTTGTTGCCCATTATCACTGCTGGTCACACCCAGGCTGTCATTTGTCCAAACAAAACCAGAAGGGGGATGGGCCACCACAGAGGGGCAGATGGACAGAAGCAGGGTGAAATGAGAGCCAGGGGAGCAGTCAGGCCATAATGATAAGGAGAATATCAACCCCAGGCTGGGGCTGTCAAATTCAATGAAGGGATGCCTGAGAGGGTCTTCTTGAAACCACAGGAGAGGAGTGAGAAGGGGATAATGGGGAAGCAGGCAGGTGGAGTGATAAGATACAACCAGAAAAAGTGGGACAAAATTCATTGTGTTTTCATCTCTGAGGACAATGCGAGTGGGAAGAGCAATCAATCCTTTCTCAGGAGGGCTGGAGAGCACCAGGGGGGAGATATGGAGGGAGAAAGTGGAAGGATGAGGTGGAGAAATGGGTGGAGAGGCAGAGGAAAACTGGCCAGGGGCATATAGGAGGAGCTGGATGAGAGGGGGAGGCTGGATGCTGACACTTGAGGCACGTGAGGTTGAAAGGGGCAGCTGGATTCAACCAGGGAGAGGCAGTGCACAAATCAGAACAAAGCCAAAGGAAAATAAGTCATCCTGAAGAAGGGAAGGGCCTAATCCAGAGATTAGGACCTTAATTTGGGATTTGAGAGCCTAGGGCAGAGTCACTGCTGTGATGCAGCTCCTGAGTGATGCTCCAGTGGCTACCCAAAATGCAGGAGAAAGGATAGGAGCCAGGCTGGACCCACAGAGACTTCCCCAGGGAGATGCAGAATTGGTGGGCTCTTGCAATGGCTCATAAATTGGGTGTTTGGGGAAGTTTGCCTCTCTCAGATAGTGGGGAGAGGAATACATGTGTATATACACACATATATATCACAGAATATCCCAAGTGGGAAGGGATGCACAAGGATCAAAGTCCAACTCCTATCTCTGCACAGGACAACCCCAAAGTCACCCCATGTGCCTAAGAGCATTGGCCAAATGCTTCTGGAGTTCCCTGACAGTTGGAAAATATATATATATATATATGTGTGTGTCTGTATACACACACTTTATAGCCCACCAACCCTCTCAGCTGATCACCCATGGCAGTCCCAGCTCCTTCTGAGCTGCAGGTATTTCTAGAGGCTCTTCCCTGTGTAGCTTTGGCATTTCCCTCACCCAGAGAACATCTACCCAGCCACCTACTGCCACAAAGCTTGGAGGAGCAAGATCATCTTGCTGCCTATCAAATGGGGCTGAAACTGCCCCCAGTCAGCAGCAGTAGGCATTGGTGGATAAGATGATGGCAAAAGGTTTGTTTTGCTAGAACACTAGGAGAGAAAAAAAGAGAAAATAAAGGAAAACAACAACAACAACAAAACACCAACAGAAAAAGCAGCAAACCAAGCCCAACATTTATGGCTTTCTGTTTTTTTTTTCTTCTTTTCTCTGCTGCAGCTCCTGATTTTTCAGGCAATTGCATGGAAATGGGAGGGAAGGAGTAGAGGGAAGGCTAGCCCATCTTTTGGAGCAGGTGGGGTTGGCAGCTCATGGAGTTACCCACTTAGTGAACGTGGGAGACAGAGAGGGGGAGAAGCATAAGCTCCTGGAAGGATGTGGTGGGAACCCCGGTGAAGAATAGCTCTGCTGATATGTCAGCTTCATCACCATGGCATCAGAAAGGAAGAACAGAAGGAGAAATGACAGAAAATGGGGGTGGGGGGGAGTAGAGCAGGGTGACTGAAGAAGGAGAAACAGGAAGGGGAAGGGAAAGCAGTTCCCCCAGTGAATAGCATCACTGGTTAAATGGTTGCTCCATGGTAGCCAGGGTTTACACACAGCACCCCTTAGAGTGTCCCCACATTCCTAAGAGCATCTCCTCTCCCTCATGCTCCAATTCCACCAGCTCTTCCTAAAAGCTTCTAAACCATGTATAGAGATGCAGCATTGATTTGCTCACTGGTTATCCTTCCTCTGTGGTGAGGATGGACTGCACTGGAGGGCAGCTCTGGAAGAGCTGTCACCCCTTTGCTGTGCTATAAATTGATGGTGAGACACCTCAAGAGTACCAATTCTACCTCTGCTTTTTTCTTCTAAACCCAATTTTTTGGACCTCCTTCTACCTCTGGGTGTTTACAAATTGCCAAGAGATGAGGATAATGCTCTGTGAAGACTGAGGTTCAGCCTTTGACCGTGGCCACTGAGGATGCTTGGAGTCACCACCCACACTCACATAAGCAAAGTTTGGGACAAGAGGCTTTCCCTTTATAAGGAAACAGCCTCAACTTTCCATGTGACTCCTATGGATGTTCCTATCACCAGTGTTTATTTTGGCTTTGAGTCATAGACTCATTTAGGTTGGAAAAGACCTTCAAGATCATCAGGTCCAACCATTAACCTAGCACTGCCAAGTCCACCACTAAACCATGTCATTAAGCATCATGCTAAGAGCTCCACCTCTCTGCTTTCTCCACTTTCCAACCTCATGGGAAGATCTCCTCCACTCAGGTACAGATCTTCCTGTCATCCTTGATTTTTTGGTTACTATCCCCTACTCTCCCAAGCCACCACCTGCTTTTTTTTTTCATGAGTCTGTTTACCCCAAATTCCTCACATCTTTTGGATCATCTGCAACACCTCCTTCTCTCCCATCCCTCTTTCCACCCAGACAAAGCTCTCCAGATTCAGGGGCAACCTCACTTTGTGAAGTTGCTCAAGCACTTCAGTCAAAGCTTTTGAATAAAATGACCCAACATTATCTCTTTAAACCTGGGTCATTTTGTACAGCTCCTGGCACCAATGTCTTTGAATTAAATAGCTCCACTCTGCCTCTTTGAAGCCATTTGACTTCTCACCCAAGCAACTTGGCAGCAGCATCCCCTCTTCCCCCCCCCTCCCTCTCCACCTCCTAACACCTTTTGTGCAACTCCCCCCAGTGAAGACATGAAAGCTGCTGGAGGTCTAAGCTGACCACATCTGTTGTAACCCTTCATTATCTGGGGAGCCCCCACTCAAATGTACAGAGAGATAATGGGAATGAAGTGATGCATTTGCTCTGATCTGGAGCTGCCTCTGAAAGATAAATGCTGAGGCAAAGCTGAAGCATTTAATCAAAAAAATAAACCACCTCAACTTGTGGATTAGAATTTATTTATCTATTTATTTTGCTTCCATCCCTCCTCCCCCCCCAAGGAAGCAAATCTTGGTCCTGTCATGGCATATTATTTTGCCAGCATTATCTCTGTTATTTCTAAATAATTCCATTTAGTGCTGGTGATGGGGGGGGAGGGAGGAAAGCTGAAAAATCAAATTAATTAGAGTGACCCAACCAACTTGTGTTTGCATGGTGAGATTCAGCATGGCAGCCAATCTCGCTGAGGACAAATTGCATCCAGATTCATTTAAGGAAAATAATTTGGGGTGGATCAGGTTTGTTTAGGATCAATTTTAATAAGCTGAAATAAAGTCAAGGCAGGGGCTGATACCATCAGCCAGTCAAAAAGCCACCTTTGATAGAGGTTTTAGCCAGCTGAATGACAGTTACCTTCGGAGCCGTTATGAGAAAAGCTGCTTTTTGGAATGACTTGGCCAATTAAAAGAGCACCTCAATTACAGCCCCTGGAAAGATTAGTAATGAATAAATTATCCAGTAGGATTGACCCTCCTTTCCTTCACATCATTTCCAAATAATTAAATTCCTTGCCACAGTTGGAGTCATTGGTATTAAATTCACCTGCAGCAGAGGATCAGCAGCTTTCTGTAACTCCCTGAAAGGAGGCTGGAGCCAGGGGGGAGTTGGGCTCTTCTCCCAAGGAATAATCATAGACTGGCTCAGGTTGGAAGGGACATTAAAGATCATCTAGTTCCAACCCCCCTGCTATGGGCAGAGATGCCACACACTAGCCCAGGTTGCCCAAGGCCACATCCAGCCTGGCTGCCAGGGATGGGGCAGCCACAGCCTCTCTGGGCAACCTGTTCCAGTGCCTCACCACCCACTATATAAGTGATAGGACAAGAAGAAATGGCCTCAAGTTGTACCTGTTAGGCATAATTACCTCATCAACAGAGGTTTTAAGCCCTGGAAGAGGGAAGTGGTGGAGACACCCTCCCTGGAGGGATTCAAAAGATGTGTAGGTGCTGAGGGGCATGGCTTAGTGGTGACTTGGCAGTTGGACTTGTTGATCTTAAAGGTCTCTTCCAACCAAAATGATTCTGTGACTCTAGAAGGCCTGGTTTTTATTCTGTTTTTCCTGCTGAGCATCAAAGGAGACTCTGTGGTGAGGATCTGAAACAGGAACATCTCCAATTACATGAGATGAATCCTACTCTGTGACTGATGGAGCAGAAAAAACCCAATCCTGTGAGCTTCTTGCTGGGACACCTTGCTCTCAGTTTCTGCTCTGTTAGCCTTTTGTGAATTCTAAAGAGCAAAAAAGCATTGAAGGAGTGATGGAGAGTCTCTCCCCACCCACTGGTGTCCCTGAGGCTTGATGGTCTGTGAACTCAGCTCTTCCACAGCCACAGGCTGAAGAAGTCCTCCTACCATTACCAAAACAGCCCAGAAAGCAATGGGATGATTTGTTTATTACAGACAATTTTATGATATGCCTGAAATAAACCCAACTGCCAGCTTCATCTCATTTCTATGCTGCTTGGTGGAGCTGGAGCTGGGTATCAGGAGGGTTCAGCCTTGCCCTGGGGGCAGGCTGGTGACCTGGAGATGAGAGCATTTGTTCACTTCCACCTCATCTCTTCTTGAGCTGGGAGGTAGTTTGGGAGCTGTTTGCATCTCATTATGTATGTGGGTGCTGCCATGGCATAGCAGAGATGTGATCTTGGTTGTGGCCTCTGCAGCTCCTCTAGTGCAAATAATAATTTCCATCCCATCTCTTCTTTTGTTTGCTACTGATCTGTATTAAACAGTTGGTGATGACTACATTTATGGGTGATTATTGCACTTAGGCTGTGTTAAATCTCAATGTTTGTTTATCTTTCTGTGGTCTCTGTGTATCTGTTTGCATGCCTTCTAGCTTTATGGCTTCCACAGCTCCTTAATTAGAAAATCAATAAATTTTGGAGAGTTTTGACTGTTGCACAGATAGAAACCCACACAAGGGCCATGTCTGTGTGCAACAATGATTCTTCTCTTCAGCTTCTGGTGGTTCATAAACCTCAGCTGCAGGAATCACCAGACTTTTATAGTTTATTTGGGGGTTTTTATTTTTCTTTTGGTATTTTTTTTCCCTGTGTCCTAGTAGCAATTAGTTCTTTGTTAGCTTGGCTCATCCTCTGCTTCTCATCAAAGCTTTCCTCTTGCAAGCTGTTCTTCTCAGGCAGACTCTCATCTCCCTGGAGGCTCTTTGCCTTTGGTGGAAGTCATGACCTGTGGTAAGTCAATGCCCAATGGTGTCTGTTGAATTAAGGCTTGGAGAAGTAGCTTCAGACCTCAGCTCTGCCACAGGTGTCTCTTGAGTCATACCTACACCACAGAGAAGTTTAGGGTTGCACTTGATCTTAAAGGTCTCTTCCAACCTTTGTGATTCTGTGAAGCTCTGACTGGAGTAGCTCCTCTACAGTTGCATTGGCTCTTTCTTCCTCATGTCTTCTGGTGGCAATGTGCTGCCAATGGTAGAGTCCAGCACTTGGGCAGCAGCTCCAGGCTGACTACAGTAGGAAGCCTTTTCTCCAGGCACTGGACCAGGAGGTGGCTGGGAATACAAATCACAGATGTATCAAGAAGAACCATGCATGATTCACCCAATTGCTTTCTCTGATGAGTTGACCAGTTCAGTGGGCAAGGGGAGAGCAAGAGATGTTTTCCTTGCTTTGGTAAGGTCTTTAATGGACTCTTCTACAGCCTCTTCCTAAAAAGGGGAGGTGTAGAAGGGATGGGTGAACTACCTGAAAGTGGCTGAAGAACTTTGGGCTCAATGGTTAAGACTTTTTGGTGTCTACTTACGTGCAGCACTCCTCAGGGGTCAATGTTGTGTCCATCAGTGGCCTGGACAACAACACAGAAAGCAACCTAGTGAGCCTGCAGCTGACACCAAATTGGTAGGGCAAATCAAAGGACAAGGGACCTTGTCAGGCTGGAGGAATGGGCCTACAAGGAACTTCATGACATTCAACAAGGAAAACTGCAAAATCTTGAATCTGGGACAATCCCTTGGGAACTGTCTGCTGAAAAAAGACCTGGCTTCTGATGGAGAGCAAGCTGAACCTACCTTAGCCTGTGTGTCCTTCAGCTGCTGAAGACTAAGAGCATTCTGGGCTCTACTAGCAAGAGCATTGCCAGCTGGTCAAGAAAAGTGGTTATTCTCATCCTGAGAGAACAACTGGAGCACCTGTCTCCCCCTTGCTTGGTGGACTCTATCTCCTCCAGCTCATTGCTAAAGATGTTAAACAGGATTGATCCCTGGTGTGCTCACCAGTCTCCAGGCAAAGTGCAACTCCTTAACAGTTACCCTTCAAGTCCAGCCATTCCACCAGCCTGGAATGTTCTAGGTTGTCCCTAAGCCATCACAAACTTCTTGCACTTCCACTGAGGATTTCCAGAGCCTTCCTTTCAAGCAGTGTTAACAGTCCAGCTGGTTTCTGCTTTGCTGAGGGCAACCAAAACACATCACCAAAGCACACCCTGCAGTACCATGCTTCAGATGATGTACTCAGAGGGAAGGATCTTCTCTACTCACAGTTCATTCAAGTGCAGAGAGTGAAGATGTCCTGCTTGGGTCACCAAGGATAGTTTTTATTCATGTGCCATTCTACAGCTGTGGTCTTCAGAAGCCACCTGCCAAAGGAGCTAAGACACAGCCTTGTGTCTTCCTCTAGTGCAGCAGAGACAATATTCAGGAGGAAGAAAGGAGCAGATGCTGCAAAACTGTGACAGGACAAAACTCTGAAATGTCCATCAGGTTACGTGACTGCAGGGCATGGGGTGGGTGGATGGACTCAATGACCTCAGAGGTCTTTTCCAACCACAATGATTGTGTGAAGGAATTAGATTGAGCTGAGCACCCAAACCATCTCTCCATCACTCTGGGGGGTGGGAAAAAAGCACACATTTGCTTGATGAAGGCTCTGCTTTTGTTACTTACTCACCTTGGCCATGCCTCAGTTTCCCTATAGGGTTGTGGCAGTATAGGAACACATTAAAATCATCTATATTTTTCCCCATACCAAGAGTCTTGAAGCTCCTGCAGACAATTAGAACCTGTGTATTAATAAATACACCAGGAGATGCCCACTGCCTGGCACTTGTTGCTGCCTGTTGCCGATGAGGAGCTGCAAACCTCCCATGGAGGCAGGAGCTGCAGCCACTCAGGTAAACACAAGCTAATCAACAACCATCATTAAAACAGCAGAGTCAGGGGATGACCTCGATTTCTTTTATTCCAGGCTGTATTTCTCAAGCAGCAGCAGCTCACATCATCTCTTTACACTTTCTTTCTTTGCCATTTCCATCTAATTAGGATCTGTGCTCACAAGGAGAAAAATCATCTGTAATTAAATGGAACCAAAGTGCCAGGAGTCAACTGTAGGGAGAAGAAGACTTCTGTGGCTGAGGGTGGGAACTTCTGGCATGGCTAGGGGGTTCAGTGGGAAATGTTTAGAAGGTCTCTCACAGGGAACAAACAGCTGGTAGGAGAAGTGTCTACTCCTTCCCAAAGTGTTGACCAAGGGATGGGTCTGGAAGAGAGGCTCCAGTGTTGTTAAGATTTCTGTAGTATTCCATGCACAGGCTTAACCAAACTGCTAGTCAGCACCAAGCTGAGCATGCTCAGCCTGGCAGCTAAATATGAGCCAGCAGTGTGCCCAGGTGGCCAAGAAGGCCAACAGCATCTTGGTGGGTGTCAGAAATAGTGTGGCCTGCAGGACTGTTGTTTAAAAAGGGAAGAGGGAGGAGATTCTGCCACTCTACTTGACTCTGGTAAGACCTCACTTGGAGTACTATGTCCATCTCTGAGGCACTCAGCACAAGAAGAAGATGGACCTGTTGGAGCAGGTCCAGAGGAGGCAACAGAAATTGTCTGAAAGCTGGAACCTGTCTGCTATGAGGACAGACTGAAAGAATTGGGGTTGTTCAGCTTGGAGAAGGTTCCAGGGAGACCTTCTTGCAGCCTCTGAATACTTAAAGGAGTCTATCAGAAAGATGGAGACAGACAATTTAGCAGGACCTGTTGGGACAGGACAAGGGGTGATGGTTTGAAACTAAAAGAGGGAGATTTAGACTAGATTGAAGGAAGAAATTTTTTGTGCTAAGATTGTTGAGAGCCTGTCCCAGGTTGCCCAGAGAGGTGGGAGATGTCCCAGCCCTGCAATCATTCCAGGTCAGGTTGTCTGGGGCTGTGAGCAACATGGTCTGGTTGCAGATGTCCTTGCTGACTGCAGGGAGGTTGGACCAGATGACCTTGAAAGGTCCCTTCCAACCCAAACCATTCTATGATTCTATGAAATTACAGGTTTTGTGCATTTGGGTTATGAACTGCTAGAGAGCAGGGAGGGCAATCATCTTTGAACACCTCCCAGCAGGCTGGAATGGCAATTCTGTTAGGGACATGTAAAATTTACTGCAATATGATGAATAACAATGATGATTTGTTTTCTTCAGCCTTCTGGGCTTGGTAAAAGCAGGAAACCTCTGACAGAACTGGAATTTTACACACAGATAGCCCAGGGAAGTGATCTAGCTGTCTAAGGGTGTTGTGTAGAGGTTGGAACACATGCTAGAGATGAAGCTACAGCCTCTTTAGTCTGCCTGGGACTTGATGCCTGCAAGAAAACAAGGAACTAACAAACCAGAGCCTACTGGGCCTGGAAATGGTCTTTTCCCTGTTGTGAACCAACCTGTCTGCATCCCCATGGCACTTTCTCCAGCTTTTTCTGCCCAACAGGAGGAGAAAAAGCTTGAGCAAGATGAAAAAACCCTCAGAGTGCAAGGGAGAGAATGATGCCTGGTTGGGTTCCATCCATCTAACTTTATGTGTCATCAGTTTGGATGTGTAAATTGGAGCAAGTTGTCTAGATGCCTTTTATAGAGGATGGAGAGAAAGAAGAACTTCCAGGGTGCAATTCAGCCCAGCTGGGCAAGATGAATTGTGCTCTAGAAGGAACCATCTCTCTTTCCCAACCATAAAGCAAAGTCACAGCAATAAAGCAGCTCAGACATAACTGCCTAGCTCTCAGCAAGCTGCAGTTAGCTGAGGAAAGTCCCACTCCAAATAAGCCACAAACAACTGCCAGCTTCCCTAAGCAGCTCTTATGGCCTTACAGAATAAATACATCCAGGGGACAATGGCATCTCAGCAGCCTGCTTCCTGCCCACCTTAAATCAGTACAAGTCCCCAGTCATGATGAAGTGGGATAAGACTTCTCCAAACCCTGGCTTTAATGCTCTGTGCAGGAATTTGGGACTGGAATTTGGAGCTGTGAATCTGTGCTCACTCAGGTTTTGGTTTTGGGGCAGTTGGAGAAGTTGGAAAGCATTGGGGCCTATCTCCAAGAAAGACATTGAGATGCTGGAGTATAAGAAGTGCAACAAGGCTGGTGAAGGGTCTAGAGCACAGGTCTTATGGGGAGCAGCTGAGGGAACTGGGGTTGGTTAGTCTGGAGAAGAGGAGGCTCAGGGGAGACCTTCTCAGTCTCTGCAACAGCCTGAAAGGAGGTCACAACAGTGTCAGTCTCCTCTCCTAAGTAATAAGTGATAGGACAAGAGGAAATGGCCTCAAGTTGTGCCAGTGGAGATTCAGGTCAGTTATTTGGAAAGATTTCTTCCCCAAGAGGGTTCTCAGGCATCAGCCCAGGCTGCCCAGGGAGGTGGTGGAGTCACCACCCCTGGAAGAATTCAGCAAACATGGAGATGTGGTGCTTGGGGCCATGGTTTAGTGGTGAGCATGGGAGTGTTGGGTTAACAGCTGGACTCGATGATCTCAGAGGTCTTTTCCAAACCTAACCATTCTATGATTCTATGAAAGAGGCTGCAAACCCTCCCAGGGTGGCATGGGCTGTGCCATGCCAGGAACCAGCATCTGACTCCCACCAGGACACACCATTGAATTACAAAGGAACTGGACTATTGCTGCAGATTCTCCCGACAAAAGAGGCTCCACCTTTTTCCTCCTTCCCTTGGAGGTTCCAACAGCATACACACAACACAGACCTACTAGATACACAGTCATTTCCCAGGTTTGCTTTTCAGATTTGCCTGTTGACATTCCCCCTCCCTCCTTCCCTTCATCTCCTGCTTTTTGCTTCCCCCACTCCATGGAGGCACCGACGCTCCTCGGTTCTTTATATCATTCCCCATCGCTGAGAGACCTGGGGCTGCTGTGAAATAGTAATAACAACAATAAAAAAACCCTAAAAATAATAAAAGGGGGGAAAAAAACCCTCACAGAGGAAGGGAGCAGAGGGAAAAAGAGAGAGAGAAAGAAAAGGATCCACATCAGCTCCAACCCGCTGCCGTGCCAGCGTGCACGCAGGTTGCCTTTTCCTCAGCGCACATCAATGCCTCTTATCCTCCAAAGTTATTTCCCCTGGAGTGAACCTATCAAAGATTTTTCAGCCTCTCTGGAGAGAGCAGTTCCAGATAACACTGGATTTCCTTGTCAATTTTTTTGCCAACCAGGCTCTGGCAGCATTTTCTACCTGACACTGTGATCTTGACACACACATGTACAGAAGAGAGTGTGTGTGTGTGTTGCTGGAGCTGTTTCCTCCTGCTTTGCAAGCAATGCAGCTGCCTTTAGACTGCAGAAAGGAAGGGAAAACCCAGCACCATTTGGCATCTGTAGAGCACCCTACTCATCTGTGATTCCTGTAGTGTCTTGCCCTCCTTGTAATTACAGTAATTAATGTAATTAGGCTAATAATAATGATTATTCTTTAGGGTGTGCCAGATTTTTTTGACTGTATCTCCTTCCCTGGAAATCCTGGGCCTGGATTAGTAAAAGAAGTCACTGTAGGATTTCCAAATAAATGATCCCACTAAAATCCTGCTGCTACAACAGCTGGGAATTCAGAAATGTTCTTCTCCTCTCCTCTCATAACAAACAGTGTTGGAAGGACCAGCCACTCCAACAGCATCTCTCTGATGGTTCAACTAGGTCTTTCTGGTCACTTGTGGGGTGTTTTTTACCTTTGAATGGAGGGGAGGGATTGGTGAGATGTGATGGTACCCACCTAGATGGTTTGGTCAGCCTTCATCAGCAAAGGTGCTAAGGCAGTAGCTGGTGAGAAGAGAGACTCCGTGCAACTCCTAAATCAGCATCCCAAGAAGCTGTGTAATTACAAAGCTCAACCTAGAGGGCCCAGAGCTCATTAGCCTCAGCAATAAAATAAGCAGTTTATAGGTGCCATAACTCATGCTGGACCAAAGGGTGGGTATGTCACAGCACAGCAAGCTGCAAGGCTCAGCTGCTTGCCTGTAGCTTGAGCCTCCACCAAGAACTTTCCACCACTCCAGCACAGCTGATGCCTCCCGTGCAAAACTGGTCCCCCCAAAACCTAGGGGAACATATGTACCTTTTTTCAACCCCTCTAGGGATGGGGACTCCACCACTGCCCTGGGCAGCCTGGGCCAGGCCTTGACAACCCTTTCAGGGAAGATGTTATTCCTCATCTCCAACCTAAACCTCCCTTGGTGCAACTTGAGGCCATTTCCTCTTGTCCTATCACTTGTTCCTTGGGAGACTAACTCCCACTTTACTCCAACCTCCTTTCAGGTAGTTATAGAGAGTGAGAAGGTTTGCCCTCAGCCTCCTTTTCCCCAGGCTAACCAACCCCAGCTCCCTCAGCTGCTCCTCACTACACATGTGCTCTAGATTCTTCACCACCTTTCTTGCCCTTTTTTGGACACACTCCAGCACCTCAGTGTCCTTCTTGGAGTGAGGGGATAGTGTGATAATGCTTATCACACTCCCCTGGGTGTATGGGTCACCCCAAGCCTTGCCTGTAGAGGCTGCTGGTGTACAAACAGCAAGGAGACCATGCAGGCAGAAGAGTCACACTGCTTGGTGTCCATGTGAGCTCTTCCAGTCTTTGGGGGGACATACAAACAGCAAATGATTCCTAAAGACCTCCATACTGAGACCAAGAGCTCTCCTTGAAATTGAGCAGCACAATGTAGCCCCTCAGTAGCAAATCCAGCCTTGAAGAGGACAGTTTTAATTGCAAGCTTTGCTCAAGGTGATCTCAGAGGTCTTTTGCAGCCATCATGATTCTGTGATTGTCAGGGCTCACCTGTGCTACTCCAAGCCCAGTGAATAAAGATTGGAGATCTGGGCTTCTGGCTAGTTTATGCTGTTCCCCCCCTGGGAGATTCAACATTTGTCAGTTCCAGGAAGATCCAATAACATTTTAAAGGCAAGATGTGAAATTGGATTATGTGGGACTCAGCCTTTGAGAAGAGAAGAGGTAAGTTCTCCTTAAAGGCCAACAGCAATCTTCCCTTTCTCCCTGTCTGGGACCTTCACTGAACCTTGAATAGTGAAGCCCATGCTTATTCCATTTCACCTTGCAGCTGCCTTCTGCTGTAATTGATTATATTTGTCAGCTTACAGTTTTTTTTTCTTTTAAATGCCATGAATGGATTCATGCTGCATGTTCATGTAAACCAGAGCTGCTGCCTTGTGACAATAATTCCCTGTTATTCTCTGGTTTGGCCTCACAATGGGAGAGAGGCATCCAAACAGGACAGAAAAATACTGCTTTAGAAACCTGAAGTAGGTGTGCAGCATCTCCTCCAGCCATCCATCATTGCTCTGCTCTGAGCTGCCTGGAGTCAATGGGGACAAGAGAGGGAAGAAGCAGGCAACAATAACAGTATCATGGTAACCACAAGAGTGATGCTGGAGTGGATTGTCTGCTCTGAGAGCCCAGGGAGGGATGTGCAATCTCAGATGCAGCTTCCCCAGGCTGTGTGTCCTGGGGAAGCATTAATCAGACAGAAAAGGTTATATCTCACACCAAAATAACTCTTCTATTATTATTTCCTTTTTCATGCAATGTTCTAGCTCTTTAGTCAGGTCAGAGACTTGGTCTTTTCCTTCAGAGCCTGAAACAGCTCTAAGTGTAGCTGGGTAGGGGTTGATCTCTTCTCCTGGGTTATCAGAGAGAGGATAAGAGGATACAGCCACAAGTTGCAACAGGGGAGGTTTAGATTAGATATTAGGAACAATTTACTCACAGAAGGAGTTGTTAGGCATTGGCCCAGGCTGCCTAGGGCTGTGGTGGAGCCACCATCCCTGGAGGGGTTTAAAAAACATCTACATGTGGTCCCTAGGGCCATGGCTTAGTGGCATGGTGGTGATAGGTTGAGGGTTGGACAGTACAACCTCCTTCCAGGTAGCTGTAGAGAGAGAGAAGAACTCCTCTGAGCCTCCTCTTCCTCAGACTAACCAACTCCAGCCCCCTCAGCCTCTCCTCATAAGACTTATTCTCCAGAGCCTTCACCAGCCTTGTTACCCTTCTCCAATGTTGGTGCAAGGTGGTTGCTGAAGCAGCCTTAATCCATTTGGCCAATTGGTGCCTGGTGCTGGATAAAGCTGTGCATTGAGAAACAAAGACCCTGGCTGGCTGAAGTCTGGCAGGCTGTGATTTGTGTTTGCTGATGTAAAGTCTGCAATAGCAAAAGAGAGAACTGGAATATCCAACAGAGAGAAATCCTGGAATATTCCTGCCACTGCATCAATGAGACATCTTAAGGGGTGCTCAGCCTACATCTGGATGGCAGAGAGGTGGCTCCCATACCTCCTTTCAGTTCTGCTCTCTCCAGCTAGCAGATTTAAGGGCTTGGCTAAGCCAGCAGATCGTCACACTCAGTGGTTCAGGGATGGGCTTGAGCCCAAATCCATTCTCTGTGGTTTGATACCCAGCTCTGCCTCTGCTGTTCAACTGAAATAACAAGCAAGTTTAGTGGCTGCAAAAGCTGCCAGGCCATTGCAGCTTTATTTAGTCACATAGCAGGTGCATTTTGGGAAGTGGCTTTTGCAGTCTTCCCTCACACGTGCATCCTCACAGCCTGCCTGTGAAGGTTATCCCATCCCTGCAGGACTAGGAGCATGAGGACCAGTCCTTTCCCACTCTGCTAGCCTGTAGAGCATCTACTGCAGGGAATCTTTGTGCTGGATGCATGCAGCTCAGTGTGTCCCCTGGTGCCACTGGAATGTCTCACTGTGAGTTGGAGAACTGGTCACCAGCCTCAGACAAGATCTGGAAGCACCAGAGAAGGAGACTCCACGACCTCTCTGGGCAGCCTGTGCTCTAAAACCCTTGCACCAAACAAGTTTCTCCTCCTGCTCAGCTGGAACCTCCTGGGTTCCAGTTGGTGCCCAGTGCCCCTTGGGCTATCCCTGGGCACCACTGAGCCGAGTCTGGCCCCAGCCTCTTGCCCCCAGCCTTCAGCTCTTGCTCAGCATTGAGCAGCTCCCCTCTGGGGCTGCTCTTCTCCAGGCTCAGCAGCCCCAGGGCTCTCAGCCTTTCCTCCTGCCAGAGCTGCTCCAGTGCCCTCAGCATCTTCCTAGCCTCTGCTGGACTCTCTCCAGGGGTTCCTTGTCTCTCAGGAACTGGGGAGCCCAGAACTGGACCCAGGACTCCAGAAGTGTCCTCAAGTTACTAATGTCTCTGACGAAGGGCAACAGCACACAACTGAGACCCCCTGTCTGCCTTCACATTGCTGCTGCTTCATCATTTTACTATTTCTAAGGTAAAGAGCAGAAAAGGGGTTGGGGGGGAAGAAACCAAGCAGAGCATTAACCCTGCTACTCTTTTGTGAGGTAAATCAAATCAGAAATCTTAGAATCATTAAGATTGGAAAAGACCTCTAAGATCATCACCAAGTCCAAGCATCAGGGCATCTACTTAGGGCTATGGTTTAGTGGCATGGGGGTGATAGGTTGCTGGTTGGACTTGATGACCTTAGAGGTCTCTTCCAAACTTAATCACTCTCTGATTCTGTGAATATACAAACTTCTCTCCAGCACATTTATTTTTGTTTAGTTTGCTGTGCTTTGAGCCCTTGGCTCTTTCCCTCACTACCACCCTGGCTGGTGTCACTACCCATGCTAAACATTCCCCAGCACTTCAGTCTTCTTTGAGCTACTTCTGCAGGCAGCCACGTGCCTTCCTCTCTGCTCTTCACACAGCTCCACGCCTGTAATACCTGAGTCAGTGCAAATCCCCCCAGCTATCAGGAAATCCAATTTTATGGACACAGCTACATTTGTGTGATGTGTTGGTGGATTAATTCATGGAGATCGTTGCCTTCTCAGCACTGTAATTCCAGCTCTTTTCTTGAGGCAGGCACATTGGTATTTTCACACCATGGAGCCACTCAACAAGTGTCACGGTGGGATGCAGAAGCAGCGTGGAAGATTGTGCTTGGCCAAAGGTCAATGTGACTATTATAGTGCTGCATGGGATTGGTCAGAGGTTTTCAAGGAGCAGTCTGGATAGGTTAATTCTGATTTCACAGCTATTGATAGGTCAAAAAGCTTCCTGTGACTCCAAAGAGTGCATGTGTTTATTGTCCGTTCTGGGATAATTTTGCTGGCTAGATGTAGCCTGACCTAAATCAATAAATCACACCTGCTTTGTGGGTCAAGGTGGAGAGGAAAAGCATTTCTTTGGGGAGGCAAGAGTCTGCTTACACTGTGATATTGCCCCATGTTCCTTCACACACAGAATGTTAGGGGTTGGAAAGGACCTCGAAAGCTCATCTAGTCCAACCCCCCTGCCACAGCAGGGTTCCCTACAGCAGGTCACACAGGAACATGTCCAGCAGGGGTTTGAATCTCTCCAGAGAAGGAGACTCCCCAGCCTCTCTGGGCAGTCTGTGCCAGGGCTCTGCCACCTGAACCAGGAAAAAAAAATGCTTTCTTGTATTCACATGGAACCTCCTGTGCTTCAGCTTACAGCCTTTGCCCCTTGTCCTGTCACTGGGCTTCACTGAGAAGAGCCTAACCCCATCCTCCTGACACCCACCCTTCACATATTTATAAGCATAGATGAGGTCACCCCTTAGCCTCCTCTTCTCCAAGCTAAAGAGCCCCAGCTCCCTCAGCCTTTGCTCTTTGCATTTCCACAGGGTTTTTTCCCTCCCTGCCCTAGGAAAACTGCAGGTTGTTGCTGTGCCTTTCTGAAGTCCCTGGCCAACACCACTCCAAAACCTTTTATACCTGGGCAGGTATCACCATTCCTCCCCCAGAAAGGCCTTCCCAAAACACATATAAAATCATAGAATCAGAATCATTTAGGTTGGAAAAGACCTTCAGGAATCTACATTGCCCTGCTATTGGATGGTATTGTGAGCAAGGGATGTGCCATAGGTCACTTACCAAGGTTTCTTTGTCTACTTGCTTGGACATCATGACAACTCCTAACTTGTCCAGGAGTAAACTGGTACCAATCTACAACATCACAGAGATTAAAAGCAGTGACATAAAATTGCATCAAGTCTAATAGATAAAATGATAGAAAAGGTAGGGAGAAAAAAAAAGAGTGACAAGCACTATGACTGTTACTCTTATTATTAGAGATATTAATTAGATATTGAGTACTGACATCAACCTCTTTCCTACCAGCATGGCCTCAAAGTCTGCAAGAGGTCTCAAACCAGAAGCTTCTGTTGTTTTCAACAGCCTTTGGATTTCACCTACAGGAAAAACTTGTTGCATTTCAGAGCTGTAACAAGAACACCAGGAAGAAAAAAAAACCCAGCAAACAGAGAGAGAATTAATAGAGGGATCTGCTGTGTGAGGTCTGAAGAAAACAAATACTTCCACCAAATAAATGGGGACAAATGCTGAGCCCGTGGAAGGTGTTTGCAGAAATGGCAGCTATTGGCCAATGTTCTCTTTCTCATTAGGCCTCATTTGTGGAACAAAATCAGACATTATCTCCAGGGATGTTTTCAGATGTAAATAGATGGCTAGGCATGTTCAGATGATTTTTGCCATCCCCAGTGTTTATGTTTCATATCATTTCATGGGCACACTTCAATCAGAGAGCATCAAAACTGGTGGCCAGGTCAGGGGTGTTTGGACTGAAATGAAGATGGAACGTTACTGCAGATGATTTACAGCCTTTCCAAAACTAGATCTGCACACTTTGTCTGGCACTTTCAGAGCCTCAGGGGTAGGAAGTTCTGTGCAGATTTATGCTTTTTATTTCTATAGTCTTAGCACCACTCACTAATGAGAACAATATCTCACAACCTCAGTGTATGTAGGACACCAGTGTCACAGCTCCTCCACCATGGGGCTAGATACAGAATCATTAAGGTTGGGAGAGACCTCTGAGATCATCCAGTCCAACCAGCAACCTATCACCACCATGCCACTAAACCATGGCCCTAAGCACCACATGGAGATGTTTTTGGAACCCTCCAGGGATGATGACTCCACCACTGCCCTGGGAAACCTAGGCCAATGTCTGACATCTCTTTATGGGAAGAAATTTTTCCTGACATCCAGTGAAGAAAGTTTTCCTGATATCCAATCAATACAAGGATGTTTACATCTGTACACATCCAGAGTAACTGATAGAGCAACCAGAACCTGAATCAGGCCCACAGCTTCAGGTCTGCAGAGTCACCTACCAGCCATGCCCTCCTCTTTGTCATCCAGGCTGTTTGCACTAGGCTTGAAGCATCTCCAAACATAGCCAAGCTTTGAGAAACTTGAGCTCTTAATTCCAGTTTTTCACACTCCATGTAGGCTTTTAACATATTTTTCTTCTGCCTCTTAGTTACAGCAGGTATCAGGACTTCAGGTAAGACACAACATTTCAAAAGGGCTTTGTTACTCCAAGAGGAGTTTTAGTTTGGGATCTGGTGGGCATCACCACCCTTATGTCCCACTTAGGATTACCCAGAAATAATCAGTGACTGGGGTGTCCGTGCCAGGGGAAGGATCTGATTGGGTCACCATGTGAAAAGGAACACACTGTCTGTGTGCTTTCCTTGGTCCATCCACATTTGGGTGAGTTTTGGTGTTGTTTGATCAGGTCTAAGTGATTCTTTGGGAATTTCCTTGATTTTCCATGGTGCACAAGGAATGGTGTATCCAAGCTATCACTAGATGAAGGGGAAAAATCCCCCACTGAAACATAGAAAGATTAGAATTGAAAGACACCTTTTGATGCCACCCAGTCCAAGCCACTTGCAGTCAGCAGGGACATCTTCAACTAGATCAGGTTGCTCAGAGCTCCACACAACCTGATCTGGAATATCTCCAGGGATTCATTTATCATGAACTTCCTAGAGGTTTGTTGTTTCAGGGCAAAACTTTCAGCTATTTTGTTTGCTGTTGATCCTGGTAGTACAGGGAAAAGGCAAGTCAAGGAGTCATCCTGCCAAAGGAAAATCATCTTCTTAATTTGCTGTAACTATGCAATCCCTGCACAGAGCTGTGGGAAAGCTTTGGGACTTTTACAGCTCCTCCAGAAGATGGCTTGGAACTATCCTCACTAGAGACCTGGAGAAACCATATCCAAAGAGGGTGCATGTCTTCCTGATGCCAAACTTTCATTAGATCTTCCTTGTTCTAATTAGTATTTTATTTTACACTGTCAATTCACAGCTCCCAGCACTTTGCTGTTCCTGCCTCCCTGTCCTCAGCTGATGAGAAGCAGGGTGGTGCATCTGTCTCTCACTGCTGAGAGCCAAGCAAGTCCTCGATGGTGTTTCCAGACGAGACTTGGCGCTCGCCCGTGCAGCAGCCAGATGGAAACCCACAGGAATCACAGCTCCCCAGGTGGAAAAGTATGGAAAAAAACCCCCTAAAATAAAACTTAAAAACCCTCAGGCTTACAGGTTGTAGAGAACTGTTGGAAGACCTGCCAGGATTTGTGTTTTTACTGTCAGCCTCCGTGCCTCAAGGTGTCTTGAAGTAGTGGAAGGATTGCATGATAAAAAAGTGGATGTTGTGTGGTGGTCAATAAGGAGCAAAGCCAGGACATAGAATCACAGAGTAGACAGAGCTGGAGGGGATCCACAAGGTTCATCAAATCCAGCTCCTGGCCCTGTGCAAGACACCCCAAGAATCACCCCCCGTGCCTGAGGGCACTGTCCAAATGCTTCTTGGGCTCTGCCAGGCTTGGTGCTGTGACCACTTCCCTGGGGAGGCTTTTGCAGAGCCCAACCACTCTCTGGGTGAAGAACCTTATTCTCATCTCTAACCTGAACCTCCCTTGCCTCAGCTTCATCCCCTTTCCCCTAGTCCTGTCACTGTCCACGAGAGCAAAGAGATCAGTGCCTGCCCCTCTGCTTCCCCTCATGAGGATGCTGAAGATGGCAATGAGGTCTCCCCTCAGCCTCCTCTTCTCCAGGGTGAAGAAACCAAGTGACCTCAGCTGCTCCTCATATAGCTTCCCATCCAGATCCTTCACCACCTTCATAGCCCTCTTCTGGATGCTTCTTATCCTTCTTATATGACATGTGAAAGCAAAAGGCTGTAGAAGGACCCCAGATGTCACCACTTCTCAAATCCTGAACCGTTTTCTTCTGGCACTCAGGATAGGCAAGGCTGAGATTAATGGCTGGGTCCTACCTGTGTTCTCCAAAGTTTCTTGTGATAACATCTGATCCCTGAAGATTATCCCTACATCTTCTTCAAGCTCTTGCTATTTAAACATTTCCTTTACAAAGTCAGCTTTCAACCCTGCACTGGAGGAAAAAATATGAAGCTGTTTTGTCAGAGAAGAGACACATATCAGAGAAGGGCTCTCTCTGCAGCATGTGCCTCAGACCTCCCCAGCTTCTATTTATGCTGCTTTTGAGTCTAAGGATAGTTTCCTTTTATCTGTCCAATGGATTTCTGTTGCTGTGATCATTTCTCCCCTGGGAAAGGTGTCTGTGGCTCTTTCCATCACCACAGAAACAAAAGAAGCCCCCTTTTCCTTTTTGTCAAGAAGCCAATGGAGAGAATTTCCTGCTCTCTCACTTGGGGGTAGTGACTGACCTGGAAAGAAGATCTCAACTGAAGATTAGTTTCCCCCAATGAAATATCACTTCCCCTCCTCTTTGCAGTGCCAGGAATCCGGCTGGTCTCCAACCACTGCAATTGCTTCGTGGTAGAGGGAAATAAGCAGGAGCAGCCTTGCTGATTTGTGGTTTAGAAGGATGTGCAATAGATGTGTCTCCAAGCAATATTAAAGATGACAGATGGAAATCTCAACTGCCCAAGATGTGCACTTGCAGATGATAAATTGCCCTCCAACTTCGAGGAGAGTTGGATGGTGGCTCCAAGTGAGAGGGAAAAGCACAGAGTGAGAGCTAGAAGACCAACATGTAGTCTCCACAATTAGTGTGAGCATCCACCCCACATCTGCTGAGTGCTTTCTATTTCCATATGGATGTAAGTGAATTAAAGTGCTGGGGGCTGATAGCCCCATTAGATAGCCTGCTTGCCTTTAATGGTTTGATAAAAGGAAGGTGACAAGAAGATAGATAGAGATAATACTCCAGGCTTTTTGCAGTAGAACCATTATCATTAACAGCATTAATTAGCCTATAATACACTGTACAGAAACACCAGACACAACCAGTCTAAAGGGAAGTAACCTGACAATTGTCTGTAACATGATTGCTTAGCATTAGCATACACTGATCATAGAATATCTTTATCTTCCTAACCTGGCCTTTCAAACAGGGAAGAATTCCCACTGCTGCCTTGCAGGCAGCATCTCCAGCCAAGTCATTAAAAAGACACATGATTATGGAAGTAGGAGCCACAAGGTTGGTAGCAGACTCCAGAACCTTTTGTCATCAAACCTGAAAGGAGGTTGGAGCCAGGTGGGGGTTGGGCTCTTCTCCCAAGAAATAAGAAATAGGACAAAGGAAATGGCCTCAAGTTGCTGCAGGGGAGGTTTAGGTTCAATTCCCTGAAGATATTGTCAAGGCCTGGAAGAGACTGCCCAGGGCAGTGGTGGAGTCCCCATCCCTGGAGGGGTTTCCAAGCCCTGGAGATGTGGTGCTGAGGGACATGGGTTAATGGTTGGACTGGATGACCTTAAAGGTCTCTTCCAACAAAACCAACTCTATGATTCTAAGATACTATGTCCAACAGCCTTTCCCAGCAGAGACTGGCAGTGCCTTTGGAGAGCAACCCCAAGAGCTCTGATAAAGAGAATGGCAGAAAACAACCCTGAGTTTGTCCATAGGAGTTAACATATACAGAGCTATGGATAGGATGGGATTACAGCCCTAGCCTGGAGGATTTCAGGCTAAACTCAACCTTACCATCCTCCAGTCTGGATGTGCAGAGATGATAAAGGACACTAAGGAAGTATGAAGCATTTTACTGTTGCCCCTCACCAGCAGCTAGCCAAAACCCCCAAGTCTTCCAATGAGAAGAGAAATAAACTGTGAAATCAGTATACTTTTGGAAGGTAATCATCTTTCTCTGCAAGGAATGTATCATGCCACAGAATCACAGCAATAGGATTGAGTCCCTTGGAGCAAGGCTGAATCAGGACATCAAGCTCATGCTCAGCAGAAGTTTATCCCAACTCTTTGTGAAAAGCCAAATCCAAGGAGATTTTACAGCCTTCCTTGTTAAGCCATTTCAGAGTTTTGCTGTGAACACGACTTCTAGTCTCCCTTAGTACACAAACTAAATCTTCTTTGCTGAAAATTAAGCTCATTTCTCCTTATTTTTCTCCCAGTGGACTAGAAGAATTGCTCTCATCACTTTTTCAAGTATCTTTAGTCTCCTGGAAGACTACTATTCGATCTCCACTTGGCTTCTCTTTCCTTGGCTAAAGAAATACAATTCCTTCAACCTATTTTGCTGATTACAAAAGTAATCAAACTACCAGAGAGGGTTCCCTTGCTCTGAGCACAAACCCTCTCTCAGAGAAGAGCCCTGAGATTTCCTTTCATCAAGCTTTTCTGCATGCTGCTGCTTCAGGCTGTGGGAGGCTTTTCCCCACCAGCATAACTGCACTGAAAGGAATATCAAGTTTTAATCTAACTGCTCTCAGTGTCTCAATAGCCTGAGGCATGTGGGCTGTGGGAACCCTCCTTGGGTTCTGGGTAAGTCTTTGAGGGGGTTAGGCTGATATGTGAGTTGGTTTATATTGCCTGACACTGGAGGTTGTCACAGGACCCTGAATTAGCCACGACTTTGAGACAACTCTCATGAGGATTTTAAACTCAGAAGCTCCCAGTTTTATTTGGATTAAAAGAAAAAATTCTGATTGATTGATTTCTCAGCTGAAGGAGGGGGAAAAAAGCAACATCTCCAGGGCATATTTCAGCCCAGATGCTAACCACAGGCTAGAATGAAATCCTTTTCTGGAGGTGAGACCAAAGGTTTACTCAGCCTGGACACCCAACCTTTAGATGGTCTCTATTTCATGAGATGAGTTACCTGCCTGTGCTCTTTTTTTCCTTTGCTTTCTCACAACCATCTCAAGTCCAAATAGAAGGAAAGGACTATTTATTTACCTATTTATTTCTATATTTGCTGATAGAGGCATAGTTTATGTTCCTGATTCCTTGGGTAGCAGCACTTTCATATCTCAAAGTATTTGTTTGGCACCCTGAGGTGGTGCTTTGGCCAAACAAATCCTCTCAAGTCTCTTCTTGAACTTATGCTGTATGTGATCACAGGCAGGTCTCAGGCTCCAAGCTCTACCAGTCCCTGCAACCCCCAATGCCTAGAGATTACAAACCCATGACTACAAACATCTACCAGTGCCAGTCTGCACGGGATCATGAGAAACACACTCAAGAAGAGCCTCCAACCAAGATGAGGGACAAGTGTGAAGCAGGATGTCCTGCAGTGATCAGGTGGACACCCTTCAGTTAGGTCTTTGCAGCTCCAGCTCTTTTTCTCCATTCTGTCCAAGATGGAACAGCCTTGACAATGGCAGGGAAGAGATGCAGTCATCAATGGCAGTGTTCTCCTTGGGAGTTCAGTCTCATGAGGGTGTGCAGATACTGCAACCAACCTGGCATCTAAATCAGAGCTTTCTGACCTCCCTCCCTTCACAGCCAAGGGACAGAAGTAGGCACTTCACAGTATGAATTTGATCTGCCCAAGCATGGATGTCTCCTTTTGGAGAAGATGCCTCCTGTTTGAAAGGCTCTCAGTGATGCATGGAGGGAGCAAAGGAGGGAAGCTCATTGTGGTGGTGAGATGAATCTCACTTTGGACTTCACCTTTGGCAATGATGGGGCAGTGACAGTGAAAAATGGTTGACACCAACATTTTGCTGGTCATCTAGCAACTGCTTCAGTGAAGTGCCAAAAGAAATGGTGCCCATTCTGCTTGGGCTGGAGCTTGGGAGGAATGAAATGTTCCTTGGGGGATGAGAAATATGGAAAAATGAAAGAGAACAGACAGCAGAGACTGACAGCTGGAGCCTGCTGGATCTATTGCTATTGACTGTAAGCTTGGGTAAGGTGGCAGTTATCAGCTGTAGCATCCTCCCACCTAAAAGTGGAAAGGAAATGTCAATACTGAAATGTTAAAGGCACAAAAAAAAATAAAAGAAGAAAGAAAGAGCAAAGCAGAGAGAGAATAGGAAATAATGGCACTGCAATGATTAAGACAGACAGACAGACAGTGATGTTGCTGTAGTGACTCTTGGCAGGGCTGGGAATGAAAGTCTACATTTCATTGTGGGAAAAGAGAAAAGGAGATGAATCTGCTCTTGTGCTGCCTGCAGAATCTGGTAGACTGCAAAACAGATTTCCTGGGTTCTCTAAAGAAATTGCTTAGTGGAAAAAACCAAGTCAGGAAGGTTCTTCTCTTGGCTTACAAAAGATACCTGGATATTGTACCTCCACCTCCAGCATGGGAGCAAAAGCATGGATCCATACTTCTCCATGTGTAGTGTAAGGTCTGCAATGGCTTGAGGTTAGTGGTTCCTCAAGGAAAAACAAGTAAAAGACAAATGTTCTTGCTGCTTTGAACTTGCTGGGCATTTCCTATTGCCTGAGGTGAAAATGAGTGTACATGTCTCAGCATGTGTGAGCAGGGGTCAGGTGGGCACACAGCATTGTTATAAATAAAAGGGAAGAGGCTGTCTTCTTGCATTGTGCTGGCAAGCAGGGTTTATTTCCCCAGAGATCCACATGTCCCATGTTATTTATGATCTCTAATGGCACCATCCCAAATGATGCCTGCTCCCCAGATGGGCCTGGTTTGCCAAAGGGGACTGTCCCACCAGTGCAGCTCCTGCCACCTCTTCCTCACTGTTCGGTGCCCAGCAGATGTGCCATTGTCTGTGGACACTCTAGAAGAACAGCTTCATGTTTTCCTTCTTTTATTCTCTTGAAGAAAGGCTGGGCATCCACAAATGGGGTGTTGTCCTGTGTATAGGCAGGAGTTGGACTCTCTGATCCTCCTGGGTCCCTTCCAGCTCAGGAGATTCAATGATTGATTTTAGGATGTTATGAAATCTTGAGGAGGCTTTTGAAGCACAAGGCAAAGTTATATTCCATGCAAACTGTTTCCTTGCAATGAAAGGTTTCAAGATTACAGCTCTCCAGGGCTTCCCCATACTCAAGAGAAGCACCCCAGATCCATGGATCTCCTCTCCTACCTCTGTGGCAGCTCTTGATTTGTGCCTATTGCTTACAGGGCAATTTCACAATATCTCTTGTTGCAAAGTCAGCTTAGGAAAGCCCTGCCTCACTGGCCAGCTTCTTCTTCTCACATCCACAAAGTGGACCAGGACAACACCAAAACCCATGTCACTGAAACATCTGAGCAAAAAAGAGAACCTTCTGGATGTTGTGGGTGGTTTTTTGGGAAGGGGATTGGGTATTTAAGGATTATTTTCAACTAAAGTTATTTAGCAGATTTCCATCCCTAGCTGATTTCATCCCAAGCTCAAAAAAACCCCAACCTTGTAATGGAGCAATTTCTGCCCTTCTCTCCTCAGAGGGAGGCAGCTGCTCTCTTTTATTCTTTTACTCCCAGATCAGTCCCTGCAGTCCCAGAGAAGTTACAAAAATTAATGGTGACAGCAAAAGAAACACAACCCAAAAAGAACTGCCTTGGCTATGCAACATCCCCTTCCAAAACCTGTGAGCAATGCCTGTGGTGCTGCAGATGAGGGCAGGAGGAGCCCTCAGGAGAGCATCCTTCCATCCCCATCCTGCTAAGAAAGCAGCCACGTCCCCCTAAGCACCCAGAGAGGGTCTTGGTTTAGGTCTGGCTCATACTGCTCTTTTCAGCTAAGTGGGAGGGAGAAATGGGGACAAAACCTCTGGAGTGGTGGTCAGAAGCAAGGCCAGAGGGAGCACATATACATACAAGAATGTTCATACACATCTCAGGCTTTACTTTGGTTGCCTCCTAAATAATGTCAAGAAGCATCTGGGTGACAAAAAGCAACCATCTCCTTCCTTCCCCTTGCAGGCCCAGCTCTGATTTTTTTCTTACCCAGTTTTCCAAGCTATTTCAGGTCCTGAAAGCCAACCCTTCCTGCACCCTACACCTCTTCTCCCTTCATTTTAATTCATGCTGGGAGAGAACCATGAAAACCAGGTTTCCCCTGCAGAGCAGCAGGGATCAGTGGTTGCAATTACAGCTCTCAAACTGATAATGTGCCAAGAGCCTAGATAATGATAGTGTCTGTCCATAGGATGGGGATATCCTCTGTTGTCCTAGCTCTGGGTAGCATGTGAAAGAGAGGAAAACCTGTTTAAACAAGAGAGTATTTCCTCAGCTGCTAGAAACCTGCATAACTTGCTGCCTTTCTAAAGGCCAGGATGGATGACCATAGCCCTGGGATGATTTCCCACCAAAGCTTCCCAAGAATCTGAATAGAGTAACAACAATTCATTGCAAGTCCTTAGCAAAAGAGGCACACAGCTTGGTGCTTAGATTTCCCCACCATCCCCACGAGTTTTATCTACAGCCAGACAATGCCATATTTATTTTCCCCAGCATCATCCTCTGCTTGTGTTACAAGAGCAAGACTTGAGGTACAAGATATTGGGCAAATAACTTGCCCAGTGCTTCCAAAAAGTCAGCAAGAGAGTCAGGAATCACAGCCTGGCATGGAGAAAATAAAAACATCTGTCCTGTGGCTGTGTGGAAAGCTGCAGGGGTGGGATTTAAGGGTGGTGGTGGGTTGGGGATAAGGAGAAAGGCACAAAAAGAAGGGAGCTGAGAAGAGAGCCTGCTCAATGAATGTATTTGAGTGGGAGGCAGTTAAAGGCTGGTTCATGCCTCACACATTCACAGCCACCCTTCTTTAAAAGGGTTTGAGTCTCCTTTACTCACTACCAAGGCAACTAATTCCTGCAGGAAAACAGAGAGTGGTTGGTAAACAGCCACAAACACAGCAACACCAAAGCCTGTTAGATATCTGCATAGTGGCCAAGCCCAGAGCAGTTCAGCAGATGCTGAGAAAACTTGGCACCTAGAAATACCTCCCACCACTGATTCCTGGGTATGCACAGCCCAATCCACTGACTCTGGAGAGCTGTGTCCACCTGGGTGGTGCATGGTGCATCAGATATCCTGCTCAGATCCTGATGGATGCTCAAGGAGAAGGTGGTCGGGCTTTTGTCAGTGGTGGCCAGGGACAGGACAAGAGGGAACAGGCACAAACTGGAACAGAGGAAGTTCCAGCTGAACATAAGGGGAAACTTCTTTACTTTGAGGGTGGTAGAGCACTGGAACATGTTGCCAGAAAGGTGGTGGAGTCTCTGTCTCTGGAGACATTCCAAACCTGCTTGGATGCCATCCTGTGCAATCTGCTCTAAGTGACCCTGCTCTGACAGGGGGGCTGGACTAGATGATCTCCAGAGGTCCTTTCCAACCCCTAACATTCTGTGATTCTAAGAGGAGCCTTGGAAGAGCAGAGAGCAAGCTCTGCAAGGCATCTCCACTCACATGGTTAATGATGTTGATCTGACTTATGGGCACTGCAGATGTCAGAGCCTAGACTTGAACCTCAGCATCCCACACTGGGACAAGGGGGAAGGAAAGCCTGTCCTCATATGTCATGGGAGGAGTCCTGAGACATGCCTCTGCAGGTGGCACACCATGATATGAGGAGGAGAGGGGCAGCACTGGCTATCAGCTCTCCCAGGGGAGCTCACAGACCTCAGGGAGAGAAGGGGGCTGGAGCTCAGCTGGCAGAGCCTTGGCTTAGTTACAGCATCAGTGATGACCCTGTGGCCTTTGTGAAAAAGTGTCCTCAGCCCTCAGACTGGAAAGGGTGGACACCTCTGGCTGATTTATCCAGAGGCACTGACATAGACAAGCAAGGTCCTAGCCCAGGGAAGTTTGTAGAAGATGGATAACACAGCAGAGATATTAATGGGCCATGAGGGAAGGCAGCAGAGAACGTGAGGAAGCTACTGGTACCTGACACTTGCCTTCCAAAGATAATTATCCCTTGTCTGGCTGATGGAGGGATTTGAACTTGCTGTTTCCTATGCTGGAAGCACAAATCTCTGGGTTGTGCACAAAAGAACAAGGACATCTCTAGACTGCTGCCCCATCCCTTCTGATTCTCAAGCCTCCAGCCAGCCATTCACGATTAACAACATGCACACAGGACAGCATCTCCACATTAACCCACGACCACTGTTTGCCCTCAGACAAGCCTAAGGGCAACTGAGAGCTCTCCACACACAGCATCTACCTCCTCAATAGCTGGGTAAGTTTACAGTCCCTGTTGGCACAGCCCCTTGCTGGTTGCTGTGCTTATGTCCATAGATGCTAAGGATGGGTTTCCATCCAACCAGCCATATCCAAACTGATCACCTGGTGCTCCCTCAAGGCTAAGAACCACAAGGAAATGCAACTGATCTTAATGGACAGGTGGCAAACAGATCAGTCATCCTGAACCCTGGAAAAGCTTGTTCTCCTCTCTTTGACTAGAAAGGGAAAGAAGGCTGATAAGCTCTGATGCTCTACCTCTATCATCTCCCCCTAAGAGCCTAAAAAGCCATGTTGGAGTCATGTCTCACAGAAAGGGACTCCTAAGCCACAGCTCAGGAAACCCACTCTAGAGAGAATGTAGACTAGAGGTAGAAAGATGAGGATGTGATGATCACTAGAGCAGAGCAGTACTTTTCAGCAGCACTAACAGTGAAGCCCATTACACTTGCAATGTGAAGTCTTCACCCAGGTGAAGGAGGAGCAGTGAGAGTTTGTTACTCTGCTAGGCAGGGCAATGTAATGCATCTCATCTTCTGACCCTGACCTCTTCTTGACAAAAGAGTTCTCCAGTTATCAAAAGTCACTGGAAATTTTGGGGTGCTTCCTTCACCAGCTTTGTTGCCTTTCTCTGGACACGCTCCAGCACCTCAATATCCTTCTTGGAGTCAGGAGCCCAAAGCTGAGCCCAGGATTCCAGCTGTGGCCTCCCCAGTGCCCAGCCCAGGAGGACAATCCCTGCCCTGCTCCTGCTGCCACACTAGTGCTGCTCCAAGATAGTGACTTCACAGATGACCTTGATTTCCATGGGCACCAAGGTGCCTTTACTGGTTTTCCACATGTACAATGGAAGCAGGATTTCTCACCCAAAGCTGCCAGCTATGAAAGATGCCCCTGCTGACAGCAGGGGGGTTGGACTAGATGATCTTTAAAAGGTCCTTTCCAACCCAAACCATTCCATCATTCCATGATTGTAAAGAGACTTTCTGCAGTGGTGGACAGAGAAGACACAACTAACCCAGCTCCTTGCAGAGGGCCAAGGGTAGAGAGCAAAGGAACCTCATGGCCACAGCAGAGCCAGGAAAGCTCAGCAGAGAAACTACTTGTAGAAAATGAGCTGTCATTGCCTCTGCTGAACCTTTCCCTCTGCAGAGCCAATATTGCAGGTTTCATTTCCAGGCAGCAAGCTGGAAAGTTTTCCTTCCCTGTCTGCAGATGCCAAAAGGTGTCTGAGATGAGACAGAAAACTTTCAAAGCTGCTCATCACAAAATGCACCACAAGGAACACTCCCAGGGCTGGAGTGATGCTCTGCTGAGCCCTCTGCATGCTTTCTACCTCCCTCCACCACAGCCTGTCAGGAGTGGGACAGTCACAGCCTTTGCCTGTCAGACTGTGGGATTTCTCTCTTTCTCCCTGCCTGTCTCTGAGCCTTTGGTGCAATGCAGTATTTTCTGCTCTAGCTGCTTCGCTCACTGGAGCCCTGCGAGCGCTGGAGAGAAGGAAGGGCTTGCTTTGCAAACCTCCCTGCATGCAGTTACCCTTCCCAGCTTTGGTGGGTCCATGCTTAGCTCAGTGGTCAAGAAAGAGAGTGAAGAAGACCTTTGATGCCCCTGTTCTGCTGCCTGCACTTAGCAAAGTGAAGACTGGGCTAGGAGGACCAGCAAAGAGGTCCAGTAGGAGAGCTCAGTTTCTGGGAAGCTTGTGTCCAGAATAACAGCCTGCCACTCACAAAACATCTCAAGATGTTTGTCCTTGTATCAGCAGGACTAGGGCAGTAATCATCCTCCTGTAGTGGGCATTGGGGAGGTCAAACCTCAAATCCTGAGTTCAGTTTTTGGCCCCTCACTCCAAGAAGGACATGGAGGTGCTGGAGGGTGTCCAGAGAAGGGCAAGGAAGGTGGGGAAGGGTCTAGAGCACAAGTGTTGTGAGGAGCAGCTGAGGGAACTGGGCTTGCTTAGCCTGGAGAAGAGGAGGCTCAGGGGAGACCTTCTGGCTCTCTGCAACTCCCTGAGAGGAGGCTGGAACTGGGTGGGGAAGGGTGGGGAGTAGACATAGGGCACAGACCTCCCATCTCTCTTCCTCATTCCTGTCCACTCTAATGAGAAGCAGGCAGAGTCTCTCCTTCCCTAGCAGCCATGGAGCTCATTTGAAGCAATTTGGAGGCAATTGAATGAAAAGGAATAAACAAGTGGATATTGCAGTTTATGGGCAGCTGAGTCAAGCCCACAGGCAGTGATTAGAGGTCCACAGTCCCTTTTATGGCCACAGTAAAGAAAATGACTGAAATTTGTTCCATTTTAGCTGCAAAAAGGAGGCAAAGTTGGATTGTCAGTTATGCCACCTTTTGATATTCAGCTGGAGGGGGAAAAAACCCAAACACCCCAAAACCAAAACAGAGCAGGTTTCTTGGTTTAATTTAAAAATTAAAAATGTCCTCTCCTTGGGATAAAAGAGCCTGTGGTTTGGTTTTGGGTAGGGTCCCCATCACACCACTCCTTTACAAGTTAACCCCCAACCATAGAACCATTTAGACTGGAAAAGAACTTCACAATCATTGAGTTCAACCATAAACATAACATTGCCAAGTCCACTACTGAGCCATGTCCCTCAGCACTACCTCTACATGTCTTTTAAACACCTCCAGGGATAGTGACTTCACCACTGCCCTGGGCAATCAGTTCCAATCCTGCCCCATGGGCCAGAGATGACAAATACTGTCACTGTACTGCTGCAAACCCCAGTCCTGCCAACTGCAGAGCATCAGGAGCCACTTTCCCACCTCCTCCCTCCTCACAAACAGTTTGGAGCTCAGCCACAACCCTGGAAGAGGGCCCAGATATTTATGTTTTCTGGACCTTGGCTCATGGCAGCTAGTGTTTGGTTTTGAAAACAACTGCTGATTAAACAGAAATCCCCTGCTGAACAAACAAAAAGACTCTTTTCTTCCCCATTTTTGCCCATCCAGTTCTATGCCTAAGCTGGACCAGGACTGTTTTGCTGGACAAATCTCTCCTCAGCAGATTCCAGCAGCAGATCCAGTGCTTTGACTCACACCTGCCTTGATGTTCCAGGGACTCAGAGCCTGCAGAAGCTGGGAGATAGTTTGGATGATGAGGGAAAAGGCTTTTCTCAAATGGTTCAACTAACACTTAGCACAACTGAGAGATAAAATACTAAATAAGCTTCAGTATAGTCCCTCAGCCCTGCAGGGTTTGATTTCAGTCCTTACCACCTTTGCTTGCAAAGTAGCCATCACTGGTGACAGCCCTTGCAGTCCACAAATACTCATCATGCCTCTGGAGTTTCCTTCACTTAGGTGAGCCCCAAGGACCAGTGCAGGGTCTCTCTCTCTTCCTTGCACAGCCTGCACAACTACTTCACCACATAAATGATCTAAAAATGGGCACAAGCTAACCCCCACCCATCCTGAACATGACTTCTAGGACAAAGGAAAACATCTTGAACCTGCAGCCCAGAGGGCAAACCATATCCCTGGGCTGCAGCAAGAGGATGGTGGCCAGCAGGTGGAGGGAGGTGATTCTCCCCCTCTTCTCTGCTCTAGTGAGGCTCCAGCTGGAATGTTGTGTCCAGTTCTGGAGCCACTATTACAGGAGGGATATGGAAGTGCTGGAGCAAGTCCAAAGAAGGGCCAGGAGAATAAGCAGAGGACTGGAGCACCTCTGCTATGAGGACAGGCTGAGACAGTTGGGGTTTTTCGGTCTGGAGAAGAGAAGGCTCCAGGGAGACCTTCTTGTGGCCTTCCAGTATCTGCAGGGGCTACAACAAAGCTGGGGAGGGACTGCTTAGGAGGTCAGGTAGGGATAGGACTAGGGGGAATGGATGCAAGCTAGAGGAGGGTGGGTTTAGATTGGATATTAGGAGGAAGTTCTTCCCTGTTAGGGTGGGGAAGACACTGGAACAGGTTGCCCAGAGAGGTTGTGGAAGCTCCAGCCCTGGAAGCTTTGAAGGCCAGGCTGGATGGGGCTGTGGGCAACCTGCTCTAGTGGGAGGTGTCCCTGGCAGGCAGGGGGGTTGGGACTAGATGATCTTGGAGGTCCCTTCCAACCCTGACAGTTCTAGGATTCTACCTCAATGTGCAAGCGCAGGATGTCACCCTCAAGTCAGAAGACAATTAAACTGCTGAGCCAGCATTTGTTTTTTCTTATGGCTGCTTAAAACCCCATCAGGGAGGCACCCAACTGCCTCTGCCATCCCAACCCAAATGGCTGTGGAATGGAGCCCAGAGTGAGACACTCAACTGGATCCTAGCAAATCAGCATCACATCACGTGGGCTAAGCACTAACGAAGGGCTCCTAACGACCAGGGTTCATCATCAGCAAGTAAAGACAAAAGATAAAGAACCACTGAGGTCTCCAAACAACCTCAACCCCCTTCTGCTCTGTCTGTTGCCTGCTGCTTTCTTCCCAGGAGGGTAAAGTCTTTTTTGTTTTGTGTTTTGTTGTTTCTTTCCCTGGGGAGTGTTTTCCTCCCTGTAACTGGCAAAGGATTTCAGGGCTCATTCAGGAGAAATTATTCAGCCTAAACAGAGGTGCAGTAAATCTTAAGTGGCAAACAATAGCTGATTCTCCCTTCAGACACACAGAGCCTACAAAGCTCATCTCCTGCTAAGCAATAGTGTGTCCCACTACAGCTGCTGATGGCAAAATTTACAAGGGTGGCATTTGTTGCCTTATGTGCATCCATATTTAGATTGCCACAGGGCCTCCCTTTCCCACAGCAGCACAAGGCAACCCATCATTGCATGTGTGAACTGGTCACCAGGGGAAAGACAGATAGACAGAGAAAGGGCTCAGCAGCTCTCAGTTGGGAAAAGACTCAGTCATACACATTTTTAGTTGTTACCAAATCTTGATGCATTTGGTGCTGAAACACTGGCCCAGGTTGCCCAGAGAGGTAGTGAATGCCTGGAATCATTCCAGGTCAGGTTGTCTGGGGCTCTGAGCAACCTGAGCTAGTTGAGGATGTCCCTGTTGACTGCAGGGGGTTGGACTAGATGACTTATAAAGGTCCCTTCCAACCCAAACCATTCTATCCCACTATGATTCTCTGATTCTATTTTGCTTGTTAAATGAGGACATGAAAAAGTGGAAGAAAGAACAGAGCAGCTTGTGTAAATGAACTAGGATTAGCAGCCCCATGTATTGTATTTAAGCCTCTCACCTAGTTGAACTTGCACTTCTCTTTTTGGAAAGCCTGGTCTTGGCATCAAAGCTCTACTGTTGAAAGTCATTTTACCCACTCTGAACACAGCAGATCCATCTGGAAGAAGGTGAAGCCTCAGACCCACCTACAGCACTCAGATCTTTGCCCTAGCACCCAAGCTGGCTCCTCCTTTTTTCTCCACCAGTACTCAAAGCACAGCCTAAGTCTGCAGCATCTGGAGGGTGGTGGTGCTGCTCCTCAAGGAAGAGAACCAGCCCAAGACACAGCAAATCCCTCCCATGGGTTTCATGCCAGCAACCAGCTGAAACAACACTGTGGCTAGCACAAGCTTCGGCCACTGAATGGAAATAGCTGCTGGCAAATCCTCAGCAAACCACATTTCTCCCCTGGCTGAGGACTTGGCCTTCTGTGTTTAGATCTTTCATCACATTGCACACCCACTCCTAGCTGCCATCTGCCAGGCACACCATGCCCCAGGCCAAGTCTGGTGCCGGCTGCTTCTCCCTACGCAAAGCCTCCCCAGTCCAGATATGCCCAAGTGCTTCTGCACACTCCAACTGCTCTTCTCAGCCCAGAAAGGAGCCAAGTTGGGAGCTCTGCTGTCATTTCCCCTACCCCCACATCAGCTGTAGCAGGAGTGAGCAACTGCTTTGGCTTCTCTTTACCTTTCAGGGCCATCTGGACATCCTCAGACCTCATGCTAAGGGGAATGGAGGAGGGCCAACAACACCTTCATGGTGGCACCCAGGAAGCAGCTTACAGCCTGGAAGCAGGAGGTTTATGTACATTCATCAACTACTCAGGGCTTCCTCGCACTCCTTTATGGCTGCAGAGTCCTCTGGGAATGGTATGGACTCCTAATGGATGCTGCATTAGCTAATCCAGTGATTCAATTACTTCTAAATACTCTCTGGTGGCAGGGGCTGGCCTTCCTGCTGGCTTACTGGAAATAGTTCCTCTGCCAGGGGGAGGGGAGAAGACTTTCCATGACAAGAAGCATCCTCCTCTCTTTTCTTTGTGCTGTCTTTCCACAGGTAGTGCTCAACCTCCAGTGGCACAGATGGAGGCAGATAGACCTGAGACTCGGCAGCATGGTTTAGTAGCAGACTTGATAGTGCTGGATTAATGGTTGGACTGGATGGTCTTAGAGGTCTTCTCCCACCTAAATAATTCTCTGATCACTAAAGGGAATGCCATAAGTATGAGCATCAGGCTGGACAGACTCCTATCCAAGAAATCACTACATATTCTATTACCCAAAATCATATTGCAGCTTCAATGGGACACCTCCAATTCCCACCCTGAGCTCCTCCTCTGTGGCTGAACATACTCCCCTGGGGCACTTCAGACAGGCATTGCTTTAGGCATATGCCTAGATATCACCTGTATGTCCCACAGAAATCTTCAGCTAATGCTTTGCTGTGTGGACAGAGCTTCACAAGCCTAGCAACAGGATTGGTCTTGCTGCTTGAAAGCACAGATGAGATGAAAGACAAATTCAACATGCTCAGAGGAGTAAGAAGTTCATGCCAGAGAAGAGCAGGTTTGATCCTGTAATGATGAAGAGCTGTAACCAGCTTCACCTGGTGGATTCTACACATCCAAAACACTGCTCCCCTCTGGAGAGTCATCAGCCAGCCCATGGGAGTGGCTGCTCTTAGTCTCAAGTGAGATTTAGATACTAATACACTTATTGCTTGTGTGAGCTATTGTAGGGAATCCTTCTCTGGCAGGGGGATTGGACTAGGTGATCTTTCCAGGTCCCTTCCAAGCTCTAACATTCTGTGATCCTGGAACAGGCAGAAAAATGAGGAAAGATTTGCACAGAACAGGAGTGCCAGGTCCAATTCCTTTTGATTTGTCAGGGATGAGCCATCAAAGAAGATCCACTTTTGGCTTTCCTTTTACATGAGGGTTGCCATATTCACTTTTGACCAGGGAAATGCTAAAGTTTAGACAAAAAAATATAGTCTGCATAGCCTTAAAAGGGAAAGAGAAACATCTTAAAGGCTTCTACCCAAACCAGAAACCACAAGACAGGGATTCACACACTGGTTCATAGCTTTACAGAGGAGAAGGGATCAAATACAGATGGATAAATAGATATAAGGTACACATAACATATATGTATATAAAAAAATGCACCACAAAATACATATGTAGATGTATCACCACTTTCCACAACTCCCTGAGAGGAGGTTGGAGCCAGGTGAGGGTTGGTCTCCTCTCCCAAGGAAGAAGTGATAGGACAAGAGGAAATGGCCTCAAGTTGCACCAGGAGAGGTTTAGATTAGAGAGGAGGAAATATTTCTTCCCTGCAAGAGTTGTTAGGCATTGGCCCAGGCTGCCCAGGGCAGTGTGGAGTCCCTATCCCTGAGGGGGCTGAAAAAACAAAGATGTGGTGCAGAGGGACATGGGTTAGTGGTGACCTGGCAGTGTTGGACTAACAGTTGGACTGGATGATCATAAAGCTCTCTTCCAACCAAACACAACTCCATGATTCTGTGTAATCCTGTATGCATATACACAAATACCCATGAACTATCTCCCAGCAAGTAACTCCCCACTGTGGAGGAGCCGCAGTGTTTGCAACATGCTGCTGCAGAGCATGGAGTCAAGCGATGTGGAACTGCATTAATTACAGTCTCACTCAGTGCCTGTCCCAGGCTCAGGCTCTCAGGGTGGAATTGTTATTTGCAAGTGGTTTAACACCCTGCTGCCACTGCTCCTCAGTTCCCAGCTAAGAGGAGCAGGAAAAGTGCTGTTCACAAGCAGCTCAGCTCACTGCTGCTCTGTAAAAAGGGAGAGCAGTAAGGATTTGGAGACATTAGTGTGGCCTTTCAGTACTTAAAGGGGCCTAGAAGTAAGGTTGGGACAATCTGTTTTACAGGGCTTGTTGGGACAGGACCAGGGCTGATGGTTTGAAACTAAGAGGGAGATTTAGCCTAGATCTAAGGAAGAAATTTTTCACACTGAGGGTGGTGAGAGACTGTCCCAGGCTGCCCAGAGAGGTGGGAGATGTCCCAGCCCTGGAACCATCCCAGGGATGTTTTTGTTCAAGAGAAGACTGATTCTGACTTTCTGCTGTCCAAGGCTGCCAGATCATCATCTCTTACTGTCAGCATAAGGCAGGCACCCTCCTCTAGTGTGGAAAAGAGGGAGTCTGAGACCTCCTTCATGCACATACTCTGGACACAAAGCCTCCCTCCTCCTGTCAGCTGGGAGGAACCTAGATGTGCTGGTCCTGGGCAAGGCATGCTCTGAGCTGCCCATCACTGGGAGGAAGCATGCTGGGGACTGCAACTAGTACTGCAGTCCTTCTTGGAAATGGTAACAGAGTTGTTTGGGTTGGAAGAGAGCTTTAAGATCATCCAGTCCAACCACTGACCCAGCACTGCCAGGTCATCACTAAACTGTATCCCTCAGCACTACATCTCCAGGGCTTTGCAACCCCTCCAGGGATGGGGACTCCACCACTGCCCTGGGCAGCCTGGGCCAGGCCTTGACAACCCTTTTGGGGAAGAAACTCTTCCTAATATCCAAACTAAACCTCTCCTGGAATAACTTGAGGCCATTTTCTTGTCCTACCACCTCTTCCTTGGGAGAAGAGCCCAAGCCCCCCCTGGCTCCAGCCTCCTCTCAGGGAGTTGCAGAGAGCCAAAAGGTCTCCCCTGAGCCTCCTCTTCTCCAGGCTAAGCAAGGCCAGTTCCCTCAGCTGCTCCTCACAGCACTTGTGCTCTAGACCCTTCCCCACCTTCCCTGCCCTTCTCTGGCCACACCATAATGGAAGTCTGGCATTCATCTGAGGAAATCCTAGACAATCCAAATGTGCTATTCCCACTCCACAGCCATAAAGTACTTTTTCCCCCTTCTAGAGCACACCTCAGGCATTCAGGAAGATCCACAGCCACAGAAGATGCCAGGAGGACAAAGGGCATTTTGCTAGCACTGCTTGTTCCCCCCAAGGATGGCAATGATGGAGTTAATGGGGCTCCCATCTGCATGCTGAGCAGGCACCTTGCCAGAGGCTGGAAGTCTGGTAAATTGAGGCACATCTTCACTCCCTGGGAACAGATTGTTAACTCAGTTCAGCTCAGGGTGAGAGGCACTGCTGAGCAGCTGTCATTAGCTGCAAGGATTCAGTGGTCATGACTGCCTGTCACTGGCACAGCCAGAGCTGCACAGGACTGGAGAGCTAGGAGGAGGAAGTGGTTTTGGCTCTTGACCAAGCCTTGCAGTCCTTGCTCCACTAGCATTCCTGTTCCTTGTCTGGGTACATCCTGCTGTGCTCAGGGAGTGTTTCATGTTCCTCCTCTGGCAACCAGCCTACTACCATGCAAGACATTAAGCTGTTGGAGAGTGTCTAGAGAAGGGCTATGAAGATGGTGAAGGGTCTGGAGGGGAAACCTTATGAGGAGCAGCTGAGGTCACTTGGTTTGTTTAGCCTCAAGATGAGAAGATTGAGAGGAGACCTCATTGCCATCTTCAACATCCTCCCAAGGGGTAGCAGAGGGGCAGGGACTGATCTTCTCAATCTAGTGGACAGTGATAGAACCAGGGGAAAGGGGATGAAGCTGAGTCAGGGGAGGCTCAGGCTGGAGGTGAGGAAAAGGTTCTTCACCCAGAGGGTGGCTGGGCTCTGGAGCAGCCTCCCCAGGGAAGGTGTCTCAGCATCAAGCCTGGCACAGTTCAAGAAGCCTTTGGACAATGCTCTCAGGCACATGGGGTGACTCTTGGGGTGTCCTGCACAGGTGAAGGAGCTGGACTCAAGGTTCCTAGTGCGTCCCTTCCAGCTCAGGAAATACTGTAACACTGTGTGATACTGTGAAGACTGCTTAGCTACAGTTACATCTCCAGGTTGTATAGTTACATCCCCAGGTCAGTCCCAAGTCCATCCCTTCATGCCAATCCCAATGCAAGGCCCAACAGGTTTGTTGGTCTTGCTGAATTACATGAGATCCTGCAGAGCTCTGGTGGGAAATGGGGCAAAGAGACTCCCAGCTTCATCATCCTAGCAGACACACTATGGCAAAGACAACATACTGGGTGCTCCAGCTTGAGCTGCTGGAAAACCAGTTTAGTTGAGCTACAGGACACTGGTGGTCCTCTAAGAAAGATGGGGACAGAGTTTTTAGCAGAGCCAGGCAGCCACCTCACCCCAAAGGCCATGACTGCTAGCAGTAGAGCAACTGAGCATCTCTGTGGACCCAAGGGACATCTCCCCAAGACAATGGACAAGGTCAACAACAGAACTGGCTTCTCCAGGATTCTTTCTGGGACCAAACCATCAACTAGGCTTCAGCTAGTGAAGCCACATCATCAAATCCCCTTCTAAAAACCTGCCAAACCAGCAGCTATAGCTACCAGGAAACCTCTGCACTGTAAGGGCAAATACAGGAACATCATCCATTTAGAGAAAAACCTAACAAATCCACAGCTCTCCCTGTGCTGCTCCCTGGAGCTGGAGCTCAGATACAAAATTATGGATCTATTATCTAGCCTACAGGAAAAAATCCATCAGAATTCATGGCTGTAGGACACATAGTGCACACTGGAGCAGTTTCAGCACAGTCCAGCAGAAGCTGGGGGTGGGTCTCCATCTGCTCCAGCCAGCTTGCTGCAATGGCAAGCTCACAGTCTCTCTCTGTGTCCTCAGTGCACTTGTGAGGATCAACATGGGAACTTCCTCACTGAATCACAGCCTCACTAAGCTTGGAAGAGACCTGTAAGACCATCATGTCCAACCAGCAACCTATCCCCACCATATTACTAAACCATGGCCCTAAGCACCACATTTAGTTGTTTTTGGAACCCCTCCAGGGATGGTGACTCCAGCACTGCCCTGGGCAGCCTGGGCCAATGCCTAACAGCTCTTGCAGGGAAGAAATGTTTGCTGATATCCAATCTAAACCTCCCCTGGTGCAACTTGAGGCCAATTTCTCTTGTCCTGTCACTGGTAACCCAGGAGAAGAGACCAACCCTCATCTTGCCACAACCTCCTTCAGGCAAAGAATTAAAAAATAAGCCAAGGAAATTTATTTATAACCTTGAGAGAAAAGCACATTGGAGTTTTGAAAACAAAGCTAGAGAATGCCACAATTGCCAGCATCCATGCTTTAATTCAACCCCTTTCATATCTACTCATTATATTATAATCTTCTCATGTAGAGAGAGCTAAGGTCTCCCCTGAGCCTCCTCTTCTTCAGACTAACCAACCCCAGTTCCCTCAGCTGCTCTTATCTCCAGAGCCTTCACCAGCCTCCTTGCCCTTCTCTGGACACTCTCCAGTGCCTCTATGTTTTTCTTATAGTGAGGGGCCCAAAACTGAACACAACATTGGAGATGCAGCCTCACCAGGGCCCAGGGGACAGCCACTTCTCTAGTCCTACTGACCACACCATTTCTGATCCAGGCCAGGACCCCATTTGCTCTCAGCAGGCAGTGAATTCCAAGCTGCACTTCCAGCATCACAGGGCATTAGAATGGAATTGGTCACAGCTTCAAGAAATGAGCTGGAAAGTTTGCAGAGCAGCAGCAAGGCAGGCTCATTGCTTTCAGCTGATAAAAAGCCTGAAGAGCATTTTCATTAAATCCATTGAGGGGAAACCCCAGGACCAGTGGCAGAAGGGGACAAGGGGTTGTTATGGAGAAAAATCCTCTCTTAAGCCACAGAGAAATCTTAGAGAGAGGCTCAGCAGGGGCACAGTGAATTATGAAGGAAAAAAAACCCCTCACCCAAACCATCAACAGCTTCTACAAATGAAATGACCACAGCTCTGTAACAAACCAGCTCTGAAAAATATGCACTAAAACCCCACGAGGAGATGGAATCCAAACTGTGGAACTGCACAACTTTATCACAGCCCATATAGCAACTAGCAAAAAAAGCCTTCCCACAGCTCAGCCTGCAGAGCTTTGGAGGAAGAAAGGTTAGGGATTTCATCTCTGTCAAGCTGTGAGCAGCTCTGGTGCACAGCAGAGAAACCACTGGAGTGAAAGCTTTCCAGGGCAGGATCTGTCTCCTATCACATTGCCTGCTTGGATGGTGTTTAAATAATAGAATGAGAAAGTGCAACGTGGGGACAAGTCCTTCTGCAGGCAGACAGCTGCTGCTTGCCTGCCAAACCCTAACCAGACCCCATCAGGTTTATCTTCAGCAGCCAGCCACCAAGCAGGTGCTTGGAAAGAAAACATCACTGTGGTGGAGGAGACATCTCTGAAGCCCTGCCTTCTGACTTAAACCCCTTGCTCTGGACTCACTCCAGATCATATGCCTTGCTCCCTGATCCAACCTTCTTCTGCTTCTTAGTCTCTGTCCCTAACCAGGGACTCAGCTGTGCCTGCTGCTTTCCCACAGCCTTTCCCTGCTGTGGTGCTCAATGCCAGCTTCTGCCCCTTCCCTGCTCCTTGATTTTGGTGCATGTTGTTTCCACAGGTTTGTTACCTTCCATCCAACTTCAGCCACAGCCCTGCTTGCTCTTTGAGTACCAACACTCATGATTTGGGGACCTCTAACACTGTGCCCTGTTCAGAGGAGAGCTAGCTTGGCTTCCAATAACCCACACCATAACGGAGAGAAAACCTAGGTCTCCATTGAGGTGTCCTCTTTCCATGGTAGTATTTGCATTTGTAACTTGAATTCTACATCAAATACTGAATTTGAGTGTGACCTGGCAAAGGAATAATGGTTTACCATCAAAGAACCTAAATGCAAGTTGGCCAAGGGACTTATCCATAAGGAGCCTGTGGAGGAAACCTTCCCCACGTGGAGGATCTCAATAGCAGAGTCTCAGTGGAGTTGACTAGACAGAAATAATCTCTCCTTCTCAGCCCAGCCCTGGTCCTCCCTCTCAATTCAGGTGGAGAAAGGCTCTGAAGAGAGAAATATTTCTTCTTTTCAAGTGCTTCCTCCTCCATGCTACAAAGTGTTGTCCCCACCCTCCTCTGGCCTCTGCAAAGTGGGAACATGCAGCACATCAACCTTTCCCTGGGAAGCAGACTCCCAAGGAATAAGTGATGCCATTTTCTGCAAGTGAACTCTAAAGAGGAGGAAGCCTTTGTTTCTTAGATCCTTTCAGGTGCTGATCAATAAAGAACCTTCAAACCTCCACAAACACACTTTTCCCTGCAGTCAAACCAACCAAACTTCGAGGCTGCCTTTGCTCTTTCTGCTGATGGACAGCTTTTCTTCCAGCCTTGCTTCCCCACCCCTTCCAGAAGGTCTACCCAAGGAGGACCCAGGGTCTGCACATTGAGTATTCAAAGCCAGCAAACAGCTACTACATCTAGAGAGCCAATTAGTAAAGAGGGATGACTGCCACAGGAGCACTGCCTGATCTGACTTCCTGGGGTGGGGGAGCAGAGAGGGTGACATCCTAGTGACATGGGGCAGCCCAGCTCAGTCCCAGCTGCATGACCACCTCATTCATAATGCAGCTGCCTTGGCCCCTGCTTTTCCCTCTTGCTCTCCATACTGGATGAAGAGAGGGGAAAAAAAAATCCCTGCTCATTAGCAACAACAGACAGAAGGATCCCAAGGGCAAACTTTAGATTGTATTCATAAAATCCACTCTCCTCTCAGGCACTCTGTCTCCCTGTGGCAGGTCTGCTCCACAGAGAATCTTTAAAAATACTGGGTTTATTTCAGCAGTGCCAAAAATCGAGGCCACTTTATGCTAGACACAACACCATTAAGTAGATCATCTCTGCTCTGTGGAGCTTAAACATTTAAAGAGTCAAGACAATGTCTAATGGGAACAAGAGACACAGGGAGGTGAGCTGACTTCCCAAAATTGTATTGGAAATGAGTTTCAGGGCTGGAAATATCACTGTGGTCTCCAGCCAGAGTTAGGATTGCTACAGCACAGTGGCACTGTCACAGAGAATGGTAGGGGCTGGAAGGGACCTCTGGAGATCATCCAGTCCTACCCCACTGCTCCAGCAGGGTCACCCACAGCAGCTTGCCCAGGGTCACCTCCAGTTGGGCTTGGAATCTCTCCCCACAAGGAGACTCCACAGCCTCTCTGGGCAGCCTGGGCCAGGGCTCCAACACCCTCACACCAAACAAGCTTCTCCTCCTGCTCAGCTGGAAGCTCCTGGCTTCCAGTTGGTGCCCAGTCCCCCTTGGGCTGTCCCTGGGCACCACTGAGCAGAGTCTGGCCCCAGCCTCTTGCCCCCAGCCTTCAGCTCTTGCTCAGTATTGAGCAGCTCCCCTCTGGGGCTGCTCTTCATCACATTAATACTAAGTGTAAATACTCCAAGTGCTGGAGTAGCTCTTATTTTTCTTGGAGACTGCCCTACACCATGATCACCAGTCTGATATTTAATCTGAAGCACTTTTCTTTACAGTTTACAGCACAGTTGTCTTTCCTTCCTTGGTTTTTACACACTTCAGAGATTTTCAGTCACTTAGGATGGGCTCCTACCTGTCATTGGCTGGCAGAACTTCATCCTTGAACTTCTTGCTGCTCCTTTCCTCAGCTCACTCTGGTTTGTCAAAGCCACACAGGTTAATACCATGCCAGATTACCAGTGCTGGCACTGCAACCACTCTGAAATACCTGCACAAGGGAAAATGACCTCCTATTTGAAGAGCACTGCAGAGAATGGAGGTTGGACTAGATGGTGGGGCAAGGGGTGGAGTTGATGACCTTTAAAGGTCCCTTCCAGCCCAAAACATTCTATGATGATTCTTTGGTGAATAGTGCTCTGCACCCAGAGTAGGAGCCAACACTTCCCTGTCACTGGCCTGGGATGCAGATACATGACAAGATGACACCAGAATGTCCCAAGTTCTGCTCAAGCCTTGACAAGCTTGGGTCTATTTAAAGGAAGTTACTGGCCTGACAACTTCTCCTCATCAGATAAAGTGGGATCAGCAGTGTCTCTCTTTAGGCTACAGATGATCACTCAGTCTGGATTTAAAGAGGTTAAGACAATACCTCTGAGCTCATTTGGGACCCATCAACAGAAACCATAATAGCTACCACCAGTCCAACACCGCAAACAGGTGTGGCTAAGGCTGTATGTCACTGTGGATAAAAGCTGATGGTTGAAGTAACCTTGTAGCATCCTGGGATGGGAAGACCCTTTGGCCAGCAAGGGAAGAAGCTTTTCACAGAATCAGAGAATCATTTAGCTTAGAAAAGCCCTTTAAGATCACCAATTCCAACCATTAACCCAGCACTGTGCAGTGTTGTCCTTCCATGTAGACAGAAACCAATGCAGACATGACTGGGAGATTGTTTTTTTTCCTCTTTATCTCTTTAATTTGTGTCTGGTCTTGTAGAAAGATGGTTTGGAATAATGAATGTTCTTCAGAGCTGGCAAATATAATCTCCCAAGGATCCTCACTTGGGCTGGTGCCTGGTGATGTTTTGTATTAATGATTCAGGCCTGGGAGATCATTGAGTTTGCTGGAGATGATAATGAAAGAAGGGCAGTGGTTAAGACTCAGAAGGACTTCACCATTTTGCAGGCTGATCTTAAGAGAGAAGGTGAATTGGCACAGAGGTAGAACATGAAATTTAATGTGGCTAAGTGTGAAATGATGCATGGGGGTAAGAGCAGCCCCTGGGCTAAGGGCATGTTAAATGATGCTGAATTAGTAACACCAAGGGGTAAGATTTAAACTTAACAGACAGAATCTACATTTACCATCACTGTAGAGTGATGTAATATAATATCTCAGGGTCAGGCCTCTCCAGGAGGTCAACAGAAGCAGGTGAGGGCAACAGCAGGCTCAGCTGATGACCCTTAAGGTAGTTAGAAGGAGACTCATTTGCTTCCCTTTCTCCTGATGCCAAGCATCTTTCTCAGCTGCTACTTACAGCTGTCAGGCAACTGGGGCTGCTCACACCCTGCTTTCTGATCTTTATTACTTTGCCAAAGTGTAATTGGCCCAGCTGATGCTTCCCAAGCTGGGAACCTGCTGCAGGCTGCTTGGTTAGTTATTTGTGGTATTGTTTGCCAGAGGAGGTGGAAGCAGGGAAGGGAACTCAGGTTTCAGTAAGAAATGAGTGCAACTTACTCCAAGTTAGAATGCATTGACCAAGCCATTTTAAAAGAGATTCTTATAGCTTTCTACAGGGAGCAGCACTGCCTCTTCCCTGCCTTGGAACAGGGGTTGGACATGATGGCCTGCTTTTTGCCTGGCCCTGGGCACCACTGAGCAGAGTCTAGCCACAGCCTCTTGCCCCCAGCCTTCAGCTCTTGCTCAGCATTGAGCAGCTGCCCTCTGGGGCTGCTCTTCTCCAGGCTCAGATGCCCCAGGGCTCTCAGCCTTTCACTAATATAGTGATATATATTTTCATAGAATATACTGGTGGTTTTAACTGTTGCTAATGAATCAAGGACTTTCTAACTTCCTATCTTCTGCTAGTGAGCAGGTGCACAGAGCAGCCTCTCATCCCATCAGGGTTAGCACAAGCAAAGGAGCTCTGCAGGATCAGTCTAAGAGATGAATCCTAGTGACAACCAACAGAGCAGGCAAGAAGGAGGAATTCATAGAAATGTAGCCTTTTTCCTTAAAAAAACAAATTGAGGGGAGGAAAAAAAGCCAAGGGAGTTCATTTCTAACCTTGAGAGAAAGGAACATTGGAGTTTTGAAAACAAAGCTAGGGAATGCTACAATTGCCAGTGCCCATGCTTTAATTCATATATCCTCATTATGTTAGAATCCTCATGACATGGTTGCATGAGTTAGCTCTCCAGATCTTGGCTCCCAGGATAACAACATGCTTAGGGAGCCAGGCACCAGGTTGCTCCCTGTCATCCAGTGGCTAACCCCATTCCTCATGTTTTCTGCACAACACACAAGCCTTGCTCAAAAGGCACAATTATAAACTCCAAATTCTCTTCTCTGCTGATCCCCCCATGCCAGAAGTTTCACTAGAAGGAAGGAATTTACTTTCACAACACTCTCCTGCTCAATCAAGCTTTTCCACCAGAACAATATTTTGGGACAAAACTTCAAACCAGCTCTGCACATCCCTGCCTAAATCTCAGCATCAGCTTTTCTCCCCTTCAGCATCTCAGCCTCTTCATGGCTTCCACCTGCTGCCACTGCTGGGCAGTGAACCCCTGCTGCAGGCCACAGCCTTCACATCTTTTCTGCAGCAGAGGAGACACATCCTGACTAAGAAAATGAGTTCTGTACAAGAGCTGTGCTTCCCTTAATAAGTCAAGGAACCTGGAGATTGGGTAAACCCTAAAGTTCTGACTGAAAATGCAACACGGTCAACAGGTAACAGTATAGAACCTCTTGGGTTGGAAGGGACCTCTGGTCCAGCTCCCCACTTAAAGTAAGGCCAACTCCAAAGTTAGACCTAGCTTTGAATTTAGGTAAGGTTGCTCAAGGTCATCTCCTTGAGCTGTGGCTTTAGCAGAGATGTCATCCAGGGGTTTCCCTTGGAAAGGTTCACTGTGGGCAGTGGGCAGACACTTGTCTCCAGGGGCTCTGCTGCCTTTCTCAGGAAGTTCCTGACTGTAAATGCATCCTATTGCCACTGAGCAATGAATCACCTTGTCCACATCTCATCTGCAAGGCATCCAAGCCTCCATCCATTGCCCTATTTCCAAAATACCAGGGTTTTATGAACCCTGTCCAAACCTGCTTCACTTTGCAGGTGGGATAGCTGCAAACCATGGTTCCTGCTCTCTCTGCAGAGCTTCACAGACCTTGTCTGAAACACAGCTGTTGAACTGCACTCATTAGCATGTTCAAGATAATGTCATGCCAAAGAAACAAGTACCAAGTGTGTAACCAGCCAGGCAGATGAGAAAGGTGATCTGCCAGGCCATGGGAGCATCTCCTGAGAGGCAGCTTAGATGATAGTCTCCCGTCCCTGACCGCTGTGCCAATTGGAGCCTTTCTCCTAATGCCTGTGCCCACGTGGGTGCCATCAGCTCACATCTTGCCCTTCCCCAACTTCTGAGAGCTCCTCTTGGGAGCCTTAATGTCCTTTTAATGTAGAATTTGGGATATAACTATTTACTCACATGAGCATGCAGCCTAGAGGGCCTGGCTTCCAAGGAGTCGCGTGAGAAGCCTCTGATGCCTCCCTCAGCCTTTGCAGCAGATGATTAAAGCAGTGTGACTAAAACGTTTCAAGCCTTCTGCCCTCCAAAAGGGCAACCCATCAAGTGCCCTCTTCCTGCATGCTGCAGCTGCTGTCTGTGTTCAGAGACAGAGCAAGCTCTTCACTGCAGGGACAAAAGGAACTTCTTCTTTTCTTTCCCTTCTCGCCGCCGCGGCGCTCATCAAACGCCGCACGTGTTGGGTTTTTCCTCCTTTCCAGTTGACTCCTTCCCAGGCAGCTCCACGTTCAGCAGCTTCTTTTGACAGCAGAGAGGTGGGAGATAGGTCCCCAAAGGCAGAATTTGAAGGCAGTGGGTTTTACAGAGCTGTCAAGAAGTTCTTGGTTTGGGCTGCCAAGCCTTTATTACTCTCGACGTGGTGTAAGACAGAGAGGACCCAGCTCAGGGCTTGGATTCCAGGCTGATGCAAAACAACAAACAAAAAACCCCCACCAACCCTACCAACCAAACAACAAAAGCCACCCTTCTCTTCAGCATGGAGCTCCTCTAAGCTGCTATTTGCCAAGTAAAGATAAAGGTGGGCCCTGGCAACCTGGTTATCACAGTCACTTCACAGGCTTGATACAATCTGCAGTCCACAGGTCAGGATGAAATGAAAGCGGCTGATCTGTTGGGATAGAGGGTACCAGAACCCTGGCCCAGGCTGCCCAGAGAGGTTGTGGAGTCTCCTTGTGGGGAGAGATTCCAAGCCCAGCTGGAGGTGACCCTGGGCAAGCTGCTGTGGGTGACCCTGCTGGAGCAGGGGGGTTGGACTGGATGATCCCCAGAGGCCCCTTCCAACCCCTGCCAGTCTGGGGTTCTGTGTGATTCTGTAATTCCAATCCATGGAGCCAAAGTTTGATTTTTCTGGAAGTGATGAACTCCACCAGTTCCACTGGACTTAAGTTTGCACTGATGTCAGTGAGATCAGAGGTTGGTCTCAGTGACACAGAGCTGGCAGAGTAGTCCTCAAATCGTCCCTAACACCATGGGCATCTGGTTCACTTCTGCTTCTTGTCTAACTTCCACCTCAGGGGCACCAACTCCACAAAACTAGAAACAGCAGGAGACTGAGGGAGAGGTGTGTTGGGCTGGAAAGGCTTTCATGAGGGCAGGGGGGATTTGTCATCTCCTCTTTGAAAGAGCCAGTGCAAGCAGTCAGGTATTGCAGCTCTGCTCGTGTCAGCTCTTACAAATGGAGCCATGTGAAGAGTTACAAATGGAGAGAGCTTTTAATCTCTGAGCAAGCTACAAATCGAAGGTGAAGCTCATTAACTTGGACACTTTGTGTGTTAAAAATGAGAAGCATTTCACCTAATGAGAAGCTCTTAATAGGTGTTGGTTGTTGGGGTTGTTTTTTTTTTTTGGGCTAAATTATCATATTAACCAGCAGATAATTAACAAGCATTTTCTTAATGTGGTGCTCTGCTGATAAAAATCTCATTGTCTATAAATCACCAAGCCAGTGCAAGAAAGAAAGAAAACAGAGAAGTGAAAGATGGCTTTTTAATCATCTTGGGCATTATGGGCAAAAAAAGGAAAGGACCTTTGTAATTGTTGGGGAACTAGAAGGGAAAGACAAGAATCTCTCATCTGTTGGGGGCATGCAGGGGGTGCCTTAAGGTAAATCAAGCACTTAGGGCTGGTTTTTAAAGCACTTGAGGGTACTTATGGGCACTGATATGTCATTATTGAAATGGCTTCCTCAGAGATACCATGTGGCAGAGGTTTAAAAGCAAATGCCAGAGCCAAGTGGTACTTTAGAGGAAAGAGGGAGAGAAGGTTGTTTCCTCTAAGGGAAAAAACCCAACCCTTGAAAGGAAAGTAAGCCAAGATTAAAGCTTGCAGGTACCTTTTGAAAGTAGCATGGGATCTTTAATAACCATGTGCTGTTGGGACCTTTCCCTGTCAGGAAGATGCCTGCTCCAGCAGCATGGGGATGATGTGTTGGCTCAGTGCAGTCTGAGAGCAGAGAGATGCTAATGTGGCCATCCCTGGATGGCTTGGACAGCAAAGCTTGGGGAGTTCCCACAGCACCACACACTGCCACGTAGTCTCTTTCATCTGTGGCCAGCACTGCTCATTATCCATCATGCCAGAAGATACTGCAGGTGGTCCTCCAGGAAAGCCAGCACTGGCTGAAATCAGTGGGACCTGCTTGTCCTACTCCTACAGGAAGGTGTTCCAAGTGCTCTGCAGCTCAGAGATGCATTTCACTGTGGTTTTATCAATTTCAAATCCATGTGGATTAAAAGAGTGTCTAAGGGTTTTCTGTGTTAGTTCTAGTCCCCAACTCTACATCTCTTCCCCAAAATGACACAAGGGAGACCTTCTTGCTCTTGACAAGGCCCTGAAAGGAGGTTAGAACCAGGTGGGGCTTGGGCTCTTCTCCCAAGGAACAAGTGATAGGGCAAGAGGAAACAGCCTCAAGTTGCACCTGGGGAGGTTTAGGTTGGATATTAGGAAAAAAAATGGCCCTAAAAGGGTTGTCAAGGCCTGGCCCAGGCTGCCCAAGGCAGTGGTGGAGTCCCCATCCCTGGGGGGATTTAACAGATATGCAGATGTGGTGCCAAGGGACGTGGTTTAGTGGGGACACTGGCAGTGCTGGGGTAACAGTTGGACTTGATCACCTTAAAGGTTTCTTCTAACCTAAATAATTCTGTGATTCTCTAAGAGAACAGTGACCAAACAAAAAGCTGACCTACAGGTTCCCAAGCCCCTCCTGTTCCTTCCAGCCCAATGGTCCTTTCAGCAAGACAATATCTACACAAGAGCATGGCTCTCACTTCTGGCTACATGAGCCAGAGATGGACTCAGGTAGCTCTGAGATCCTGACCCCCAGCACCCTCCCTTTTGCTGGGATGTTTGATGGGGACAAACCCTCCCTCCTAATGAAGAGGTAGTAAAGGATGAGTCCAAGGCTTCTCTTGCTGCTCTCTGCCCCCATTTCCCCAACACCTACAAAACTGTGCTGCCTCAGAGTGACGTGGCACCAGTTTTCTTACTGGGCTCCAGCTGCTCTGACCACTTGCTGCTGGGCTTGAGAGCTCTGCACCAGCTGGCCTGGGGCAGAGAAAGTTGTGCATGGATAGGAAAGTCAGACCAGCAAGGAAAGAATACAACCACATGAACCAGCTCAAGAAGCAGAAAGATGAGGAGAAAAGCAGAACAGAGGAAAACCTCAAGCCCAATACTGTTCCTGGGGTCTGGGTATAGGATATGAATCCTTCCTTTCTAGCTGACAATCCATAGCTATCCAGAAGAGCCCAGCTACCCTCATGAATACTCATGAGGCTGTGGGCATGGAAACAGAACTCAGATCTTTTTGCTCTTGGGGAAAGTCAGTGCCTGAGCAAATGCAGAGACTCCCTTCTGATGGTGCCCAGTGTCAGAATCATGATGTATGCACTGTTGATCAGTCCTTGGCCCATCTGGCAAGGATGCATGAACCTGTGCCCCTGAGGACCCCAGAAAATTAGCTTAGAGATACCAGCACCCATCATCTGGCCATGTCCTTAAGATATATAACCCACCCTAACATGATCAGAAGGGAGCATGATGAATATCCTGGGGTTCCAGCTGCTTTCCATCCTTCCACATTTGATGCATGGAGGGGAGAGGCAGAGTCTCAGTGCAGCAAAACCCAAAAAGCCTCAACTAGTTCAGTGTGAGCCACGTCCTAGGAGAGAAAGGCTTGGAGGAACCCTAGGTGGAAAGGAACCTGAATGGAGAATGGCACTTGCTTTTATACCCAGCAACACAAGGACTTGTTGGAGGCAGCTAAAGGCCACCAGAAGCCTTCAACCAAAACTCAAGCAGTGGAAACTCTTCCACTAACTTTCCTTCCCTGTCAGTTCCTTTTCTTCTTTATTTTACCTTCAGGTTATGGCCAGCATCTCGACAGGAATTACCTTCAGGCTGCTGCTGAACCAGCTCTGACCTCTGCTGCAAATGTTTTGGGGGCACAGTTGGCTGACAGGAGAGTCCTGGTTGATCAGTGTGAAACATACACCCTGTGGTCCACTTCTCCCTCCAAGCCAGCAATGGGATGCAGTAGGAAAGGGGGAGGTTGTCTCAGGCTGTTAGAGCAAATTTACTCCCTGATTTATGGGAAGGGAAAATCCATTTGGAATTTAAAGCTGCTATTAGCTCTTCTCAGCCTGCATGCAGCTGCATGTATGTAATATATATATATAATATAAACCCTTATAAAAAGATAAAACCTAATAAAAAGGGGAAGGGGAGGGGTGTTTGCAAGCCTTGCAGGCACAAAGCCCTGGAAATGTGCAGCAAGCTTTATAATTGCCATAGCCTTTCCAGAGTGAGCTTGGCCACAAAAGCTCTGAATTGAATTGCTTAGCATCCCTCTCCCTCTCCCTGTGACTCTTCCCTGCATCACAAGGCTCAGAAGAGCCATCTGAAGTTTCCAAAGGAACAGGTTTTGTGAATGAGAGAAGCAGTGCCACACATCCCTCTGTGTAATCCCCACACCTCCAGTGAGGGAACAAAGCCACCTCCAGCTAATCCCCTTGGGTCATGCCTTCAAGCCAGAAGAGGAGGCAGGAAGGATTATGCTGTCAAGAGCAGATGTACCTCTGTGCTCTTACATCAACCAGGACCTTGTTATGCATCATTCCAGGTAATGAACTCCAGGAGTGAGGCTCTGAGGCCATTTGGCATGCTTTGGTCCCTATACTGATGGTACAGAGGTGATCCCATTGACCAGCAATGCAGAAATGATGTGGGAAGGCACCTGAGCCCCAGAGCCCTGTGTCTTGTAGATGGGACAAGATGGGCAGCACATCTCAGCCCCAAGGTTGTTAGGGAATCATAGAATAGAATCAGAGAATGCTTTGGGTTGAAAGAGACCTTTAAGGTCACCTAGTCCAACCTCCTGCAGGCAGCAGGGACACCCCCAACTAGAGCAGGTTACTCACAGCCCCAGACAACCTGAGCTGGGATGGTTCCAGGGATGGGACATCTCCCACCTCTCTGGGCAGCCTGGGACAGGTTCTCACCTCCCTCAGTGTAAAAAATTCTTCCTTATATTCAGACAAAATCTCCCTCTATTAGTTCCAGACCATCACCCCTTGTCCTGTCCCAACAGGCCCTGATGAAAAGTCCTTCCCCAGCTTTCTTCCAGGCCCCTTCAAACACTGAAATGCTGCAAGAAGATATCCCCTGAGCCATCTCTTCTCCAGGCTGAACAACCCCAACACTCTCAGCCACCTTCTCCATCACTTAATAAAAGGTCTTAATCACCACTTTATAGACTGCCTAGGAGAGGAAATCACTTTCCAGCCCATGAAGGGTGCCAGGCTCCTCCACAGAGAGTTGTAGGACCAGATGGAAAGGAAAGTCAGGTCTGGAGAGACAACAGCCTGAAACACACACTCAGGAGAGAGGAACAGCTTGTCCTTGGGGTCTAAACTTGCTCTGCTGTTAACAAGCTGCCCCTCAATTAAAAAGAAAACCAAAAAAACCCCCCTAAAATGGCAAAAAGCTTTGTTCCTCCTTCCCCAAAACTCACCCCAGCAAAGAGAAGCTGTTGCTGTTGCACTGCAGTAGAAGCAACCCAGCTGACCACCTTTGGAGAGCCCTACACCCTTCAGACAGGGGAATCTCTCTCCACATCTGTACATGCTCATTCCTGCTCTCTGCCTCTCCAAAGGGAGCCATCACTCTCTTCAAAAGGCTCTCCTGCAGTCAGTGGTGATGGGCAATGTAATAATCCCTTTTATTGGGTCAATACATCAGCTGGAAAACAGCAGCTATTCCTTTCTTTAGATGATGGCCAAAGAGTGACCTATGGGAGCATGCAGACCAGTATATTAGAGCTGTGAGGCTGGCCCCATAGGCAGGATGGGCTAGTTACCTCTCTTCATTTGTCTCTTGATGCTTTATTGCATTTCCTGTCTTGTGAGCAGCCTTAATAAAACATCTTTCTGAAGGGCTCTTTGCTAGGTAGGAAATATCCTCCCTCATCCAGCAGCTTAGATAGGGATCAATCAGCAGGGGAGGCCCCTAGGGATGCAAGGGTGCAGCATTCAAGGTTAGGGAGCAGGCAGGCAGGTGACAGCAGAGGGATTGCCATGCTTCTGCTGGGAATGAATAGGAATTAACCCCTCCTATTTCTTGCTAAAGAAGTGAAAATAAACCAAAAAGAGGATGGGAGAGTCCTCCAAAGATGGGAAAGGTCCCAACAGGCTGCCCAGGGCAGTGGTGGAGTCACCATCCCTGGAGGGCTTCAAACAACATTGAGATGTGGTGCTGAGGGCCATGGTTTAGTGGCATGGTGGGGATAGGTTGCTGGTTGGGGTTGATGATCTGAAGAGGTCTCTTCCAACCTGAATGAGTCTGTGAGGTCTCATCCTCAGCAGGGTTTCTTCAAAGAGGCTGAAGGAAAACAGGCATCCCTGAAATCAGCCACCTGGGTGGCTTGGTGTAAAGAGCTGTAAGGCAGCAGAATGCCACTGGATCTCCTGCCAGTAGGCATCAAGATGTAATCATGGGTGGAGGGGTATCAACCAGATGTGCTGCCCTGTCAACAGAGCCTGAAGCCTCCTTATCTCCATCCATCCACCCTTGCCCTCTCCCATCTAAGTTCCTTTTCCCCATAGCCGCGAATCATCTGCCGCCACCTCCCACCCCAGACCTCATCTGTCTGGTGAAACCAACTTTTGTGCTCAGCAGCAGCCCAGATGAGTGCCTTGTGAACAGAAGCAGCTTTATGGCCAAGCACTGACCTTTGGCTTGCCTCCTGACCCCCGAGGGTTTGATGTGCTCAGCGATTTGTCTTGCCGCTCGCCGGGAGGAGGAACAGGAGAGGGGAGGTGGCACGCGAGCCAGAGCTAAGGATCTATTCTTGGCTCCAGCACAGGCTTCCTCCCTGACCCTCAGGGAAATGACATCCTCTGTCTCATCCTGGGCTGTGTGGGGTCCTACCCTGCTGTGGTGGATCTCTGCTGCAAGTGCTCCTAGCAGTGGGAGGATCCAAGGGTGGAGGATGCAGCTTGGCTGGAGCCAATATTGCTCTGCTTGAGCCTAAAATTCAGCTCTGGATTTTCCAGAACCTCAGATGGCCAGGAACTGGGAGGAAACAAAAGGAAATGTGCATTTTTACTGCCATATCAGGCAAGCACAGGCAACCTATGGATCCTATCAGACTGTCCTAGCACCAGAAAGATCCTCTTGGGCATTGCTGTTGGGGAAGGGTGATCCTGTGGTGCAGATTAGTGTGGTTATTGTCTTCCTGCCTTCAAGAGAGCAGGCCTTCAGCAGCAGCTCCAGATCTACCTTTCCATCGAGATCACCACCCACAAACTCCATTTCAGACCATTTAGGGGCAGAAGGAACAAGGGTGGACAGAGCTGGTCACACCTCCAGCCTGGGTGGTTGTTCTCTCCCCTAGGCTGCATGTAGGCAATGATCTGACTCCACTCTCAAGCCCTTAAAGGTCAATGCCCAAATTATTAGAACTCATTTAAAGATCCAGATACAAGATTAATTTGACCAGCAAAGGACTAATTGGTTTCAGGACTAATTAAGTACATATACTTGGCTTTACTTAATCAGTGAAATTTCCAATGGCATTAAAATGTCTAGGAATCCAAATCCCTGGAGATGTAAAGCAAATAGTTAAAATCAACTTAGATACAATTATCATCTAAATCACTAATGACCTGGGTAAATTGGAAGCTCTTTGGCTCAGCCTCTAGGGAAGAATAAACCTGATCAAAATCAACATGCTACCTGGATTAATACCCAGGCTCAAGGGGACTTGGTGGCAAATATTCCAGCAGGACTTTTCCCCAGTGACATTGTTATTCCTTGCAAAATGCCAATATTTCCAAACAGACAGGAAGGTCTGGATGAAAACTTCCAGCAGGAACTTTCCTGTCTCTGTGTTCAGCATCCCAACCTCTGTTCACTCCAGAATAGCCAATTATCCACTGCAGGGCACATTCCTGCTGAATACTTTAACTGAAGGGTGATTAGTTATGTCCAGTCCTCTCTCTCCCCACTCTGCTTTTCATCCAGCTCATGGTCACAGTCTGATATTCCACTGATAAAAACAAAAGAAGGAGTTCAAATAATAATAATGCCAGACTTTGGTTTTAGTCTAATGAACATGAACTTGCAAATGTTTGCTACATGCCCCAAGATCTAGTTTTCTTAATTAATCAGTGACATGAAAATGGTGGTGGAGAGAGAACAGCAGGGATCTTCCTGAGCAGCTTCAGCTGGCAATTGAACTGCTTGAGTTTAGATTTCCACATCTGAGGCAAGAGAGCAAAAGCATGATGGTGACTGAAGCCACCAGAGGGAGAGAAGAAAACAGAGGAAACACCTGTAATAATAGAATATAATAAATGCCTGTAATAATACTAGCTTTTGCCCACACTCATTTTTAGGTGCAGGCTACAGGGGGTTCCCAGAAGATCTAATCTCCACTAAACACCTAGGCTGTCTCATCAGGACCTTCCATTAGGAAGAATTTCTTCCCCCAGAGGGTTCTCAGGCATTGGAAGAGGCTGCCAGGGAGGTGGTGGAGTCACCATCCCTGCAAGAGTTCCACAAATGGGTAGCTGTGGTGCTTGGGTCCATGGTTCAGTGGTGAGCATGGTGGTGTTGGGTGGATGCTTGGACTCAATGATCTCAGAGAGCTTTTCCAACCATCATGATCTATGATTCCTGTGTCTTCTCTGATTCTATAACCTGTTTATGTTGCTAGCCCAAATTCCAAGGTGCTTCTCCATTCATGGGAAGCTCAGGCCTGGGAAAAGGAAATAGAGAAGACAAGATTTGTGAATAATATATGGAACACAGTCTTTATACAGCTGGTGAGCACAAATCCTGCTGTTTACACCTGCCAAACTACAATCCAGATGAGGAAATGCTGCCAGCAAAAGAACATTCAAAGCCTTCATCTCCTGACTCCAAAATTTAGCCAGGAATTGTTCCCAGCCAGGATCCCTCCTGTTCCATGCCTCTTCCTTTGCTATGTGGTTTCCCAATGATCCACCCAAGAGTTAAACTGAGCGTAATGAGGCACAAATGGGACAAAGAACAGTAAATACCTGATCCACAGTGGAACAAAGTGGTTAAAGAAATGTCCTTGGACTTCCAGCCAAGGTCTAAACATGTCTTGTGGAACAACAGAAAGAATGACATCAAGGTTGACCAAGCACCCCAAAAACCTACCTGAAATGAAAGCTGTGCTCCCTCCACTCCAAGTGATGGATACAAAGGCAGCCTCTGGAGAGCTGCTGTTTGCACATAGGTTTTGGCCATGCTCTGTTATTCCTAGCTCCTGCTCTGGTAATAGTGCTCACCCACCCATCACCCAACAGCACCTGCTTGCTTGTGGCCTGCATGGGGAACAGAGACCCCTGTCATCAGCTGAGGTGTCCTTAGGGCCAGCAGGAACCAGATTGGCTAAAGTAGGGATGGAAAGATGCAAGTCTTATCATGATGGGCTCTCCTTCCAGCTGGTGAGAGGATGAGTTTACTCCCAGAAGAAGAGATCTGCTCTGATCCTGCAGCTCCCTATCAAGACCCAGGACAAACTGATGAGGATGCATCCAGTCAGGTCCTTTCTGGGGACTCAGTGGACATCCATCAACACCAAAGCAAATGAAGGAGCTGAGCACCAAGCCCTTCACCTGCAGCACTCTTCCAGACAGGGCTGGGGGTGATGGTTCTTCAAAAGGCCAAGATAAAAACCCCCTCAGGCAGGACAATAATGCATGACCTGAAAGGATAACTTCCTCCTGGTCCCTGTGATTAGATGAGGCCCTGGTGCATGACCACTGAGCACCCTGCTGTTACTCCAGCTGCACTCCACATTTCCAACAGTCTCCTGTCACTCTCTTGTGCTGTGCCATCACTGTGCTCCATTACAGAAGCAACCAGCCTCATTTTCTATTCAGTTATGACCATTAGCTCACTGCCCAATGTTGCATCCAGGCAACCATGCCCTGAGCTTGCCCACCCAGACCTTCATCACCTTAAGCAGTGGAGGCCAATTTAAAGCCAGGCTGAGCCACACCATGTCCACTCCCTCAGCCTGGCCCTGGGTCTGAATTTCAAAGCTAAATATCTTTACATCTTTGCAAGCACCACGTTAGCTGGATGCAGACAGAGCAGGACAGGCAAGTTCTACACTTCAGGGTGGAAAATCACATTGCTCCTCATGTGATCTGTCACACTTGGCCTGGGGAACTGAGTATTCATCTGTAGTTGGTTCCTGAGCTAGAAATAGGTCAGATCTTGTTTCCCTCCAGGGTTCTGAGGTTTTGGTTTGTTTATTTTTTCTCTCCTTGTGCTGGAAAACCCCTCCCTGGTATCCCAGGAAGCTGAACCTGGGATTTCCCTGCCTGTACCAGCATCCACCTGCACACTTGCCTATGGCTACCAGCTTACCTAGGCTCTTTGTGCCTGAAATGGCATCATTGAAGATGGAGAGGTTGGGATTTGGCTATGCTGGCTGCCATCTATCCAGCAAACCCCAAAATTTCCAGGGAAGCATCCACAGCCAGGGCAGCTCCACACCCACACGCTCACTGGAGCTTCAGTGGAGTCAGCAGGATGCTGAACCATCCCTCTCTTCTCCTCCATGGAGCAAAAACGTTGGCAAACAAGGATTTGACTGCTGCTGAGTTACCTAGGGCTGATCAGTGCAATGCAGAGAGGTGCAAGCTCAGGTCCCTCATCCATGGAGGGAGGGAAGAGGCTTGTCTGCAAGTGGTCAAGCCCCAGGACATGCTGCTCACAGCACAGTTGAAGTTGCAAACTCTGGCTGCTGCATCATACTGCTGGGGCTTAAAATCCAAGTGGTCCTCTAGGGATGGGCAGGATGAGAAAGCAGGCAAGGATGCTTGAAGATGTGTCCTCTAAGATGATGAAGGCTTTAAAGAGCTTAGCCCCTTGCTGTAAAAACAAAATCAAATGCTGTTATGTATTTCTCAACCCCTCTGCAGCTTCAAACACATCCCTTGAAATTAAAACAAGAAAAAAACAAAGATTTTAATCTGGAAAACCCCTGAACCATCAAAGTATTTACCTGTAAAACAACCAGCCAAAACAAAACCCTAAGAAACAACAAAATTTCAAGCAAAGGAAAGGAAAAATCACACTCTGAAGAGAGGCAATGTGCAGCAGAGCTGAGCTGGGACCCTTCACCTCCCACCCTCACTGGTGTCCACACCCCAAAGGTCATGGCTCAGAGTCTGTCCTGCTTTGGGCTAGAACAGAACTCATTCTGCTCAGGGATTTGACTTCCCAGCTCAGGCTCTTCTCAGGGCTGCACTTGCTGCAGCTCCCAGCATGTTCTCCCAGGCACTGCCTGCTGCTAGCAGGGACAACACTCCATGGGGAGAGTTCCTGCCAAGGCTTGGGCTGCACAAAGGCTCTGCCTTAGACTTGCTCCTCTGCAGCCCAAGGGCACTGCTCCATCTTGTGTCCCAGCTTGGGGTGCAGGCAGTCAGAGGTGGCAGCTGCAGGGAGGAGGGGCCAGGAGAGGTGACCCTGAACTGCCCAACAAGGGATTGCATCCCATAGATGGCACAGGCAGGAGAAAGCTAAGGGATCAGCAGGGTCAAGCCTCTTCTTCAGTGGTCAGTGTCTGAGGAGGACTCTTGTCTGTTCTGCCTTGGATCCTGATCCATGTGTTGCTAAATCCATTTCCCATCTGCCACTGAGACCAGTCTGTGACTTCCCCAGTTCCTGCCACAGCATCAGTGGTGCCAGTGCTGGAATTGCCAGCAGGGGTTGGGTTCCATATTGAGTTTGTATCTATTTGTATCTATTTCATGTTTTTGTTATCGTTTTCATTGAAACTGTTTCATTTCTTTCCCAACCCATCAGCCTCTCTCCCTTATTCCCCTTCTCTTCCCTTTGGGAAGGCAGAGGGCTTCCCAGAGGATGCCTGTGCTCACCCTAGAGGCCAGCCCAGCCCTGCCCCTGGCCAGACCCCACAACACTGGGCAGACCCCGGGGTTCTTTGCCTGCAGGTTTCTTGCAGGGGGAACTTTCTCTTGACTTTTTCTTTTCCCACCACCACTACTTATTGAATAAAACCTAATCAATACTCAGCATAAAGATTCCTAGGCAGTAGGAGGGAAAGAGACAGCTCAGAATTATCATTATAATGGCAGGATTGATTCTCCCTCCAGGAACTCAGCTCTGAGAGCCTCAGGCTCCAGCTCACCTCTTGCTTAGCTCCAGCTGCTCCAGCCTTGCCAGGGTGGCCACGTGTCCATCCCCAGGTCACATCACCCATCCTGCAGATGCCTTCCAAGCATTAGCAGAACATCAACCAAGGCAGACAGCCTCAAGATCCTGCCAGCTTCAGCTTGCCAGGTTCCTCCATCACCCCTTGTTTTCCTGGAAGCTGGTGTAACCATTACAGAAAGCCAGACAATCTCTAGGTAGCTGCCTTCAGGACTGAGGTTAGACTAGCCTGTGAGCAGGGAGGAGGTGTTGTGTTAGCCTGTCTGGGGAATGTTTATCTTAGTGCCTCCAAAGAGGAGATTTTGGAGGTATTTCTCATTGGAGATCCTTTCCATGTTCCAGACTTCTACAACAAGTGGTTTCTGTCTCCAGAGCAACACTGCTCCATCACCACAGATCCCACAGAGCCTCTCTGCATCCCTGGGGTGGAAAGCAGAACCAGTTCCCCTGGATCACTGAGCTCCTGGCTCCTTCTGCTGTGGCCACCAACACTGGGAGCAATTAGTGCCCCTGTACAAACCAATCCAGAGGGAAGAGCAGCAGGCTTTGTACACAGGTGAGGGATGGTGTTTGAAGAGCACTTACTGTCTCTGGGGAGGACTGGTGCAGAGATGTCCAAGCACATGCACACACATGCTCTGAGGTGGCTCAGACCCTGGTGGGATCAGGTCACCTGCTCCTGCCAGACTACCCAGAGGATTTGGTCCTTTGGCATTCCTGTACCAGGCAACACTTCTGGTAGTACTGATGCAGCAATTGCTGGAGGCTGTTGAGAAATGTCTCAGGGTTGAATACTCTGCCCCTTTGCTCTGCTCTGGGGAGACCTCACCTGCAGTCCTGGGACCAGCTCTGGACTCTCCAGCACAGGAAAGACACTCCTTGTTGGAGCAGGTCAGGTTGTTTGGGGCTCTGAGCAACTTGCTCTAGTTGCAGATGTCCCTGCTGACTGCTGGAGATTGGACTAGGTGACCTTGAAAGGTGCCTCCCAACCCATTCTGTGAGTCTGTGAAGCCTGGTTTATGTGCAATGCATGCAGAAGGAAGCAGTGTCCCCAGCTCGTGTACAGGCAGTGCTGGGTATGGATCCCCCAAGCTGAGCAAAGGGGCTGCAGATGTTGTGGGACATGCTGGGACACCATGCACCTTCTACCAAAGAAGAGTGAACTAAACATCTGCAGTTTCTGGAGCAACAGGGTATGTTGTTAGACTGAAATGCCTGCCTAACCCAGGAAACTACTGGAACAGAAAACAACCCAGTACCTGATGATCAGCCAGTGTTCTAGGTTCTCCCTGCCCAGCTTCCTTCTGAAGACAGAATAAACCAAAACCAGTTTCATGGTTCTATTCATCAAAGAGCAGGTATCAGCAAGAAAGCTGAGGCTGGGCTGGTTTGCCCAAGCAAGTTCCCACCCCAGCAGTTCCAGGCTGCTTCTAGAGATACCTTTGGCACAAACACCAACACCCACCCTACTTTGGCTCCATGTTTAATGGAGATGGGGACAACCAGGGACCACAAGCTGCAATAACACAGAGAAGAGAGAGATGTCTCCATGTTCAGGATGCACAGATACACTGAACCACCCATACACCCATGTCCCAGGTTCACAGTCTCCCCCAGCTGATATAAACCTTTGCAAGACCAGGTCTGCAGAAGAGAAGAGCCTTGGGGCAACACTGTTGTCTCTTGGAGGTCACACAAGCCACCTGAAACCACACACATGGTTTTAGGTTGATACTCAGCAGTGCTCCAGGGAAATTCAATTAGATTCCCATTCTGGAGGCATCCAGTTGCCCTCTCAAGCTGTCTCAGGTTTGGTGTTTGTTTTGCTCTGCACAGTATTTATTGTGTTCCACCCAACTGCAAGAAACATGTAAACAGCAAATGATCAAAGCAAGGCATCTTTTGTACCTAAAAGCAGGCAAGGCAGATGGAGTTAATTAGTGGAGATGTTCAGCAAGTCTAGGGTTTAGCTCATAGGCAAAAAGGTTGCTCTCAAAAGCATCCATTGGATCCAAGAAACAAGTTGTGGGGGTGTTAAGAGATGCTGCTTTGCTCCTTCCTTTCCCTGACAAAGAGCTGAGCAAAACTTCTCTTGCTGCTGCTTCATTCTGCTGAGAGGGTTGGGATGAACAGCACCAAAAGGTCATTATTGATGCTTCCAGCAGCAACACCAAGGCCATTTTAGTCCTTGTTGCAGAATCACAAACACCCTGCAGGGCTGGAGGGCACCTAGCATCCTGGGGAGGGACAGCCTGAAGGTGCCCATGTCACCACGTTCCTAGGATGGGATCCTTTTCCCTCCCCTGAGTCCCTCAGCAAAGAGAAGGGCAGGAAACAAAAGCAGCTTGGAGAGAACTTCTCCAGCACTATTTCCCCCTGCCCTTAGTCCCTTCCTTCCTCCTCAGCATTCCCAGTCTGAATACTGAGGAACCTGAGCTTCCAAGCACACAGGGAGGTGATGGATTGCTGCTGAATCCAGGCTGAAGGTTTAAGCCAACAATTACTTCTCTCTGAAGACTTCTTCCCCCACCAGCAACTGGGGAGGGAGGTGGAAATAAACCAAAACCACCTTGGAGTTGTTTTTATGAACAATGCTGTCTTCTGCACAGCAACTGGAAGCTGGAAAGGCTCTTGGGTTATGAATAACTCTCATTACTGGGGGGTAAAAAATGGCTACTGAGGTTGGTATTGCTTTTGAGTGCATGTGCCTACTATGTGTGCAGAGGATTAATCAACACTTGGAAGGAGGAACAGAGCTAAAATGATTAACCTCTGTGCAGAAACTCGAGTTACAAATGAAGGAGCCCACTTAGAGCTTGCCTCAGAGGCCAGAGCCTTCTCCTTCCCCCTCCTCTCCCGTGGTGAGGAGGAAATGAACCTCCCCAGAGACACTGGAGATGGACCTGGGCAAAATGAATGTCTCTCTAATCCTGTAAATCAAAGTGGTGAGTAGCTTCTGGCTGGGGGAAGGGATTGCTTAAGGACCAGAGGCAGAGTCAGTGTGGAGAGGAGGGAGTCTGAGACCTCCTTCATGCACATACTCTGGACACAAAGCCTCCCTCCTCCTGTCAGCTGGGAGGAACCTAGATGTGCTGGTCCTGGGCAAGGCATGCTCTGAGCTGCCCACCACTGGGAGGAAGCATGCTGGGGACTGCAACTAGTGCTTCAGTCCTTCTTGGAAATGGTAACAAGAGAGCTGTTTGGGTTGGAAGAGAGCTTTAAGATCATCCAGTCCAAACACTGACCCAGCACTGCCAGGTCACCACTAACCCATGGCCCTCAGCACCACATCTCCAGGGCTTTGCAACCCCTCCAGGGATGGGGACTGCACCACTGCCCTGGGCAGCCTGGGCCAGGCCTGGACAACCCTTTTGGGGAAGAAATTATTCCTCATCTCCAACCTAAACCTCCCCTGGCACAACTCAAGGCATAACTGTGCTCCTGGAGCAGCATCCTGTTCCTGACTTCTCTCTGCAAAGCTGATTTTTCTTCCTTTCAGGTAAAAGCAGAGATTTCCATTTTCCCACCTGATTCCAGGAGCAGGAACCTTAAGCAAAAACCAAATTGATCCTGAGACTTTCCCCTGCCCACAAGCACTGCCTTGCTACCAGTCAGACCTCACTCACCTCTGCAAACACCTCCTTTATAAACCATCAGGCTCAGGTATTTAAAGGCAGCTTGGGTGCAATGTAGATTTCTTGTTTCCTTGCTTTTTAAGAAGAGGCAGATGAGAAGACATTCAAGTTGACTTTGACCTTTGCAAAACAGCCCAAGTGTTAATAATATTAAAACTGAGAGGGGAAAAAACCACATTTCCTCACTATCTGACCTAGAAAGAGGGCAGAGAGCCAGCACATCCTGATGGGCAGCCTAGCAAAAGTGGTTCCTCTCCATGAATGGGTCTCTGGGCACAGAATCCCAGCAGGGGAGGGGTTGGAAGGAATGACCTCTGTGGGCAACCTGGGACAGGCTCTCACCACCCTCTGTGGAAACAATTTCTTCCTTAGATAGTCCAAATCTCCCTCTTTTAGTTTCAAACCATCAGCCCTTGTCCTGTCCCAACAGCCTCTGCTAAAAAGTCTGTTCTCATCTTTCTTCTAGGCCCCCTAAGTACTGAAAGGCTGCAGGAAGGTCTCCCTGGAGCCTTCTCTTCTCCAGGCTGAACAACCCCAACTCTCTCAGCCTGTCCTCACAGCAGAGAGCTTCCAGCCCTCAGATCACCTCTGTGGCCTCCTCTGGCCCTGCTCCCCCAGGTCCCTGTCTGTGCTGTGCTGAGGACTCCAGAGCTGGCCCCAGCACTGCAGCTGAGGTCTATGACAAAAACACATCTCAACATCCTTGGCAGGTGGCTCAACAGTTTTTGAGCACAGTACCTCCAACAATCAGACCTTTCAGGGTTCTTTACCTCTAAAGCATCTCACTGCAGCAAGCTCAGATGGTGTTTCCCACAGAGGATGGAGAAGGGTTGATCTGTCAGGGGGGAGCTCCTGCAGCACTGCAACTCAAGGTGCTCCCTCCAGCACAATGGCTGAGGGTTCTCTTCCCAGCAGTTACTGGCTTGAGAGAGAATCAAACTAATTACCTGAGTAATTACTAAACTAATTACCTCTCTAATTACCAAGCATCTTTTTTCAGGTGGAGCTGATACTCTTGCAGAGGAGCCCTGGCTCACTGCCCTATGCTCTCTGGGAACCTGCTTGGCTCTTTTGTAATGAGTTGAAGACCCAGGTCCTCTTCACACCATGATTCTCCTCACACCATGTTCAGGATGTCTCTTCTCCTCAGGAAGGGGTAAATGCTGATGGAAGCTCCTTGGTTTGCAGCTCCTTTTGCTGCCAAGCAGACTATGGAAGGGCACAGTGCCTTTGCAGGTTTCTCTGGTGGGAATATCCTCACTGATGATCAAACAGAGACATCCTTGCCTCCAGGCCCTGTTTGATATTGCTCCCTCCCAGGAGAAGAGCAGCTGAGAGCAAACAGGAAGGTGACTTGAGATGACAGACATTCCTCCCCAACACAGAGGAGGAAACATCAGTGGGGCAGCTCAACACAAACCTTTGTAAACTAAACCCACCTTAACAAAACTCACTCCTGCAGCCCTTTGCCCACAAGTGAGAAGACATCCAACTCCCATCCTGATCTGATTGGCAGTGGCAAGCTCCACCTCCTGCTCCAATACCATGGGCAGCTAAGCTGTGATGCCCTACCAGCTAGGACAAAAGTTGGACCATTTTTGGCTCCTGCCAATGAGATCTGCAAGCAAATCAAGCAAGGTCTCTGCCTTGTGCTGTCCCACCAGTACCTACTGGTTTTGCTTAGGGATCTCCAGGTGCTCACAAGAGTAGAAAGATGCTAGAAAACACTAGAAAGCATCAGTTTGCCTTGTCCAAACCTGCTCAGCATTCACAGGATCTAAAAGAGCACAAAATAGTGGCCACCTGAGCTGTAAAACTGATCCCAACCCACAGCCATCTCCATATTAAAGCTAACTCCAAATATCTGCTTAGAACTGTAATGGAGGTGAACAAAAAACCCCAAAGCCAGCTCTGCAAGGTGACTTGATCTGTCTCAGGCACACACAACTCCTGAGGAGAGGAACTCTAGCACTTGAAAGAGTCTAATGCTGCTAAATTACAGGAGAGTAGGAGAGCAGTGATTATTTTGACACCACCTGAAAGCCTTGTGATTTGTTCCACAGCCACTGAGCAAAGAACAATGAAAAGCTTTGATTTAGCTGTTACAATGCTGCTTACACCCTGGGTAAAACTGTCCTTTGGTTACAGCTGATCAGAGCTTGTGAAGGACCAACAAGAACATCCAAAAGTATTCCCTACCATGGGCAGAGAGTGTCATGACTTCATCACCCCTAGAGAGTATCACCTCTACCACCCCTCCTGAGACCCACCAAGCTGAGTTCAAGCTGTAAGACTGGCAGTGAGCAACCCTAGAGAGATCTGGTTCCTTCTGAGGAGGAGGGAGACTCCCCACAGGTTCTCCATGCTAAAAGAAAGAATATTCTGTATTGTGAAGCCCCAAAGTGCCCAGAGCAGTCCTGCTGTGGCCACAGCAGTGCAGAGCAGATGCCACTACTTAGGACACAGAAAGTGTTTAAAGAACACAACATCTCAACTGAAGCCCAAAACAAGTTGGAGCAGAGCAAACAGGACTGATTCCCACTGCTCAGGGCTGTCAGGATGGGAACCCAATCCCCAGCTGGCAATCCCAGAGACCTCCCTTCCTGACACAGCTCTTTCTCCTGCTTTCACAGCATCATCTGGCCTTAAAAACGTCTGCTTTTCCTCTGTGCTGCATTCTCTTGCCAACTCTGAAGTCTGGCAAGGATGGAGCTGCCAACTTCTTGGCTCTCTGTTACAAAAGAGAACATTAGGAAGGAGAATTTGTGAGGCAGCTGATCTGTAAACACTCCAGCAAGTCACCATGTACACACATCACTGACAGCCCTGTTATTTCTCTCAAGCAGTTCACCTGGCACCTGATGCTGAACTCCAGGTTCTTCCTTCCTCTCCTCCTGCTCTTACAGTTGCTTCATGTGTCAACTAACTCAGCTTCTTTCTGTAGTCTTCACAAGAATCAAAACCCCCTTAATTAAGAGAGCACTCACAAAGCATCTTGCTAATTGGAAGAGGAGAGTCCCTGGCACTGCTGTGACTCTAAAGGAGATCCACAGGTGCCCTTGCAGTTGCAGCAGGATGCAGCTCAAAGGCAGCCAATTAGAGCAACAGGTAAATAAACAGCAGAAGGCTAACAGCACTCTTACCATCACCTACAAAATCCTTCCTAGAAGGTTGCTTGGGAAAACCAGCACTGACCAAACCCACCCAGCTGGGAGTGATGGTTTGCAGCTTTGGGCACTGCCTGTGGCTTTTCATTCCCAAGGAAGGAAGCTCTTGATGGGGCATGAATCCCAGCAGACAATCATGTGGGAGCCTTTTAGGTTGCTGTGAGGGAAAACAGTTCTCTGTAAGCACAGTTCTTGAAACCAAGGCTGCTTCTGCATGGAAGTCTAGGCTTGAAAGCTTCAGCAACAACATCTGCTGGGGAAAGAAGGTGATTGACACAGCAGAGGGAACAGCACCCTCCTGGGAGAAGTGGGAAGAGAGACAGACTGAGGCACCAATCTTGTGCATAAAATAGATTTATTGTTGGGGGAGAGGGAGGCATGTTCCTCAGGACTTGCCAGAGGGGTGAGGAGCACAACAGAATCACTTCAGGGAAAGAAAGGCCATGTTACATCATCTGTCAGTGTTGGATCATTAACATCTTTCCAGCAGAAGGCTTGGAGAGAGACTTCATTAAGTGATAGCATTTGTGAAATAAATTAAAGTACAGTTTAGGTCATTACAGGCTGAACAATGAGCAATGAACAGGAGCTGCAGGGTGAGGACTTGCTCCACCAAACACCACCACATCCTGGCACACCAAGTGTTACCTACCTGTCCCTTTGGAGGAGGTGCTACAAGGAAATAGCAGCATTTGAAGGACATTTCCCCTTTCTAAGGTCAGTGAAAGGCTCTTTTCTTTTCCTTCCCTCAATCACCACTAAGTAGATTTTACTAGGACTGAACAGTATCTTGGGCTGGCTGAGTTCTGATGTAATAAGATCCAGGTCTTGGCTTTTCAAATGGTCACACTGATTGAGTCCTGATGGCTGCTGCTCTTCAAATGGCTCCTCCAGTTCTTCTCTTTATTGCTCTGCCCTGGAAATGGGCTGTCAGATCATTCTTGGGGGAAAAAAATGCTCTTCTGCTGAAATTAGAGTTGATGGTCTTGTGCTTGATTTGGACAATGTCTTTATCCTCCTCTCCCAAGCATGCTCTGCTAAGAGAAGGGTGAAGGGGAAGGGAGAGGGAGAAAAGAGAGATTTCAGTCACTGAAAAGTTGTTCCAGACACTCCCTGAAGTTTGGCTAAAATTCCTTCCAAAGACTGGCAATTTTTTGCATAACAACACAGAAAAAGAAACACTGTCAACATCCACCATCCACATCATCACAGAGACAAGTCACAGCAGCAGAATGAAGCCATCTGAGGACTCAACAAGCCATTGGGAGGCCTGAAGAGCTGCAGTGATGATTCCTCGACTCCCATCCTGATGCTATCAAGGCTCTAATTCTATGGCTGGTGAGGAAATGAAAACATCTGACCCTACAGTAAGGTAAATCCTGTTCCCAGCAATGACACACTTGAGGAAATGCATCCTATCTCCCCTCCCTATGTCCTCCCTGGGTTCTGAGTCATCTTCCAAATCTCCACACTCTGAACATGCTGCACTGACCTTATGCTTCAGTGGCCAAGGAAGTGGTGGAGTCACCACCTCTGGAGGGGTTGAGGAGACAGGTAAATGTGCTGCTTAGGGCCATGGTTAGTGGTGGAGTTGGCAGTGCTGGGTTCATGGTTGGACTAGATGATCACAGAATCAGGACATGGGTAGTAAAGTCTTCTGAGACCATCAAGGCCAAGAATCCAGCCACCACTCCCATGCTCACCACTAAACCATGGCCCCAAGCACCACCCTAAATGATTCCATGGTTAATCACCTCACCAAGAGCTAAAAGCACAGATCTCTGTCCAGGTAGTCCAAAAGTTATTCCTCCTGCCACACCAGAAAGCTCTGCCATGAAGGTCTTGACTCTTCAGTGAGGTCCTAACCTCCACCATGGAAATGCAAACTTGGAAGGTTTGCAAATCTAGATCTACTAAGATCTTTCCTACTGCCATGAGCTAGAAATAAAGGGTCTGCAGAAACAGGTACATAGCTGGATGCTACTTGCCTAGATCAGTAAGGAGAGCAGGAACTGGGACCTAACAGGACACTGACAGGCTAGGCAGAAAAAACATGTTGGAGGCCACCCATGTTCACTGGAGGATTCTGATGCTGACCAACATAATCTGTTGCTCTTGCCTACAAAAGCCATAGAAGGGGAGGACAGTAATTCTGAGTCTCCTTGTAAGTAATGGTAGCAAGGGATTGGATAAGTTTTAGGGCTTATGTCAGGAGCAAGCCCAAATGTAAGCCCTCAGATCTTGGAGGAGACCTATTAACTGACAGACTTCATCCAGAGACTTCCCCAAAAGGGTTGTCAAGCCCTGGCCCAGGCAAGTGGTGGAGTCACCAAGCCTGGAGGGATTGAAAAGCCCTGGAGATGTGGTGATGCAGGACATGGTTTAATGGTTGGACCTCAGATCTTAAAGGTCTCTTCCAACCAAAATGATTCCATGATTCAAGTATCTGAGCAGCAGTATCTGGCTGGAAAGGACACATTGTCTTCTGAGTCTGGGCTGCACTGGCAGAGCCACAGAAGTTAGGGCTTGGGAAAGCAACAACTAAAAGGCATGAAGACCCTTGTATGTCTTTACCCAAATTCTCCTGCCATTTCTCAAACCAAATCACCCATTCAGGGAGATCAAGCAATGTCTCTGCAAGGATCAAGAGCTGTACTAAGGAGCAGGCAGCAGTGCACAGGAGAAGATGATTCAAGTCCTTGTGACCACATTCTCCAGCATCCATGGTGGAGAAGTAGATGCTGCTAAATAAAAGGAGCTGGGTTTAGGCTCCCCTAGCTACTACTAGAAATAAAAAGCAAGGGAAACTTTTATTAGTTAACCAAAGCTCCAGACTCAAGTTGACAGCATCCCCATGGAGGTTTCTGTACACTGCAAGACTTTACCTGGAAGACTCTTTTTGCATTGGTATTACAGAAACTAGCTCCAAGCCATCACTAGGCTGAATATTAACTTTACATCAATTTAAGACTGCATAAGTTAATGCAGGAAATTCCCCAAAGATCTGAGAAGAACAAAAAAAATGCTATTGCTTTTATTTAGTGACCTCAGGAAAGAAATCACAAGGATTTCTTCAGCACATGCATATTTCTGCCCACAACATTTTATCTACAGACAAGTGGGAGTGGCCCAGGGCTTGGTTGGGTCTATTTTGGGAGATTTTACTGGCTTTTGCCATTTAACATCACCCACAAATGGACTTCATGCATTTACATCTTTTTCTTCTGGATTTGTTTTCACTACACTGATGTAGGAGTGAAGGGAACCTGCTCTGACTCCTCCACAATAAACTTCCCTCAAATAAGGTAGTGCTGAGGAGTCCAGAGCTGGTCCCAGCACTGCAGCTGAGGTCTCCCCAGAGCAGAGCAGAGCAGAGGCACAATCCCCTCCCTGCCCTGCTGGCCATGCTCTGGGGATGCAGCCCAGGACACAGTTAGCATCTGGGCTTTGAGGACACACTGCTGGCTCATGGCCAGCTTCTCATCCACCAGCACCCCCAAGTCCTTCTCTGTAGGGCTGCTCTCAACACTCTGTAGCAAGGCTGACAGACCCTGGCAGCTGTTGGCATCATCCTTTGAAGCATTTTCAAACCTCACCTGCTCTCAGACTCTTGCACCCCTCTGAAACTCCATGGTCTAACAGGAAACTGCTGCACAGGCTTCATGAAGCTACAGACTACTTGTGTTTCCATATAGGAAGCAGGACTCCTTGGAGCCCAAGCAGGGGAAAAGAAAAGGGGGGAAAAAAAAAGGTATTTTAACAGGCACCTTGTCCAGAGGAGTGGCTGGCAGATGGCCCATGTGAGAGCAGTGCCTGGTCTGACTGGAACTGCTTCAGCAGTGGAAGCACAAATACCTGCCACAGACAATCCTAAGATCTTCCCCTTAATGGCTCCATTAAGTAAGTTTTTTTCCTCTCCATTACTATTGCAACATAATGCAAACATTCCTAATAGAGTTTAATTTCTCTCACTAGCTTCCCCTGACTTTGGGAAAAGATCTGAAGATACAAGACCATGTCCAACTCCTCTGAATTAACAACTCTCTGGCCTTTTCTAACAAGGGGAGAAAAGGACAGATAGAGACATGAGATTACAGACAGGAGGAGAAATAAGGAGCACACAGAAAAGAGGGGGAGATAATTATAAGCAAGATAGGGAAGAAAGAGGAGTCAATAAATTCAATTTATGAAAAGCACAGAGTGTGCTCAGCCTGAGCACAAGAGCCCAGCCTCATGGCCAGGAAATCGGATTAGTTCACTTATTTGCTTTTCAATATCTTCCTCTATTCCCACTAGCACATTTTCTTCTGTCTTTGCTTTGGTTTTCTTTTTTTTGGAGCCAGTGACAGTTAACTTCTTCATTTCTGAACCTGCTCTTTATCCCAACAAGCCCTGGTTGCAGGTGATTCTGATATAGCAGTTGTTTCCAGAACTGGTTTTCCAATGACAATGAGAGCTGCAGCACATGGGAGGATGAGCTCCAGAGGACTCAGGTTCATTGTTCCTGCTTGCAAGTATTTCCAGCATAAAAGGCTTCCCTTGCTCTGCTATCCAAACCTCTCACCCTGAAGCATGTTTGAAAGAGAGTAAGAAACATTTAGGAACCATTTTTAACTACTTGACAGGCTTGGGTGAAGATCTTTAACAACAACAAAGGTGTTTAAAAGGATGGTGAAGCCTAGTGCTCACATTGATGCCATTTCCTTTTCCTGCACCTTCTGAACATGAGTTAATTGATCCTCATCACAGTCCTCTGAAGAAATTCCTATCAGATACAAACTTTAGTTAGAGCTTAAATATCTCTAAGTAATTAACCCAGATTTTGGCAGTTATTCCAAAAACTACTGCTACAAAATGATGAATACAGTAACTGAGTGTTTCAGGTGATGTAAGCCACAGTGAAAACCTACTCCAGTCCATAACCACCTCATCTTATTCACTGGCCTTTCATCTGAAATGCCTCAAAGCCACCCATGGTGCAAGTAGCTTCAGCCTGGACATTGGAAGGCAACAAACAGATTAAAAGAGAAATATAGACATCAGATTTGGATTGGCAGAGTAGGAATTAATGGAGAAAAAAACCCAAAGCAATTACATTTCAAGAAAAAAAAGTCCATTTTAAAAGGCCAAGGGGAACTGCATAGCTCAGGGAAGATGAGGATGAGCCACATTTTCTAGCTGGAGCCACAGCAGCTCTTGTGGCCAGGGAAGGCACCTGGAGAAAGCTGGTTGCACCTCTCATGGTTAGGTGTCTGAGCAGAGCTCAACCTTCTCTCCAAACTACCCAAGTGTCAGTAGCTTTATGAAAGAAAGCTTGAGGCTAGGACAGCAGGAGAAGTTCTGATGAGCAGAGAGATGTGGGAGGCTGTAGAGCTTCTCAGGAAATGAAGGAGCTCAGGAGCTTGGTGCATTTAACAAGTGGGCAGCAGAACATATGACAAAGGATATATTGAAGGAGGTGATTTTGAAAGGGACAGGGTGAGCTCACTGACTTCTTCTCATCACATGATTCCTCCTTATAGTTTTCACTGGTGATAACAATGTTTAATATCTTTATAAAGAGATTTTAGAGCTGTCTGGACAGCCAGATAAATTGTCCTTGTCCTGCAGTGTTCAGAGAACAACCACACCACAGCTCTTGGCTGAATTTGTCTTCTGCCAGCACTGCCAAGCCAGCCAGGCTGCCTGTGCACAAAGGAGCATCTAGGATCATGGGCCTGCTGGAGCAGGTCCAGAGGAGGCCACAGAGATGATCTGAAGGCTGGAAGCTCTCTGCTGTGAGGCCAGGCTGAGAGAGTTGGGGTTGTTCAGCCTGGAGAAGAGAAGGCTCCAGGGAGACCTTCTTGTGGCTTTTCAGCGCTTAAAGGGACCTACAGGAAAGATGGGGACAGACTTTGTAGCAGGGCCTGCTGGGACAGGACCAGGGTTGATGGTTTGAAACTGAAAGAGGAGAGATTTGGACTAGATGTAAGGGAGAAATTGTTCCCACTGAGGGTGGTGAGAGCCTGTCCCAGGTTGCCCAGAGAGGTGGGAGATGTCCCGTCCCTGCAACCATTCCAGGTCAGGTTGGTTGGGACTGTGAGCAACCTGCTCTAGTTGCAGATGTCCCTGCTGACTGCAGGGGGATTGGACTAGATGACCTGAAAGATCCCTTCCAACCCAAGCCAGCCCAGCCCAAGCCATTCCATGAGTGTGATTCCCTCTGTCTCACCTGTTTGGCATGGTTGACACAACGCAGGTACTGGCTAGCCAGGGCAGAGCAGCTGAGAGTCTCCTGAGCATGTTGCTGATAACATTGTAGAATTTTATCCTGCAGATCAGCACAGATTGGGTGAGATTCATATCTCCTGGGGGAAAGAGAAAAGATCTTTTTGGTTTCCTTCTGAAAAAAGCTTTTAGGAAAGATGCAAGTCTGGTTTTGAAGTTCTTTTGGTGAAAGAAGTAAACTGAAGAGTAAGGAGTGAAGGAAAAGACTTGGAAGTTACAAGGAAAGGCTCCTTCTAGAGCTGGTTGGGTTATGAAGGGAGTAACAGCAGAGGCAAACATCAACATGAGCTGCAGAGGCTTGGCTATCAGGACCACAAGTGTCCTCCTGATCCAGTACTCAGGTCCCAGCTGGCAGAGAAAATGAACATCCAGCTTCAGATGAGTACACACTTTGAAGGGAAGATCCCAGCCATGATGAAGCACCTCTGATCCCACCTACATTAGAAACCCAGGCAAAGAACCACAGGAAAGCTTCACTACTCCATAGCCTATGACCCTATAACCTTGCTATGTGAGTGAAATCACCAACTGGCCTGACCCCAAGAACATCCAGACCCTGCTACCATCAGCAAATTACACTTCTACTGATCTGATGAGAGCCTCTATTTTTGGTGCACCCTCCTTCCCATCAGCTCAGTTCTCATCCTCATGCCAGATGTGTAAGATATTGAGGAATTTTGTCTGTGTTCTTGTGTGGATTCATTACTTTTGCCACCTTTCAACAGAAGCCAAAGGAAAGGAAGCTTCTTCAGTCCATCCCCTAAAATCCAATTTCCTTTTGGACAAAAATCTTCTCATTTCCATTAATTTACACAATCTTATTGACAGTGATAGGGACACAGAATTCAAATGGGGATATTCCAAAAGTGAAGAGCTTGGTGAGGCATTTCAGAGACAAAATGCCCACTCAAATTTTAAGCTCTCTGGACATTCACTTCACAAATAGCTTTTAAGGTCCTAGTTTCTGTAAGAAGCAATCAAAGCAGAGTCAAATCCCTTGCTTTACATATGCAACCTGTACAGAATAATAGAATTGGTTTAGTTGGAAGACACCTGTAAGATCATTGAGTCCCACTCTTAACAAGCACTGCTAGCTCACCACTAAGCCATCAGGTGAGACCTTTCTGACAAAAGAAGGAGTACCAAAAGAAAGGAATGCTGTCACCTTGATGTTATAGGTTGTACCTCTACAAAACATCCTTTTTACTCTTCTCATTCATTCCTCTACATCTGTGAAATGCCTAAACCAGAGTTAAACACAGGCCCAGGTGCTCACACACTTTATGATCAGAAAGCTCCAACCTCTGCAGACTCTTGCAGATGAGGATTTTCCCTTAATTCCCTCCTCTGCTGAGAGCAGCCAGCACTTCACAAGTGTCTGAGGCATCAGAATGTATGAGCACAAACTGCTGCACACCAACTGATGGTGGGAAGGTCTGTACTGGGATGGAGCAGGAGAGGAAGCACTACATATGCTCTTTGGAGAGCTAAGACTCACATCAGCTAATGACTGAGGTCCAACTAAACCAGAGGTGGTTGTAAATGTCTGGTCTGTAAATCCTGGTCTGGATTGATAAACCAATAGACTAGACCATGAGTTAAGCAAACAATAGACATGGTTAACCTAGCTGAGCCTTCATTCATCAGTGAGCTTCAAGGGGTTTGGAATATGAAAGCAGAGTGGAGGAAATGTGCTGCTGCACACCTGCTCCATAAATCATGGCAATGTATTTAAAGCCATTTGAACAGGCAGACTCCAAGCCACATTAAAAACCTTTTCTGTTGCTTTTATTCTCCCTCAGCCATGCCATTAGTGACCAGTCCAAGTCCATGTATTATTTTCCTTGTTTGAATGCTGCAATGGCTTCTTCCCACTGACAACCACACCAGAGCCCTGGTAAAACACTTTTTATCTCCTGTCCCATAGCCACTGACTTTGCAAACCATGCTCCCAGCCCACAAGCTGTCCTTCCAGGGACTGCAGCCCCAGTGCAGCTCAATACAAATGGGGCCACCTCCTCCAAGCCAACCAAGTCCATTTTGGTGGATGAATCTGTTGAAGGAGAAGACTGGCTCCACATTGATCTGCTGTCCTTGTTACACTAACCCTAATGCACTGTTTGCACTTTGGGGAAAGCACTAAATGAGATTAGTGCCTAACATTAGCTGCCCATAAACCACCTGCTGCAGGAGCTCCCTTGCCCCATGGTAACCTCACCAAAGGGTTTGGGATTGATTGCTGGCTGGTGCTGGATGGTCAGAAACAGCCAAGAGCAAGGCAAGCCCTCCAAAGAGAAATAAAATAGCTCCTCAGCAGACAACTTCTCTGCAGTTCCTAGAAATCAGGGTCATTTTACAGAAGCATTAAAAGGTCTGAGGGGCTTGAATGAATCAGAGAATGGTTTGGGTTGGAAGGGACCTTTAAAGGTCACCTAGTGCAACTCCCCTGCAGTCAGCAGGGATTCAAGAAGAAGCTGAAGCAGCAGCTTGTAAGAAAAAGTAAATAGTGCAAAAGCAGCAATTATGTGAAATCTATAGTGAAAACTTGGAGGGGTTTAATACCTGAAGGGATAAAGTAACCTGGTCTGGTCCCAGAGGTGACCCTGCTTTGAGCAGGAGTTGCCTTCCCTGAACTCTCTGTGTCCTGAGATACAGACAGAGAGAGATGTCTCTATTTTGGGGCATGTGGCAGGAAAAGCATCCCATTATGTTTTATCTTTTTGGGGTTTTTTAATCACTTGAGAATTTCACAATTCAACTGAAGGAAAAATCCATACTGTGGTAATGAACCAGAACTTCCAGGGAACCCTGAGAGATCTCCACCTCCATGCAGTGCAGCTCAGCAACAGAACCAACACATGGCTGGAATCACTTGGTCTGTTCAGCCTGGAGAAGAGGAGACTGAGAGGAGACCTCATGGCAGTTCAGAACTTCCTCAGCAGGGATGAAGCAGGGGCAGGAGCTGATCTCTTCTCTCTGATGACCAAGGGAATGGTATGAAGCTGTGCCAGGGGAGGCTCAGGGTAGATCTTAGGAGAAGGATCTTCCCCCAGAGAGGGGTGGAGCATTGGAACAGCCTCCCCAGGGATGCACTCATGGCCCCAACTCTCCTGGGATCCCAGCAGCACTTGGCCAATGCTCTCAGACACATGGGGTGACTTTGGGGGTGTCCTGTGCATGGACAGGAGTTGGACTGGATGATCCTGGTGGGGTCCCTTCCAACTCAAAAGATTCTATGCCCTGAACTCCAAAATGCCTTTCTTAGCACAGGTCAGCAGGGGCAGCAGCCTGCTCTGCACCCTGTGCCACCTGGCACTCTCCTTGACAACATCTTGTTATTAAGTTTCCAATTCCTTGATCTGCTTCTGCTTTTCCCAGCTGCTCCTCAAGCATCTCCCATGCCAGCAGAGTATTTCTTACATGCTGGAATAACCCTCTGAGAGAGCTGAGCCTCCACTGTCTCCATCCAGCTGATGTACTGCAATCTCATAAAGGTAATAGGATGAAGAGACAAAAGCAAATGAAAGAGAGGTTTTAAAAGCAATATTCTATGCTCAAGCACGAAGAGAAAATTTAATGAAGGGAACTTTGTAGTCATCTAGGCTCTCTCAAAGAGCATAGCTGATTGTACTCCTGGGGGCAGCACAAAAGGAGCCCCTTCATGGCACTGAAGCAAAATGTCTACTAAAGAGGAAATGTGAAATCACCACAGTAAGCTTTCCAGGTTTTGTGATAAAACTGCCATTCTGACTGAAGGAATCTGAATGGCTGATGAGTTTCCAGCTGTGCAGGTAGCTGGCAGAATCCCACCAGATCAAGACTTGAGGCAATTGTCATAAAATGAGGGAGGGGGAAAAAAAAATAAGAGCAACATAAAAAAACCCCCAGCAAGCTACAAAAAAATATCCTGCTATGAGATGGCCAGGAGTACCCAGGGCTTTGTTTTATTCCTTATTAAAATGCTGACACCTATCAAAAGCATCTGTTTTTATTTGTCTAACCCTTGGCATCTGTGGCTACCTCTGTACTACTGAATAAAACAGAAGAGAGATGATCCTCTGGGCCTCAGGCCAAGCAGCACAACCTGCATCTCTTCAGTGTAAAATCTGCCTTTCCCCTCCAAAGCAGCAGCTCAGCATATCCATACCCAAAGCACAATCTGGGGATGAGCCCCAGCATGGGCTGTTCCCCCTCTCATGCCTGGGGTTGTCCAGGGAAGAGTTAGCTCTAAACCAAAGCCCTGTTGGACTAAATGAATTTGAAAGGTCACTGCCAACCTCAAACATTCTCTGCTTCTCTGCTAAATGAAGGTGCTACTAATTAGAGCCAACACAGCAGCAGGGGAGAGTGCTGGAGAGGATGTCCTGACCTGGTTTATTTACTCCTACTGATGGAGGAGAGAAGCCACACTGTGACCAGACCCCAACTGCACTAGGTGGCATGTAAAAAAACCAGGATGTTTTCTTTTCTCAACAGGGTTTCAATGCACATAAAGAGAAGAAACAACAACCAGAGCAACCTGCTCTAGTGGAAGGATTCCCTGCTCATGGGACATGTTCATCTTTAAGGTCCCTTCCAACTCAAACCATTCTATGATGGTGAAACAAAAGGAAACTGAGGCAATTTGTACTCTCCTGATAAGCAGCCTAAATGTTGTCAAGTGCTTTATGACCTTATCTCTCTCTCCAGCCATCTGAAAGGAGGCTGGAGCCAGGGGGAGGTTGGGCTCTTCTCCCAAGGAACAAGTGATAGGGCAAGAGGAAACAGCCTCAAGTTGCACCAGGGGAGGTTTAGGTTGGACATCAGGAACAATTTCTTCCTGGAAAGGGTTGTGAAGGCCTGGCCCAGGCTGCCCAGGGCACTGGTGGAGTCACCATCCCTGGAGGGGTTCAACCAACATTTAGATCTGGTACCTAGGGCCATGGTTTAGTGGTGACTTGGCAGTGTTAGGTTAATGGTTGGACTCAAAGATTTTAGAGGGCTTTTCCAACCTTAATGATTCTATGAGCAACCCAGAGGATTTTCAGAGGGATTGGAGTGAGGTTAATCAATGAACACTGTATGTCTAGCAGAAATTCCTCCTGAGCACCAGAACTCAGAGCTTGTTTGGACACTGGGTGAGTGACGGGTGGAAGGTGGTGTCACAGGTGGGTCAGACAAAGTAAACAGGGACTGGAAACAGCAGGGAAGCAGAAATGGGACATGCAGGGCTTCAAATCTGAGGATGTGACTTGCATGGGGAACACACTAAAGGGAAAGCCAAGGCCATGTGAATTTGGGGTAGGAAATGATCTGCAGCACTGGCTTTCAAGAGTCATCACCAAGGCAAGATTTCACTTCTCATGGCCAGGGAGAAAACAAAACCAATTTTCCAACCCCATTGAAGCAACTGGTAGCCAGAGTAGTGATGAATTCAGCTGAGCAGATGGAGAAGAAAGGCCCCAGGTGAGATACTGTGCACAAAGAATCAGGCAGAGCAAAATGCAAACCTAGCTGAGAAGAGCTCAAGAAGGTCAGCTCCAAGCAGCAGCCAGACAGTGGTGCTTTGAATCATGACATGGAAAGGTTGTCCTGAGGTGCTCATTGTCTTCTTAAGATTACCTCAACCCCCCTCCCCCTCCCAAAAAGTCACTTCCAACAGAATCTCTGCTGGGTGAATGTCTAGGTTTGGTTTATAGGCTAGAAAAAGAGTTGCAAAACAGATCAGAGGGGGAACAAAAAGCCTAAAGGGCAGAGGGGAATGCAGGTCCTTACTGCTCCACCACTAGGTTTAGGTTTTACATTCATTTACTCTTGCTATTAAGTTGTTTTTCCCAATCTTTCCCCATGAAGTAGGTGATGACTTGAAAGCTCATTAGGAAACATGTGAAGCACAACCCAAATGGTTATGTGCTACTAAAAAATCATCTGGAAATCATTCCACAGCTTTGACTGCTGAATATCTACAACAGAGGGCACCAAGCAGGCCAGGATCAAACTGTGCCCACACACAGCCCTCAAAATCCCCAAGTGGGAAGTGCTGCCAGCAACAGATCAAGGAGTGCAGAGTTGATTCTTGCTTCTATTTACACTTGGCTACATCCTGTGACTTCTCCAAAAGGTGGAAGAGAGAAGAATTTGTCTAACAAATCAAGAAGGAAATGGAGGAAGACAGCCACAGCCTTTCCTGATCTGCAACTGGGAATGCAAGATGTTATATTTATTATATATTATAAATATTATGAGCCAATGGCTTCTGCAAGAAGTCAGAATGCACTCACTCCACCTGCTGATGCTTGTATCTTTTGGGCCACTGTTAATATTGCCCCTGTTAGCTTTAGATCCTTTCACCTAAAATCCAGGCACTGAGAAACACATAGGCAAATGTTTGTCATCCTCTCCTTTTCTCTCATCTCTCAGCTAACCTTCTTAAAAGCAAATAAAAATCTATTTCAGCCATTCTGACCTTTGAAATTTAGGGCCAGAGATGAGGAGGAAAGACATGTTCCAGCATCTTCACACACACACACTGCTTGAAGACAGATACTTAATTATGTCTAGAGAGGACTAAGTCAAGTTCAATATGTTGACAAAACTCTACTTTAACAATGAAGAGTAGGAAGCAGGACTATTGACACTTTTAGAGGGTTTTTTTCCACCTTGGGCATGTTTCCCACCTGGTAAAACACACACCTGGTATGTTGGGAGGACACTGGCTCAGCTTTCAGGATAAGCAGAGTGAATTGATGCTTATCAATGCCCAGCAAGAGCTGAAGGCTGGGGGCAAGAGGCAGGGGCCAGACTCTGCTCAGTGGTGCCCAGGGACAGCCCAAGGGGCACTGGGCACCAACTGGAAGCCAGGAGGTTCCAGCTGAGCAGGAGGAGAACCTTGTTTGGGGTGAGGGTGTTGGAGCCCTGGCTCAGGCTGCCCAGAGAGGCTGTGGAGTCTCCTTGTGGAGAGAGATTCCAAGCCCAGCTGGAGGTGACCCTGGGCAAGCTGCTGTGGGTGCCCCTGCTCTAGCAGGGGTTGGACTGGATGATCCCCAGAGGTCCCTTCCAGCCCCTACCATGCTGGAATTCTGTGTGAAACCATTCCTTGTACAGCAACAACTTATTTATTGCACATAGGGAGGAAAGAGCATCTCTCTCTAAGATGAACAAAGAGAATTTCCCATCTCCAAATTGGCAAAGCAGAGAAATATGAGCAGAGCTTCCAGAAGTGACTAATTCCATATTTGCATGTGCAAAGTTATGCACATTCTTAAAGCCTGTGTTGGGCTGGGACTGCCAAAAGGAAGACATTAGACTGAGGATCAGAGATCCTAATTAGATCAATGAACTGATTGCCAAGGTGAGTCTTCAGACTCCTAGGCCACTGCATTAGGACTAGATCTCTTCAGCCTAGAGAAAGGTAATTGCAAGTAAAGATGAGATGGATCTGTGAAATCATCAATGGCAAACAGAAGGGAGGCAGCCACTGAGGTTTTCTAGCAGTAGATTTACAACAACCACCAAAAACCTCAAGGCTTTTCCAAAGAACAGAGAATGAAGAACTGGAACACACTGCTCCAGGGTGCTGGGGTTATCAGAACCACAGTTAGCTTCAAAAGATAATTATACAGCAATAAAAAGAGAAGTCCATCAAGGGGTTGGAAGCAAAACTACAATGTTTGGCTCAGAAAAGCTCTACATCACTGCTTGTTTGAAGGTAAAATGGTATCACTGCACCACTCCCTTTTTCACAGTGCTCCTGAAAGCCCCAAGCCCAGGCCCAACAAGCTAGGAGAACCTTTGCTCCTCTGACCTGCTGACTGTTTAGACTGCAACCAGCTTGATGAGCAAGTCATCAAATGAATACAAGGCTCAGCCCCCAGAGACAAAAAATACACTGTTTGTTTTATTTACATGGACAGGAATTGGCTTTTCTTACCCCAAACCACCTCTTTGTTTATAAAACACCCCTCCCTGAAAAGCAGAACCAAAAGCAGCCCCTTAAAATACAAAGTGCACCAACATATTCTTATCCTAATGTAGCTTACACACAGCTGGGCCTTGCAGCTGCAGAGGGAAGCACAGGTTGGAATTACCCACATTTAGGATGTATTGTTTCTTTCAGCTGAAGGAACAGTTTGGATTGAACACCAGGATACTGAAATATTCACCTGGATGATAAGGATATCAATTTTAGACTTTTAACAGGGGTATGCATGCCTCTAGAAGGGAGAACAAATAACATGGGAACTACAATCTTTAATCACCCTGGAAGGAGTGATTTGATCTACATGGAATATATCACATCCATGTAGTCTACCTGTCTGATGAAAAGCTGGCCATGAGGCAGCAATGTGAGCTCCCAGCCCAGGAGCCAGCTGTGGCCTGAGCTCCATCCCCAGCAGGGCAGGGAGGGGATTGTGCCTCTGCTCTGCTCTGGGGAGACCTCAGCTGCAGTGCTGGGGCCAGCTCTGGAGTCCTCAGCACAGCACAGACAGGGACCTGGGGGAGCAGGGCCAGAGGAGGCCACAGAGGTGATCTGAGAGCTGGAAGCTCTCTGGAGTGAGGACAGGCTGGGAGAGTTGGGGTTGTTGAGCCTGGAGAAGAGAAGGCTCCAGGGAGACCTGACTGCAGCCCTTCAGTACTGAAAGGGTCTAGAAGAAAGATGGAGACAGACTTTAGCAGGACCTGTTAGGACAGGACAAGGGCTGATGGTTTGAAACTAAAAAAGGGAGATTTAGGCTAGACAGAAGAAAGAAATGGCAAAAAAAAGGAGATCATTTTATCCACTTCAATGGCTGTTTTGTCCATTTTGATTTTATTCCTGTCCCTAAGTTAATTTCTCCACAGTAATGCTACATCACTGTAACCAAAAGATAATACAGGCAAAAGCACACAGAAAAAAAGAACACAGACACACCAAAAGAATACAGACAGATCTAAACCAAGACCAAAAGCCCAAATGAGCTGCAGAAACCAACCAGAGGACAGCAAACCACGCTGTAGATTTACTACTGCCCCTTATTTCCCAGGAGCTACACAAGTCACTTCAGGCTCTGTAAATACATCAGCACCATAATCATCCCAAAACTGTGGTAATAAAATCTTCCCAGCACCTTACACCATTCAGGATGAGCTTTCTCTTCACCTAGGTGCCATAGAATCTCTTCTAATAAGAAGACATGTTCCTCATCCATAGCAAAGGTCAACTACTGCACTCAAGGCAAAGCACCACAAGGCACTAACTCCCTGGCACATTATTACCCAGATATTGCTCTCTAGAGAAATATACATTTAACCATTTTCTTCAGCCATAAGAGGTCCAAAAGCCTGTTACTGACCTCAAAAATCAGAGATATTAAGAGTAGAAGTAGCATGCCAAAAAGGCAGTCAACAGTGAAACACTTCAAGCAGCTCTGCTCCCATGGGTGATGATTAGGGGAGGGAACTGAAGGCTGCAACCTTAAAGAGACAGCAAAAGAAATGTCAATTTTGCATTTATTTAACAAAAAGCTTTGGATTCCCTGTGAGAAGCTACAAAGGCTACATGGACTTGCCCACATCTTGTACCCTTCCATAAAACATCATCAGCTAGGCTGCAACAACAATACAGAGTGAGTGATCATCACCCTGGAAACAGTGGGTACTGGACCTTGCTCTAACCTAGCTCAGTTTTAATGTGCTTGCATAAGGTGTTCTAGAAATACTCAGACATAATGCCCTCAATATCCCTGTTAGCATCCTAGCAGGGAAAATGCACCTCTCACCATGAACAGATCCTGAACTGAACTTTAAGACATGAGTTGTAAAGCCAAACACTCACAGTTTTCACTGTTCTCAGTCATTTTTCACTGCCTACTAGTGGATGATTCTCTGAGACTCTTACAGGATGTGATGCTACCTGGAAAGCAGTTGAACACCAGAAGGTAAGGGGGGATTGGAGGGAAACAGCACTGCCAACTCACAAAGATCAGAGAATCATAGAATGGTTTGAGTTGGAAGGGACCTCAAAGGTCATCTAGTCCAACCACTCTGCCATGGGCAGGGACACCTCCCACTAGACCAGGCTACTCAGAGCTCCATCCATCCTGGCCTTGAACACTTCCAGGGATGGAGCACCCACAACTTCTCTGGGCAACAATACCCTCACAACAAAGGATTTCTTCTTTAGATCTAATTTCAACCTCCCTCTTGTAGTTTCAAACCATCACCCCTCATCCTATCACTACACTCCCTGATGAAGAGTCCATCCCAATCTTTCCTGTTGGCCTCCTTCAGGTACTGAAAGGCCACAGGAAGGTCTCCCTGGAGCCTTCTCTTCTCCAAGCTGAACAACCCCAACTCTCTCAGCCTGGCCTCACAGCAGAGAGCTTCCAGCCCTCAGATCATCTCTGTGGCCTCCTCTGGCCCTGCTCCCCCAGGTCCCTGTCTGTGCTGTGCTGAGGACTCCAGAGCTGGCCCCAGCACTGCAGCTGAGGTCTCCCCAGAGCAGAGCAGAGGCACAATCCCCTCCCTGCCCTACTGGCCATGCTCTGGGGATGCAGCCCAGTCCACAGATGGCTTCTGGGCTGGGAGCTCACTTTGTGCCCTTGGTAAGATCTCCTGAGCCATTTGCTGCATGCTGCCAGCATTAGCCAGCTTGGTTATTCAACAGAACTTCACTCTGATCCAAGAAATGGCATCCTGTCTTTCATAACCTTATCACATATGACTCCCAAGTTGCCTTATTTTTTTGCCAAGGTGTTCAGGTAGCTAAGTAGTTGAATCCTTTAAAGTATCTCAAGTTTGACAAACTTTAGATCAACCACTAGCATTTCCCCCAGTTAGGTCATGCCCCTCGATTTCAATCTGCTTCTTGCTGCTAACTGCAGAACTCAACTTGCTCCTGCTGCAGCACATCTTGTCACAAAGGGTGGTACTGGGCTAAGAGAAAGAAAACACAATCCTTCTTGCCATCTCCAGATGAAACCTGGTGATCTTTGCCACCACACTAGGATTTTGGGGTTTGTTTTTTAAGGGATCTAAACCAGAACACAGTCTGAAACAACCCTTACAGGAGAACAGGAACAATCTAGGGTAAAATATCTCAGTGACTGAAACTGGACCAGAAACAGCATTGTTTTGTTTCCTAAAGCCCTTTCTTCCCTCTCCTCCTAATATCACTCCTGCAAGCAGGTACAACTTCAGTGACCTCTTCCATTTCATGGCACCAACAAAAGAGGTCTCCTTTGGGGGTATTGCCTGGAGAAACTGGCAGGATTTTACCATGTTCACCCTGCTTTGTGGGAAAGCTGAGTCCACTTGAAAGCCAAGGTGGTGGGGCAAGGGCAAGCAACCTCCCAAAGGTTCAGAGAGCTGAGAGAGACAAGAATGAAGATAATTACAGTTAGTTATTGTTTGCTCTACTTAGGGCCCTATTCCATAATGTTACTGCCAGCAGAGCTATTTTATGTGATGTCTTTATCATGCAGCAACCTTTTCATAAATCAAAGCCCAAGCAATACTAGGCAGTTTCTCCTGCAGCCTGTTTGACAATAAAAGTTAACACTGAACCCTGGCTGTTATCAATCTTCATAAATGTGTCCATGATACAGCAAGTCTGCTCCATATTACACCAACTCTGTTATTAATGCATGCACAGGAGCAACCCAGTGGCTTAATGGAGCTCCTAAATGGCTTGAAACTGGGACCTGTGTTAAGTGACAGGGAAAGTTTTGAAGGAATAATTGCTTTTCTCATTTCTTTCAATAGGTGATAAAATGATTACACTTTACAGTGGCTCTAGCTTGAGAATGGTAAATTGTAGTACAAGAGGAACTTGCACACACAAAGAAGAGAGACCCCAGGGAAATGGGTATCATGGTCAAGGAGCTATAGGGAGAAATGCAAATTGTCAGTATTTTAGTAGTTCCTTTTAGCACAGACCCATGTGACTGAGGAGTTTTATAGTCAAGCACTGAAGTCAGAATCTGACAGAATTAACAGACTTCACAGAATCCCACACACTGGTAGAGGTTGGAAGGAACCTCTGGAGATCATCTAGTCCAACCCCCCTGCTCCAGCAGGGTCACCCCCAGCAGCTTGCCCAGGATCACCTCCAGCTGGGCTTAGAATCTCTCCCCACAAGGAGACTCCACAACCTCTCTGGGGAGCCTGGGCCAGGGCTCCAACACCCTCACACCAAACAAGCTTCTCCTCTTGCTCAGCTGGAACCTCCTGGCTTCCAGTTTGGACTCACTGGACACTACACTCACCTATAAAGAACTTGGGTTTAGAATCCACATTGACTGCATCTTTTTATTGAGAGGGTTGTAACACTTTTTTGGCCAAGGTACTGCCTGTAGTCAAGGCAAAGGGAAGAGAATCTAGGTGATGGAAGGAAAGGGACTGCATTTATCAGCCCACACAAGAGTTGAGGAACAGCAAAGCAAGGCAGACAGAGAAGCAGTCTATTAGCCAGGGATGTATCAAGCCTGCTTCACAAAACCTTTCCATCCTGATCAGCTTTTGCTTCCAGTAATGCAGAGAGCAGAGTGCAGCAGCTGTGACAGAATATTATCCATCTTAAGACAGCCTTGGCAGGGGATCCCATCTTCAGAATGTTTAGAGCCACAGCCATGGCACTCAAGTGGGCTCCTTAAAGATGCACTTATTAGCTTTACCTATTTGGTTCAGTTCTTTTCCCCAGCCTTAAATGTTTGCTTTAAATGCTTCAGGACTATACTTGGACTTGATATTGCAGGAGGATAAATGGAAAGGCAGAGGACAGGGAGAGTGCATCTTTATGATTGATTTCTTTTTTAACCATTGATAACTTTTACCTGTTTCAGTTACAGATCCTCTCCAGAAGCAGCCAGCACTTGAACTGACAAAACTAACACTTAACTGTCCCAGAAACAGGAATGAGGAACAATTTCTCCTGCTAAACAGCTTTGTGGCTTCTTATGTTTCTCTTAGGGCTAGAAGGTTGGGTGATGTTCATGCAGCATGGAACATAAATATCAGGTCCCATCTTTACAAGATAAAATGTTTTAAAATGCCAAAGCAAATCAGAGAAACTCCCTCTTCAAAAGCAGCAGGAAAAGAGTTTTGATTTGCTTAAGAGTGAAGCTCATGCTGAAAAAAAATCAGCAAACACATTGATCAGACACTGGAAAAGCCTTTCAAATATTGGCTAGGACATTTCATGACCAACCCTAGAATTGCCAGAGTTGGAAGGGACCTCCAAGATCCTCTAGTTCCAACCCCCCTGCCTGCCAGGGACACCTCCCACTAGAGCAGGTTGCCCACAGCCACATCCAGCCTGGCCTTCAAAGCTTCCAGGGATGGAGCTTCCCCAGCCTCTCTGGCCAACCTGTGCCAGTGTCTCCCCAACCTAACAGGGAAGAACTTCCTCCTCAGATCCAATCTAAATCTCCCCTCCTCTAGTTTGCATCCATTCCCCCTGGTCCTATCACTCCCTGACCTCCTAAACAGTCCCTCCCCAGCTTTCTTGTAGCCCCCTGCAGATACTGGAAGGCCAAAAGAAGGTCTCCCTGGAGCCTTCTCTTCTCCAGACTGAACCACCCCAACTCCGGATGCCAGATGCCACAAGGTTCAAAGCCAACCATAACTGTTACAACCACCAGTGAAGAAGTTTTCCTTTTGAACTAACCTCATGTGCACCAGGAGCCAACAAAACAACTTAACCCCTTCAGCAGACAGCCCAATGCTATTTTTACTAACCTTATTTTCTGAAGACAACAGCCACAAAGCATTTGTGCTGCTACTATTTCCCAATGATCTGACAGTCTTTCCCAACAATTTGATTTTATTTCCCAATGATTTGCTATTCCATTCCAATTTCATATTATTTCCCAATGATTTGATGCTATTTCCCAATGAATTCATACTATTTCCCAATGGTTTGATCTGATTTCCCAATGATTTGATAGTATTTCTCAATGATTTGATTTTATTTCCCAATTATTTGCTATTCTTTCCCAATGATTTACCTTCTTTTTATAGTATATTTAATACAGCCTCTGCCTTTACAACTGCAATTTCAATCAGATGGAATCTAAGCAGAACAACTGGAATCTCTTTTTTTCCCCCCTCCTCTGATTTAGCCCAACACTACTGAAAAGGAGACCAAAAATAACCAACCCCAAAACCAAAAGGGAAGCAGTGGTTAATTACAAGTAGCAGCAAATGAGCTGGACTGGAGGTGTTCAGAATGTCAATGCAGCAGGAGCAGCATCTGTGCATGCAGCTTCCAAAGTAATGAGACTGTGCTGATGTTCTGCCACCCTGCTTTGATCACTTCATCTTCTTCAAGAGCTCTGATGGGAAAACAAAGGTCAGTGACACTGAGCACTGACCTCCTTCCCTGCAGCTTGCACACACACAAATATTAGTGACTGATCAAGGATTGCTGCCTTTCCATCCCAGGAGCACAGAAAGGATGGTGACATGCTTGGGGGCCTTAACACAACAGAGAGCACAAGCTCCTGCAGCACCAAGTGTCATGTTCTACCATGCAGAGGTCATTGGGGATTCTTTCTTCACCCTGCAACCAGACAGGTGTATGCTTCTGGGAGGGGGGAAAATAATAACTACAATAAAAATGATACAATCCACTCTGCAAAACATCCTCTCTTCCAGAAAGAGGTTGGTTGCTGCATGCTTCCAAGTGGGGGCCTAGAGATTTCTGGGCTTTGGTCCTACAGATGGCTTGGACTCATCAAACCCATCCTTCCAAAAGGTATTTGTAAATCTCAGCAACAGCAGATTACAAAAGACAGAACAAATTAATAATAACAAAAGGAGACTGGGAGGGGCTAGGGGGTGCTTTAACCTTCCTGGGTTTAAGGTTGTCATTGGGAAAACATTTACTGGTGTTTACACAAAATCCCAGCAAAGGATGTTTAATGTATTAAATCAAGAGGCTTTAGTCCTTGGAAGGGAGCAGGAAGCAGCTGTAGTGCTGCAGGGTGACATGCCAGCTAGGCTGGGAAGAGTCAGTCCTTGCTGGTGGTCAGAGGCTCAGGGAATGGCAGCAGGCAGCAAGGACTGTCCTTAAGGAGAGCATCCAGCAATTTTCAGGGGACTTGGTTGATTACCAGCACACAAGAGCAGGGAACATAACAATTTAACTCTTGGCCACTGAAGCACAGGAGGAGGAGTTTCCCTCCCTTGTTTTCACAAAGAAGTCTGTAAAATGACTTCATGTTTCCATGTAAGCAATGACAGGAAACCCTGGGTGTGCTGAAATGTGAGCCTGTGCTTTCCTCACAGAAGATCCCAGCATGGAAGGGGCTGGAAGGGACCTCTGGAGTTCAGCTAGTCCAACCCCACTGCTAAAGCAGGGTCACCCATAGCAGGCTGCCCAGGATCACCTCCAGCTGGGCTTGGAATCTCTCCCCACAAGGAGACTCCACAACCTCTCTGGGCAGCCTGGGCCAGGGCTCCAACACCCTCCCAGCAAACAAGCTTCTCCTTATGGAACCTCCTGGCCTGGCCCTGGGCACCACTGAGCCGAGTCTGGCCACAGCCTCTTGCCCCCAGCCTTCAGCTCTTGCTAAGCAGCCCCAGGGCTCTCAGCCTTTCCTCCTGCCAGAGCTGCTCCAGTGCCCTCAGCATCTTCCTAGCCTCCCATGGACTCTCTGCAGCAGTTCCTTGACTCTTCTCAGCTGGAGAGCCCAGAACTGGAGCCAGGACTCCAGCTGTGGCCTCAGTAGGGCAGAGTGAGGGGAAGAAGAACCTCCCTTGACCTGCTGGCCACTGAGACTCTTCTCAAAGCACCCCAGAAGACCATTGCCCTTCTTGGCCAGAAGAGCAGACCAACCAATATCACCTGAAGAAGAAAGGGATGTTCAAATCATGAGGCATTTTGCCCACCTGGTTCTCCTGCTGTAACAATACCCTCCAATAACTATCCTAGGATACCTACTAGACCAGAAAACCTCTTGTTATTTTAAGTAGCAATTTGCATCCAATAAAAACCTCCTAGCCAAGACTCTGTGCTTTACTAAAATTAACTTTTAAGATTGTTTTCTCCAATTCAGACAGTAAAGAATCTGTGTGAAAAAAAAACCTGGGGATAGCCTGAGGGGAGCTTGAATGAATGTATCCATGATTTCCAGAGAGGAAACAAAAGGGAAAAAAAACCCCCAAAAGATTTATGGCAAACATGGAAAGAATTGGCTTTGCCCTCTTAATTACTGTGCTATCTGCATTTTGAATAATGGATTTGAAAAGTTACTGTAACTCTCAAAAAAACACATTCAATGCTTCCAACCTATCTCCTGAACAAATGAGCACATTTAAAGCTCACATTAGAGCTCAGCTATTGCCATGAAAACACACAGCCCCATGCAAACAAGGCTTAAGAGAAAAACACACAGATATTATGCCAGAATCCCCTGCTCCCACTTCCTTCAGGATGAATCTGCATCGAGCTAAAAAGTGCACAATTAATATTTCATCCAGCTCTGTTGAGTCCTCTCATTCCTAATGGACTCTATTGATCAAAGGAAGAAAGTTAAATATCTCTCTTGCTGTAGGGAAAACTGAAGCTGTTGTTTCTGAAGTGATTGTCATTTCATAGGTAAATGTACTCCATCAAGGCTTTATAGAACTGTAATATTCTAATATCCTCTTAGATATGTTTATGGGCTGCAGAGCAACTGAGATGGGTAAATAGTGACCACCCTTCATCCAGTTCAACCCACCTGCTAAGGCAGGGTCACACACAGCTGGGCTTGGAATCTCTCCCCACAAGGAGACTCCACAGCCTCTCTGGGCAGCCTGGGCCAGGGCTCCAACACCCTCACACCAAACAAGCTTCTCCTCCTGCTCAGCTGGAACCTCCTGGCTTCCAGTTGGTGCCCAGTGCCCCTTGGCCTGGCCCTGGGCACCACTGAGCAGAGTCTTGCCCCCAGCCTTCAGCTCTTGCTCAGCATTGAGCAGCTCTCCTCTGGGGCTGCTCTTCTCCAGGCTCAGCAGCCCCAGGGCTCTCAGCCTTTCCTCCTGCCAGAGATGCTCCAGTGCCATCAGCATCTTCCTGCCTCTGCTGGGCTCTCTCCAGTAGTTCCTTGTCTCTCTGGACCTGGGGAGCACAGAATTAGGCCCAGTACTGCAGATGTTGCCTCACTAGCAAAGAGCAGAGGTGGAGGAGAACCTCCACATTGTCTACCAGAGAGAGGTGGAGCAGGAGAGGAACGGCAAAAGCAGCAGTGCAGAGCTGTGAAGTCTGTCACCTATCACAAGGACTCAAACCCCACAGCAGATCAAGTAAAACTATTTCTTTTAGGCAGAATTTGTCCTATCTGCTTATTCTATTCCTAAATGAATAATCAAAAGATGTTACATGGCTCTAGACACCCCAGGGGAAGAAGATGTCACCAGTGCAGCTGCCAAACTTCCTGCTAGCAACCCTTCAAATTCAGGGGAAAAACCCACAATAGAAATGTACAATTGGATCACTGAAAGTTCCCATTTTTTGCCCAAAGCTTGTACCTTCCTGTAACATCCCATTCTTTCCTCCTTGTGTAAACTTCTTATTAGAACAGAGACATCTTCATAATAGAATAATTCTGGTTCTAATGTAACTGGGGGGAACATAACTCTGACATTAGAAGAGGCAGCATGCTCCAGTAATGTTGCTTTAATGTAATTTGGGGACTGCAGGAACTGGCTGAACCTGGTCATTTAGGATTTGATCAATGTGAATTAGTGTTCTAAAGAGATGAACCATCTGATAATTCAGAATTTGATCAATGTGAATCAGGACCTCACAGAAAGAAAAACATTTATCATGAAACATTTGGAATCCCAGGCTAAGGCAGGCAGTGCTGGAGGAGGTAATAAGCAGCCATCAAGAAGGACTGCAGACAAAGCACAGAAGACCTCCCAGCTCCCTGACCCAAGCCTGTGGGAGATGTTTGGCTTTTCCCCTTTCAATGGGGAGAATTATCCCTGAAGACTGATGAAGGCACAAGCTGCTGTAACTTCAGGGACTAAATAAAGGAAGAGAAAGGAAAATCCAGGAAGTATTTCAGTAATTAACCACTTCTCTTTCCTCTTAAGAAGTGGAAGAAATGTAAGTTATCTCCATAAAACTAATTCTAGACAGGATGAAGATAAAGGGAGACTTAGTTTGTAATAGCAGCACAATTAGATCTATTAATCTGAGACTCAGAACCTGCACTCACTCTGACATGCATGAGGCTGCTTTGTGCATTAACAAAATTTAGCAGTTCAACCTTACTTAATTCTGGGGTTTTTTTTGTTTTACAGCCAATTAAACAAAGCTCTTTAAACATCACTGCTGGAAACCCTGTCCTCAATCCTCACATGCAATTAAAGTGAACATGAGAAGTGCCTGGTGACACCCAAAGAGCATCATCTTTAGGGTTCACTAAATCATTCATCATTTAGCCATCAAGTTACATAGAGAAAGGCAGTGATAAAATCACATCTGCTGAATTTACACCTTTAACACAAAGCCCTGACATTTAAAAGAGATTTCAGAGGAGGAAGACTTTTAAATTATAAAGTAATATTGATACTTCATGCACTTTATCCAATCTCCTGCAATTTATGTGCATACTTCAGCTGCCTTTTTCTTTTCATGATGTTTTCCTTTTGGATTTTGTAGGGAATAGACCAAAACTGGATGCACTGATCAAAAAATCTCCAAAGCATCATTCAGGAAACTTCAAGGGTTGTGAGGAGCAGCTGAGGGAACTGGGCTTGCTTAGCCTGGAGAAGAGGAGGCTCAGGGGAGACCTTCTCACTCTCTACAACTCCCTGAAAGGAGGTTGGAGCTAGGAGGGGGTTGGTCTCATCTCCCAGGTAACAAGTGATAGGACAAGAGGAAATAGCCTCAAGTTACACCAGGGGAGGTTCAGGTTGGATATTAGGAAAACTTCCTTCCCTGAAAGGGTTGTTAAGCCTTGGAACAAGCTGCCCAGGGCAGTGGTGGAGTCACCATCCCTGGAGGCCTTCAAAAACCTGTAGACATGGTTTATAGTGGCTATGGTGGAGCTGGGTTGATGGTTGGACTTGATGATCTTAGGGGTTTTTCCAACCTAAACAATCCTATCATTCTATGATAATTACCTTTGCAGCTCTCCACTGGACTTGCTCCAAGGGCTTCAGAGTGAGAAAAAAACCAAACCCAAAGCCATTTCTCACCTCTGGCCACAGTAACTACCTAGAGCTATCCACCAGTACCTTCCCATCACAACAACAGTCAGGTTAGGCACTAATTAGACTTCAAAACTTCAAAATACCTCACTGCAACAGAGGAAGGAGAGAGACCTCATGATGGGAGTGTTACCAGAGGTGAGAAAGAGGATGATAAGTAAGAACCCACCAGGCTTCCTATATGTCATGGGGAAACTCTCCACATCACACCTGGATCAGGCCAGACCTTGAGTCAAGGGACACATTGTCCCTCTTGTTTAAGGCACAGATTAATTCAGTCCTCAATACACTCCACACCCTTGACCAGGACAAAGACTTTAAGAGAATATTTGACAACTCATGATATTAAAAGCTAAAATGATCTTTCTCTTACAGTTAAGAACTTTATTTAGATTATTATCAGCAGCTCAAAAAGGCCTTTTCTCTCCTTGCTCATCAAATAAGCCAAAACCAAACCCAAAAGAAAAGAAAATCCCTCCACAAATCTCCAGACTGTCCCAGAAGAATTCATTTTACACAGCAGTTCTTGCTTACTGCTGAGACTCAAAGGTTGTAGGAAAGTTCCCTCTGGATCCTTACTAAAATGCTAAGTGGAACCTTCTGTCTAATAGATGAACCATCAGAAAGGGAGGAGTCCAAGGCTAAGGGTCAGAGTCACTTTGAACCATCAATTACTGTATCTTCATTTAACCATCCTCAGGACTAATCAAAATCAGTTAATTTGACCTTTCCTGTTCAGGGCAAAGTGAAGTTGCTAATTTAAATCCTTTCACATCACACAAGCACAGGATGAACACTATTGTCATGCAAAGTTGGAACTACATTTTGGTGTTCCATCAGAGGGAAAAGAAAAACATTAAGGGATATATTTTGAGACTATTTCATGCATCTTATCAAATAGAAATTAATTAGTATCTTACTAACTGAGCATCCAATTGTTATGCAGCTTATGGTAATGCTTCCAAATTTCTTCCAAATCTTTCCCTAACCAGCAAAGACTGATAGGATCTGTGATGGGGAAAGGGGAATTAGTGTGCATTTTAATGTGGGTGAGAACTCACCTAGCTGTCAGGCTCAAAAGCAACAGTGGAAGAGACTTACTTGAACCGAGCTGAAACTTCATCAGCAGCTTTCTGGTACTGCTCCGTGGTGACTTTGTAGAACTGGGCACTCTGGAAAGGTGAAAACAAACCACAGATGTCACAGACTATCAGTTTTTGGCTGCATGTTAATATCTAGTACATATTCTCATTGGGATATTTTATCTGAGTTCACAGAACCACAGAATGTTAGGGGTTGGAAGGGACCTCTGGAGATCATCTAGTCCAACCCCCCCATGGCAGAGCATGGTCATCCAGAGCAGTTTGCCCAGGATCAAGTTGCTCCAAAAAACCCCAAATCTAACCTTCAAATGAAGTATCCTACACAGATTCATAGATGATATTTTTGGGGTGTTTTTCAAATAGGTGTGCTAGTTCTTGGAAGGTTATGCAAAAGCTCTTAGGGATGAAACTGTAAAGAGACACAGTTCATAAGCACATATTTAGCACTGCCTGCTGCTGGAACTTTAGGAGCTTCTCCATTAGAAAAACATCAAAACATTGAATCCTTCATTTTGTTTGCACATCCCTGCCTGTGTTCCACATGCCTATCCATCCCCATCTACCTTACAGGGGATGCTCCAGTCAAACTTCAAAAGTTGCCCAATAAATTAACTATGGCTTGACTTGCTCTTTTGCTCCTTGCCTTGAAAACAGCTCTAGCAGCCAGTTATTTTAACATTCCAAACCTCCAGGTCACTTCAATCAGTTGCTAAGTTTAATTCTTCAAATCAAGCAGCTTCAGAAGATATTTTCGTCTCCCCTAAACCCAGGAATGCCTTCCACTCACTTCTACCAAATCATTAATTTCCCAAAAGCAGGCGAGACAAGATTGCCTCCTCAATTAGCAGAACTCTTTTACACTTCTAAATGGCCAAGTTTCTCAGTGGGATATAGAATATCCAAAGACAAATCACTAAAATGTTGTGATGCTTCTTGTCTAGATAATATATCCTTGGTATTTTTCAGGAGGTTTTTATAGCCTTAGCACAGTTGGACATAAGATGGAATAACTAAGGCACCTGGCTTCACAGTTGGAGAAAGAGAGAAAAGTTAAAGCAGTTCAAAACTTCCCTAAACCCATTTTTCTTCTGAATGTTGAGAAAAACAGGTTGTGGAGACGTAGAAAGGTTTTGTTGGCATTTCCAAAGAACTCTCGTGTAGCTCTGGAGCTCTTGAGTCATCCAGCATCCCAGGGAGTCATGTTAACATGGCAACAAAACTCTTACACACTGCACGATTACATAAAAACCAGGCTGAAGACTTAGTGTAACAACCTACCTGGTTTAAAGTTAGGGATGCCACAGCCTTGATTTCACACTGGGAGAACACCTAGCATATATGGATGGCACAATGCAGTCCATGGACAGCACCCCTACCATGGACAGCACCCCTACCATGGACAGCACCCCTACCATGGACAGCACCCTTCCACTTTGGGTACAGTCAGCAGTTTTATTTAAGACATTGATGCATGAAAAAGCAATGAGCCTAAAACACTGTTAAGGGAAGAGAAATGTTAAAACCCCTGCAGGTAGAGAGATCATTCTTTTGCAGAAGTCTAAAATGACATAGTCTCCAGGGTCACTGGGTCACTAAACATGTCCTGAGCAACATTTATCTGTGCCAAATGATGCTGTGAGGAATGCAGGTAAGATAGCTCACGACAGCAAACCCAGAAACTCCTGAAGAGGCAGCAACTACCTACAAAAATAGAAGGAAAAAACCCATTTCTCCTTTCTAGTTGAGGATCTCATCTTCTGAATTATAATCTTGAAATGTACAGAAAGAACTGAAAACCAACCCCCACTGCAGACAGGGGGAAAATTGTATTGCAAGTCTCATATTTTATCACAAATGATAACAAATAGTGTAACATCCAGTGCAGGCAAAGGTCAGGCACAGATCACAAAGAGCACGGTGGTCTACTGCACTCTGCCTTCTAAGATTCAGACCTAATAATTCATTTGTCCTGGAATCAAGGTTTCCATGCATGTGACTGGGGGTCATTTAGTTTTTCATAAATCATCCATGGCCAGTAAGAAAAGGAAAATGAAATCCTCCTCACATCAGTGACCCTCTTGCATTTAGCAATCTCAGCTGCCCAATGACAGCCACATCCAGGTTCCTTGGACCTAGATGGAATCAATAGGTATGTGATTAGACAGCAGAGTGACTAGGGTGTGAGTGTGGACAGGTCACCATCCCAGATGATGAATAGCTCTCTATCAGCCTGCAGTCCCCTACCACACTAACATTTACTATAATCTTATTTGGGGGGTGATTTATCTTTCTTGGGCCTGATCAATAAAGATGAACACAACAGTTGTAAGGATCGATTGCAATTTTTTATCATTTTCAAGCATGAAAGAGCATTTCTGACACAAAAACAATATTTTGAGTGTACTTGATTCTACTTTTTAATTGCAGTTCAAGTGATCAACTGAGCTGCTATATACACCAAGAAGTTTTAATCCTGCAGTGGACTCAAGCTATCAAGAAATCATTTGTTATCCAAGATAAGGTGTGTCGTGTTTCTGGGATCAGATCTCCCTTTGAAATTCACTCAGGTTCTCTTTGAGATAGACTCTCTAAAACCCAGAGATGAACTTTCTGCTTAGAAGTCCTCCCTAATCCTCCAGATAAGAATGCAGTGGTTATTTCTTGGAAAACAGGGGAAAAAAAAATGGTGCTGTAAGACAGCAATGTTAACATAAATGGTTTCCTCAGCCTCTAGAAGGAAGTCTGTCTGTAACTGAAACTGAAGGATGAGCCAGCTTAAGGTGACAAGGCTTTAGCAGGGCATGTTGAGACAGGATGAAGGGTGATGGTTTGAAACTAAAGCGACTAGATCCAAGGAAGACATATTTTATACTTAGGGTGGTGAGAGCCTGTCCCAGGTTGCCCAGAGAGGTGGGAGATGTCCCATCCCCAGAACCATTCCAGCTCAGGTTGCCTGGGGATGCAAGCAACCTGCTCTAGTTGCAGATGTCCCTGCTGACTGCAGAAGGGTTGGACTAGATGACCCTGACAGGTCTCTCCCAGCCCAAACCACCACATGATTTTAGATAAATAGATGCATTTATCTTGTATATCTCTGCATGTTCGTGTTCCACACAAAGGGGAGGGAAAAAAAGCTTCAGTCTCATTCTCAGGTGAGTCATGACACAGTAGCTCTGGATCAGGCCTGGGGATCTTCATCAGTTCCAGCAGATACTCCAAATGCAGCTGTTTTCTCCTCAAAGTGTCCACTAGTGTGGAGGACAGAGAGAAGAGAACAGAAATACAACACCAGCTGCCATTCTGCATCGAGCACTGCATGCATGAACATACAAAGCTCAGCTATGTTCATGACATTCCAGATACTAGAAATCTACATTTATATACATTTATTCCTATCCTTTTAACTGAAAAAGCCACTAAAATGGTAGCAAGTATTAGAACCAAGTTCCCTTGTCTCCTTGACCGAGGTCCCTTGTGCACGTCTTCCCTTACAGTGTTACACAACATCTTCCTCTCTTTCAAGTCTTCTCTGTTGCTGTGTAACAAAAGGATGGCTTTCTGTAGACCTTTACAGTCTCCTTTGTTGCCAGAAGCATGAAAGTGCAAGAAGCATGTTATGAAAGATGCTAGGAACTTCCAAGAGGGAACAGAAGTGTCAGGGCTACAGCAATTAATCATCACCCCAGATTAGGCAGAGGAAGCTATTTCTAGATCGGCTACGGAGCTCTTGCACGACGTGGGCATGCTGCTTGTCTTCAAGACCAAAATAAAGCAGGAAACTTGGTTCTTCATGACTAAACCTTAGCTTCTTCAAAGTCAAGTAGTATCTAGTCTAAACTGAACACTGAGGTGTGCTCCAGAATCACAAAGTTGTTGGCTAGCAGATCTCACCTGTCTCAAAGAGTGAGAATTGTGAACTGATGTTTTTAGAGGAAGAGTGTGAGCAGCAGGTCAAGGGATGTTCTCTTCCATTCTACTCTGACCTAGTGAGGCCACATCTGCAGTACTGGGGCCAGTTCTGGGCTCCCCAGTTCCAGAGAGACAAGGAACTACTGGAGAGAGTCCATTGGAGGGCTAGGAAGATGCTGAGGGCACTGGAGCATCTCTGACAGGAGGAAAGGCTGAAAGCCCTGGGGCTGCTGAGCCTGCAGAAGAACAGCCCCAGAGGAGAGCTGCTCAATGCTCAGCAAGAGGTAAAGGCAAGAGGCTGGGGCCAGACTCTGCTCAGTCGTGCCCAAGGCCAGCCCAAGGGGCACTGGGCACCAACTGGAAGCCAGGAGGTTCCAGCTGAAAACCTAAGGAAAAGCTTGTTTGGTGTGAGGGTGTTGGAGCCGTGGCCCAGGCTGTCCAGAGAGGCTGTGGAGTCTCCTCCTGGGGAGAGATTCCAAGCCCAGCTGGAGGTGGCCCTGGGCAAGCTGCTGTGGGTGACCCTGCTGGAGCAGGGAGGTTGGACTAGCTGATTTCTAAAGGTCCCTTCCAACCCCAACCAGTCTGGGAGTCTGTAAATACCAAGTGTCCTGCTGAACTGGAGTCAGACAAGCTTAGGCACATTTTCCCAGGAGTGACAAAACCAGAATGAAGCAAGCACCCAAATTCTGCCCAATTTGAGCTTCCTTATTAGAATACAGTTCCAAAATGATCTAGTCAACACTTACTAGAATACTGTAACGTTTTGTTAGCTACCATACAGGCAGCAAAGCTGCAAAAACAGTGTTTAGTCAAGTGAGTAATTTCACATGGGACTTTCATCTAAGTGACCTGAATTGGACCAACACATGTTAAGCTACTCCAGTGTGTATGGCCCAAGGATAACAAACAGGTTACAACCAAATGGAGTGACAAGTAGCATTTCCTATGCCTTTCATTTAGTATCACCTCTTTGAGAGGCTGGGATCTTCCTGAGGAGGAAATGCCTTTCTGAGAGCTACCTTCAAAGAAGGGAACAGGGAGAAGCATAGGTTGGCATTGTAGGAGGAAAGCTAAAGAAAGGAGGACTTGAATTTTAAGTTTCAATCTCTCCAGTTTCCCCTGAGAAACACACAGAGCCATGGCAAATAGAAAGAATACTACAATTCAGGCAGAGAAAACTGAGCTTTGACTATGGGCAACAGGATTTTCATCATGTTTGCTCCTGAAATACTCTTCCCTGAACAAAAGTGAGAGCAGAAGGTTCTTCAAGAACATCTTGTGGAGGAATAGGAGAGGAACTATTTTGCTAGACAGCTCTGATTTCAGAGGTCTATGTAAGAAAGTAAATTCCTCCAGAACCTCAGGTCAGCTGTTTTGTCTGCAGGTGGGACCTCAAAGTACAAGTGCAAGTTTTACTCTCTGCTGAAAACCTTCAGATTTTTTCCAGCCAGCCAAAGTTCTGAAAGATCTTGTGTCATCCAAGCTGACAGAAAAGCTTATCAAAAGAACCAGGAGAACTTGAGAGCCCTCATTTAATTTCACTACAGAGACATCACCTATAATGCACTATTTTAGTAGCAATGTGCTGAAACTGGTTTTACTACAGACATACCATGCCTTCTTTTGGGCATTGAAATTTTCCTTTGAAGCCCCCTGGCTCTCCAAGCCCTGAACAGATTCAAGATGAGAGCAACATTCATGCAATCTATTTCATTTTGTATTATTATTATGTTATTTGAGTTTAATGGAAGAGTTATGTAGTTACCAGTTTATGTGACAAAGGGAAAGACCTGTGCCTTCCAGACAAAAGAGAGAAATCTGGCCTTTGCTTCCAGTTTGTGCTGGGAAAGACAAAACTGAGCACAGCTTGACTTCAGAGCAGCTCAGCACCTGCTCCACCCACCAAAGGAACGAGGAGCTTGGGCTGCTTGGCATCTTTCAGAAGCAGGGGAGAACTTTTAATTTAAAGACTTCTTTTTCCTTGTCATCCTCCCCCACAGAAGGGCTCAAAGCATCAGCAGGCAAAAGATGATCCTGTTCCCTGAATGGCAAATTGGGAAGTTTCCTTTGCCTCTCTTTCACCCATTTCTGCTGAAGTTAAGCTTTCTTTTATCCCTTAATTGAACTTCTGGCCCTTTCATCTCAGTACCTTTTATGAAGCCATTTGCAGATAATAAGAAGCATTTTGTTTTATTCATTCTGTTGACACACAGCCTGAGATCTAGACTGCCCTAACAGAAAAGACTTCCACAGCCAGGAAGAAGGAAAAGCTTTTAAGCCTATGGAGATGCTTCACAGATTTCTATCCAGCCTCAAGACCACCAGAGTCTCCAGTCTGTTCTAGTAAGGACAAGAAGCCCAGCCTGGTAGGGACAAGAAGTCCCCACCACTGTCCAGAGACCTATCACAGTAGTTGTGCAAAGGAAACCCATGCAGGAGTGAGCTGTGAGCCCTGCAGGGGACCATGGAAGGTGTGTGATCACTAGATCACGCCTCACAGTTAGACCATGTGGAATAAAAAGGAAAAGGCAAGATTAATTACTAGAAGGAACAGTATTAAAACTTCTTGACAGGTTTGATCTGTGAAGCTGTCACCAAAAGCAACAAGTGAGCAAAAAGAGGAGGAATTGGGGAAGGGAAAGGAACAACAAGAGTAAGACTGCCTATGACTGTGTTCCTACATCCCAGCCATGGTATTAAATTACAGCTTTATAAATATGACCATTTTTATGGCATCTTTCTCTGAATTAAACCCCTCTACTTGTCTCTGAGCTGATCTTAATAAGCTAGGGAAAGCCAAGCACATAACTTCAGAGAGATTCCCAAGTAATCTTGCATCTTGATCCAACCTCAAATGCTATTAAAATGAGAGATGAACCAAGTGATTTCTTGTGAAACCTAATCAGACCTTGCATTTTTTACAGAAGTTAATTTTTATCCAAGTTGTGAGTTCTCTCATCTGCTTCAGCTGCACTGTTCAGCCAACTGTTGCAGGTTTTGACCCCAGAGATGAAAGAGAAGCCCCAGAATTCAAAGAAAAGCTAAGGCAATGCTCTAGGATCCTGGAGTAAGCCTGGAGAGGACATCTGGATGGTAAGGAAGTGCAGGCTAAATCTTGATGGAGTTTTCCTAGAGCTACATACTTCCTGTGTTGGCTGAAATTCAAGTGCAATTCCCTCTCTTCTGCCCTTTACTTCCAAGCCTTTCCAAACCTGCATCTCCTTGTTAAGTCCTGCAAGAAACTGGCTCTGCACCAGAGTGTCTCTCTGATAGAACAGATGTCTGAACTATCAGGGACTGAGGGAGGACTTTGGGCACCCATGGCACCATGTACCTGTTTCTACAGAGAGATAAAACTCCCCAATAAACAGCTATCCAAACAGTGCTGAAGAAGCCAAAGGTCCAGTTCTACAACCCCAAACCCAGGCAAGCAAAGGAGGAACACATGCTTGCATCTTGGCAAGTGTTCTGCAAGAAGAAAAGTCACTTCCCAAAATCATTTGTTTCATGTCATGACATGTGTGTTTGTTGAAGAGCACACATCCAGTGTGCAGCAAGTGGGGCAAAGCACTTAACTCAGGTGATCAGCAGAAAATGGGGGAAAACAGCATCTTCTTTGACCTTTTCTTTTGCATTTCCAATTCTGTTTTTCAGGCACCACTAACTAATACCTTTAACTGCAACTATTAATGTCTCCAAAGTTTCTCCCAAGACATGCTTCACTTCACTTTTCTGCCCTGGTAGAACATTGATCTCTAATTTGTTAACACTCAGAGCTGCCAAAGAAAAATGAAAACCTTTCTGAAAAGGACAAATCTATTCCAAGTTCTCACAGCTATTCAGCCAAGCATCTAATCTGCATGTAATTGTAGGAGAGTCTTTAATACAAATGTTCTTAATCTCAGAGATGCATGTGTAGATGCACAACTCTATTTACATCTCCTCCTGATGACAAGATGCCTCCTCTAAATGATGCCTATTTACAACTTGCCTTCTCAGTCTCACTCCCTGCCATAAATCAGATTCTCCCTAGGGTACCTAGGGAGATTATTTCTCCATGTCCTAAAGCAGATTTCCCCCCAATCCCCCCAAAAAATGGCATATGACTATGTCAAGTTGCCAAGTGCTGTCTTTGAGGCACATAGGAATGGGTATTGCTGCAGCCAGGGGTGAGACCCAGGCAAGGTAAGTTAAGGAATCTCAATCTCTTCTCCCAGAGGCACTGGGTCCAAAGTGCAGCACTAGGAATAGCATATTCCCAAAGGATTTCTAATTCCCATTGCTGGTTGCCCTCATGGAATGAATGGTTCAGTACAGGTCTAATGGGGCAGTTCTGTGCAGCAAAAGCCACACCATAGGGAACCAAGATCAGATTCCAAGCAAACTAGGATCAATAGGATGCCTGGTTTGGGGATTAAATCATGACAGTGGGTGACAAGGATACCCCAATCATTTCTGTCAGTGCAGATAGCTGTCTATATCTGGTTAGCAACATACCTAGATCCATATCAAGTTTGCCACAGCAGCACAAAGTCAACTTACAAACAACTTACTTACAAAGCCTTCTGTTATATTCATGCAGAGCTGCAGCTTGTTTGCTGCATGAACAACTCTTCCAAATTCTAGAGGTGGTAGAGGTTTAAGGGAAGACAATTTGAGCTCCATGAAGCTGTTGTTGCAGACTTGTACCAGAGGCAGCTCTGAGTTCAAGGGAGCTCTTTGATGGACTAGAGCAGCCACAGATTTCAGATCATGTTGCTCATCCTCTGCAGTCAGAGGAATGATCTGGGAAAATAACTTTTAACATCACTTCTTTCAAACTCATTTTGGTCAGCTTTCAGAGGCAGACAGCTATCCCAGTCAAGTGGTCAGAAGAATAACAGAAAATTGCTTCTGTGAATTATGGGTGAAAGTTTGGCTCTGCTGGGGGGTTAGCTATATGGACAGGTCCTCAGGGGGTTGTGCTTCAGCCCTCCCTGCTTAACATCTTCAGCAGTGACCCAGAGGTGAAATGCATGCCTACCAAGCTTGCAGGTGACACCAGAGTGAGGGCACATGCTCTGGGAGAAGCAGCCATGGGAACATGATTTGTTTAGCCCAGAGGAGAGGAAGATATGGGGAGGGGGGCTAACAGCAGGCTTTAAAATCCCTAAGAGAAGTTTGTCAACAGGCTCTGTACTGATGGGCTGAGGAACAAGAGACAGTGGTTGTAAATGTCCTTTCTTGTAGTGAAGATCATATTAGGAAGAATTTCTTCCCCAGAAGGGGTGTCAAGGCCTGGAAGAGGCTGTCTAGGGCAGTGGTGGAGTCACCATCCCTGGAGGGATTGAAAAGACATGGAGATGTGAACATGGTTTAGTGGTGACCTGGCAGTACTGGGTCAATGGTTGGACTTGGTGATCTTAAAGGTCTTTTCCAATCAAAGTGATCCTATGATTCTAGCCATCAAATCAACAGAGGTTCCAAATCCATACATCAGAAAATACTTCTTCCAAGGAGAATTAGGCAGGGAGAGAGAGATCCAAAGAGGTTCTGGTATCTTCAGTGCTGGAGGGTATCAAAGATCAACCTGGACAAAGCACTGAACAACCTCATCTGTCCTCAGCACTGATCCTGCTTTGAGCAGGAGGCTGGACCTCCCAAAGCCATTTCCAATTCCATTAATTCCATGAATATATATGCTTCCAGCCAGGGATATATCTGCTAGCAAGATGAAAATCTCTTTTGGCTTGTCAATGTGCAATCTGCTTTGCAGCTGTATGTGAAATTCATCTTGTGGCAGAAGCCCAACATAAAGAATCACAGATTAGCTCTATCTTCTTCCAAATAAATGGAAAAGAGCTGGATTTAGCTTTGTTTATTAGATCTACCACTATGACTGCTCAGCACCATTGGCTGCCTCAGGGTATAATGAGTGCAAGATTACCATGTTTTGAGAAGCACAATGCTGCCACAAACAACACTTATGCACCAGGCCTCAAGAGATCAGGAATAAAGTTCTGGAAAGAAATTCTAAAATATTCTGTCCCTCTCAACCCAATCCAGCAGCCCTGGTAACAGTGGCAGCTCACAGGCCTCTTCCTGCCTCTCCAGCACAGCTTTAAAAAGCTTGGTCTTTGCTTTTCTGAATGGGTATCAGGTTGTGGTAACTTTCCCCAGGGAACTGTCCTCCCAGCACAGGGAACACCAATATAGAATCCCAGCATGGTGGGGGTGGGAAGGGACCTCTGGAGATCAGCCAGTCCAACCCCCCTGCTCCAGCAGGGTCACACACAGCAGCTTGCCCAGGGTCACCTCCAGCTGGCCTTGGAATCTCTCCCCAGGAGGAGACTCCACAGCGTCTCTGGGCAGCCTGGGCCAGGGCTCCAACACCCTCACACCAAACAAGCTTCTCCTCCTGCTCAGCTGCAATCTCCTGGCTTCCAGTTGGTGCCCAGTGCCCCTTGGGCTCTCCCTTGGCACCACTGAGCAGAGCCTGGCCCCAGCCTCTTGCCCCCAGCCTTCAGCTCTTGCTCAGCATTGAGCAGCTCCCCTCTAGGGCTGCTCCTCTCCAGGCTCAGCAGCCCCAGGGCTCTCAGCCTTTCCTCCAGTGCCCTCAGCATCTTCCTAGCCTCTGCTGGACTCCCTCCAGCAGTTTCTTGTCTCTGTGGAACTGGAAAGCCAAGAAATGGACCCAGGACTCCAGATGTGGTCTCACCTGAGCAAAGTAGTGTGTGTGGGATACTACAGGGGGGCTCCAGACCAAGTTTGATCAACACTACCAAAGCCCTTGTGTTGTAGAATGACAAGCTGCAGCACCCAAGCAGGATGTGCTTGTTATTCAGGGCTACTTTAATATTTGCTTTTGGTCAGAACAACAGACCTTTTGGGATATTGTTGGCTCAAATACTCTCAGTGTTGGTACCTGGCTGCTTCTTACATCACTGCCAGCTAAAAAGACTTTGATAATAGGATCAGCAGGGCAGTCAAAAGGAGGTGAATATGGAGAGATCATCTTTTCCCTGGGCAAAGCTCATGATCCATGTCAAACCACCTACATAATACCAAGAGAGAAAGTCTTTCAGTTGCAAAGTATTGACTAACTGACAGCTGATGCTGGACAGTAAGAGCTAAAACTGCAAAAAACTAGGTATTAGTGAGAGATTTTGGTGAGAATCAAGTGACTGAAGCACTTCAAGGATGGTCTGAACACCCTGTGCAAGCAGTGAGGAAATACCAGGCCTAGGACAAGAAGAATGCTAAGGATGGAAGAGATGCTTGGTGAAAATCATTGCATGTGTTTGTCTGGATCACTGGTAAGTACCTGAAGCTAAGGAAACCACATGTTACTCTCAGGCTACACTGAGGACTCTGCTCATATTTAGTGAAGCAAGAAGAGAAATGAGCTCTGAGCATGTTTAAATCAGGCTCATGTGAGGATTTTTCAGTGCTCTTACAACAGTGTATCCCAGCAAAGCCTTTCCATTCAGAAAGCTTCTGTAAGCAATGCAGCAAGACACCATCATTTAGACCAACTCCTCTACAGCAAATACTCTGTTATACACTGGTATTACAGAACACCCTGAGTTGGAAGGGACCCACAAGGATCATGGAGTCCAACTCCTATTTAGGCAGAGGACAAGCCCAAAATATGTTATCATGCCAATATCAGAGCAAAATAACAGAACAACTGAGGGAAGAATTACACACACTAGTTCTTTTCATGATACCAGAAACCCAACCACAATCATTTACAATTCTCCTTCATTCCTTACAGCAAGGTAGGAAGACCTTAGAGGTCTAGGTAGATAAATTATACTTCTATATTGATTAACACAGTTGCCTGATAAATATATGGAAGTTCTTGCAAGATTTGATTTTTGCTTTTTAGTCTCCATAACTTATTTGGATAATGGATGGAAGCAGTCAGAAAACACTTGCTACAATCAATACTTTTTTCCTCCTCCTTTTTCCTCCACAGTACCAAAGTTACTCAACAGCAGCTCCCAGATCTTGGATTTGCTCAGCTATCTTAAACCTCCTATGGGGAAAAACCCATCCATTTTGAGCAGGAGATAGCTTGTAGAATCCACATCACTGTAACCTGACTGAACACTGCAGCAGCTCTTTGCAATGCTGCCTCTATTACTGCCATTAGTTACTCATTTCATTTTCCTTTTAAGTGCCAACTCATGGAGTCATTTAGGAGACAACTTCAGAGATCAACACCTCTTCCAAGCCCCCAGCTTAAACCAGCTCCAACTAGACTCAGTTGCTCAGGACCTTGTTGAGTCTTGACCACCTCCAAGGATGATCCCTCCTCATTTGGATTAAATCTGTGTCACAGAATCACTAAGGTTGGAAGAGACCTCTAAGACCATCAAAAGTCCAACCAGCAACCTAGCACCATCATGGTACCTGCACACTGAAGCTTTCCACCTACCCCATCTCCACTCTCATGCTATTCCTTAAAGCCTCAACAAGAAGCAAAACAGTGCCAGGCAACTCAGAGCCACGTGAAAATAGGTTCATGTGCTTGAAAACTTGTTTTAATTACATCAACAAGTCAAAGAAAAAGCCATCCTATGACTCCTCAAACACTGTCAGTCAGGCTTTGTTCTACTCATCACTGGTAGAACTCCCACTTCAGAAATCCTCCCCACACTGTGTGGCACAAACACACAGAGCATTTTACACTTGATTTTCCAATACAAAAGCACAGATTTTTTTTTTCCAGGGTTTTATGAAGTGCTTCCAATTTCACAAGTATCTGAAATCATCTCTTGTCAGCTCATGGCAACAATTCAAAGAACAAAAATTAATTGAAGTTTTCTGGATTTCAAAGGGTCATTTTCTGCTTTTGGAAAAGCATTTACAGAAAAAAAAAACCTTCTTCCTCTTCTCCAACAAAAGGAAGTCCAACCTCCACTGCTACCTAGTCACCCATTGTTTTGCTCAGTTGAAAGCCTACTGAACCACTCCTGCTTGCTCAACCACAAGAGATTCTCTAGTCTTCAGCATTCTGAATGTGCTTTTAAACATGTAATTACAGTTAGGTTCAGAAAATGAAGTGACAGTAGCTGCAGTTAATTCTTCAGAAGGAAGGAAGAGCATAAGAGCTGTTGGAAAGGTGCAGAGAAGAGAGTATGAGCTGCATTCATTTCAAGGGGTGTGTTACACAGGCAATGTGGTGTTGGTCTCCTGAGGAGTGCCCAAGGGAACTGGGGTGGTTTCAGGCTGGAGGAGAGGAGGCTCAAGGGAGACCTTGGTTTCTCCAACTACCTGAAAGGAGGTTGGAGTATGGTAGGGGTTGGTTTCTTCTCTCAAGGAACAGGTGACAGGATGAAAGGGAACAGCCTTAAAATGGACATTAGGAAGAATTTCTTCCCTGAAAGAGTTGTTAGGCATTGGAAGAGGCTGCCCAGGGCAGTGGTGGAGTCACCATCCCTGGAGGGATTGAAAAGATATGGTGCTGAGAGGCATGGGTTAGTGATGGCCTTGGCAGTGTCTGATCTTGGCCATTTCCAGCCTTGAGGATTCTATGCTTTGGTAGCATTCAGTCAAGAACCAGTGAGCCTGCTCACTGGTATTAAAGGGGACATGACACTGAAGGCAGAAACAGTTTCTCCTATAAACACATCAAACCAAACATCTTTACCTACAGGAAACTCTATCATGGTGTCTTGGGGCAGGCCAGACAGAGCTGCAGGGCAGGAACAGCACCCTCTGAAGAAGGGGCTCCTGATTTAAGACTTCTAAACCTCCTTTTCTTTTCTCCTTATGCTTTATGGAACACCACATAGCTTCTGAAAGAGATCATTTGGGCAGGGAGTGTTCCCTGCCAGCATTACCTGCTGAATACAAAGCTTGGGCAAGTGAAATCCAGTGGGAGATGGGGAGAAGGAGGAAAAATCTCTGTATTACTATAGGAATCCCAAAAGCCATGAATATATCCAGCCCCTAACTCTACTGGAAATCCCACAGAGTCAGGTTTGCTGCAAAATAATGCAGCAGATTATCCTAATTCACTACAATTTAGAAGAGTCTTTAATGCAGACTTGCTTTAATGCATGCTTTGGTCCCTTGCATTATGCTGGTTCAGTTCACTAAGCTGCAATACCTGTGCAAGGCTACAACCACCTGAGAGGGAAAAACAACCATTTGCTGTCCTGAAATAAGAAATCTGCTCAAAAATGCAACTATGATGCACATCTTAAAAGCCTGCTAGACAGCTTCAGCAAGAAATCAGTAAACAGTAACTCCAAATCATGCCCTCCTAGGCATTTTGCTGAATAAAAGGCTTCATACAAAAGAATTTATATTAACACTCTTACTTCTCCAGATAATAAGTTGTGGGATATCTCCTTCTGCAGACTTCATCACAGAATTCAACCTCAGTATGATACATTAAGGATAGAATTGTTCTTCTCTCACCTGGAGAAACTGAGGCACTGAAAAAATGGTGAATTTTCCAAGGATTGAAAGAGAAGTAGGATTATCAAATAGATTTGAACTCCCTGATTCTTTTGGGTCCCTTCCAACTCAGCAGATTCTATGATGTTGAAACTACTTTTAAATACAGTTTCAAACAACTCTGCCCTACTGAGGCCACAGCTGGAGTCCTGGGGCCAGTTCTGGGCTCCTTCTTCAAGAGAGACAAGGAACTGCTGGAGAGAGTCCAGTAGAGGCTAGGAAGATGTTGAGGGCACTGGAGCATCTCTGGCAGGAGGAAAGGCTGAGAGCCCTGGGGCTGCTGAGCCTGGAGAAGAGCAGCCCCAGAGGGGAGCTGCTCAATGCTCAGCAAGAGCTGAAGGCTGGGGGCAAGAGGCTGTGGCCAGACTCTGCTCAGTGGTGCCCAGGGACAGCCCAAGGGGCACTGGGCACAAACTGGCACCCAGGAGGTTCCAGCTGAGCAGGAGGAGAAGCTTGTTTGGTGTGAGGGTGTTGGAGCCCTGGCCCAGGCTGCCCAGAGAGACTGTGGAGTCTCCTCCTGGGGAGAGGTTCCAAGCCCAGCTGGAGGTGACCCTGGGCAAGCTGCTGTGTGTGACCCTGCTGGAGCAGGGGGCTTGGCCTGGCTGATCCCCAAAGGTTCCTTCCAACCCTCACCAGTCTGGGATCCTCTGTTTACTTACTCATTAGTCAATGTTACCATAGATTAAATAAAAAGAGAGGCACTTTCTATATCATAGATGAAAATGGAAGTATTTCTACCTGGAGAAAGCAGTAATTATAGTTTATAAGATGTTAACCACTGCCAAGCCCTCCCATGCTTCTCCTTCTGAAAACCATAGGCTAGTGAGGATTAACTCCTGACATCAGTGCAAGCTTGGCACAAAGAGAGAGTTGAGCTGTCAGGAAGCAACAATTAGCTGCAATGCTTTTCAAAATGCATATGGTATCAGACACACACACACACACACACACAAATATCCAGCATTATTGTTGCAGCCTATTGGGAACAAGGAAGATCTTCTTTAGGCTTTCTGGCTGATAAATACATAGCAAAAGAAGCAGGAAAAAATATCTTTAACTGGATTCCAGGAGTGGAAGATCTGGAGAACATGAAACTGTTAATAAGGAAGAGACTGTAACCAAAAAACATCTACTTCTTTCCTGAGAATTAGACATATGTTTGGGCTCCTCTGCTATGGCTCATTTGAATTTGCTTCCTAATTACTGCAGCTCTGGGTGTGTGTTTTAGTGTGCATAAATACATATTCCTAGGTGATTATGGCTCACAGGAATGCAAATGGTTAAAGGCTCTGGCAGGGAGGGGGGGAAATAAAGATTTCAAAAGTGGCAGGAGAGTATCTCCTCATTTCAAACACATGATTATCTTCCCATATTTCAAAAGGAAAGGCCTTTTGAGGCATAGCAATATGCATGTGAATAGAAACATATTGAAAAGGCTCAAGCTTTCAGGTAGAATGCTTTTCAGTTGAGAAAAGCAGAAGATGGGAGAACTTTCAATTCTCTCTGACATGCTTAAAGAGAGCTGAACATAGCAGCAGGCTGGCACTGTCACTCCTGTCCCCTCACCCAGCTACTGATGGCTCACTAGCCCTTAAATATCCCAATTAAAAACCAGGCAGCTGAGCTGGACCTATTTCAAACCAAGCACTCACCACACACAGAATCTCTAAACAGGCTGAAAAACAGTGCAGAGATAAAACAAGAGAGAAGAAATCTTCACCTTGGGAGTATTAGTGTAAAAATGACACCTTATTTTTTCCAGGGAGGATCTCACAAACACAGAGAGACCATGCCATCTATTTTATTCCCCTGGAGGAATGGGGAATCAGGGATTTTAAAGAAATCTGGATAATGCCCAAGACAAATTGGTTTTGCTCTCTTCAAAGCAGAAGCCTGGCTGACAAGAAGTTGTCACCAAGCTTCTCACCAAGTCCATTATTCTGCTTTTCTTTCTCCTCTCCTATTTTCCCTAGTTTTCTTCCTACAAACATTCCTGGCCATCTTGAATTTGAGTTCCTTCTCCCACTAGTGTTTCAGTTTCTGGGGAGTTTCCTAGAACAAAGAAAAGACCAAATTTTGCACTATTGTATTGGATTCTCCATACAGAAGAAACCTTTCCTCAACCTCTCCCTCCTCCTGCAGTGACACTTGGCCAAAGCCGAGATCTGTGCCACAAATCATGTTATAAAAACTCTGTTCCATCTGTTGGCCCCTCTCTGCAGTGGGATTAAAATGTGGTCATAGCCTGATTTGGCTTCAATTTGTACTGTGGTTGGACTCTCCCTGATGCTAAGAATATCAGCACCAGACAGGATCACATCACAGGCTAGGGCAGGATGCTTGCACATGAAGAACACAATCAAATGAGATGAGGAAGACAATGTAGCTACATCAGGACACAACACAGAGCACTGGTGTCCACAAGCAAGATGTGAACAAGAGGAAATGGCCTCAAGTTGCACCAGGGGAGGTTTAGATTGGAGAGCAGGAAACATTTGTTCCCTGCAAGAGCTGTTAGGCATTGGCCCAGGCTGCCCAGGGCAGTGCTGGAGTCACCATCCCTGGAGGGGCTTAGAAAACATCAAGATGTGATGCTTAGGGCCATGGTTTAGTGGCATGGGGGTGACAGGTTGCTGGTTGAACTGGATGATCTTAGAGGTCTCTTCCACCCTTAGTGATTCTGTCTACACAAAGCCTTCCCAAAATCAGCATTCTCTATGCTGAAAACAAAATGAGGATCAAATCCACTGTCCCTTCTCCCCTCGATACCAACAGATAACACAGAGAGGGAAGCAGCAAAAGCTCCCACTTGGAAAAGGCAGTGGTGGAATTGCAGCAAAGCTAACCCAAGCTCACTAAAGCCATCAGCTGGCAGAGGCAAACAGCTTGTCTCCAGCCCTGTGCCTCAGCAGCTCAGCTGGGCTGAACTGAGCCTGGCCTCCCACTGAAGGCCAAGTTATTAAGCAATTGTTTGTCGACTTAGATTGGATTGATCATTTCTTTCCCAAATTCCTTTTCCCATCATTTACTCATTATCCATCTCCTCCTGATAGAAGAGGACATTTATTAGCTTCTGCATTTATTGTGCTGGCAAGGAGAAAACATTCTGCAGCCTTTCCTGGGGATTCTCTCATTTATCTGTTGGTTATGGGACTGAAGGATTTTTAGGGGCAGAAAAACATTAAAATATCACTCAGACTGACAGCACTGAAAATGAAGCTAGTCTGTGCTGGGAAGGCTACTTCAGCCTTTGGGTTTACAAGACTCTTAAAAAACAAGCATGGCAACATTGCACATAAATATTATTGCTTTGTGATGAGAAAAAAACCAAACTGCTGCTTAGGCAGAGAAAGGATACTTGTCATAGAAGAAGAGAACTGGTTAGGTTGGAAAAGAGCTGTAAAATCATTAAGTTCAACTGTTAATCCAGCACTGACAAGTCACCACTAAACCATATCCCTCACTTCCACACTTTGAAATACCTCACCCAGGGATGGTGACTCCACCACTGCCCTGGGCAGCCTGGGCCAGGCCTTCACAACCCTTTTGGGGAAGAAATTTCTCCTTATGTCCAAAACTAACCATCTCTAATGAAACTTGAGGCTGTTTCCTCTTGTCCTCTCCCTTGTTCCTTGGGAAAAGAGCCCAAGCCCCACCTGGCTCCAGCCTCCTCTCAGGGAGCTGCAGAGAGCCAGAAGGTCTCCCCTGACCCTCCTCCAGGCTAAGCAAGCCCAGTTCCCTCAGCTGCTCCTCACAACACTTGTGCTCTAGACCCTTCCCCACCTCCCTTGCCCTTCTCTGGACACTCTTCAACACCTCAGTGTCCTTCTGGGAGTCAGGAGCCCAAAGCTGAGCCCAGGATTCCAGCTGTGGCCTCCCCAGTGCCCAGCCCAGGAGGACAATCCCTGCCCTAGTCCTGCTGTCACACTAATGCTGATCCAAGCCAGGATGCTTTTGACCTTCTTGGCCACCTGGGCACTCTGCTGCCTCATCTTCAGCTGCTGCCAACCAACACCTCCAGGTCCTTCACCCCCAGCAGCTCTCCAGCCACTCTGCCCCAAGCCTGGAGCATTCCTGGGCTTGTTGTGACCCAAGGTCAGGACCCAGCACTTGGCCTTGTTGAACCTCATCCCATTGCCCTTGGCCCATTGGATCCAGCCCGGCCAGAACCCTCTGCAGAGTCTCCTGCCCTCCAGCATATCAACACTTCAACCCATCCTGATGCCATGGTTTTAAAGAGAAAGGTGCCCAGAGAATGTTTTACTGCCCATAATGTCACTGATACTTGTTTCAGTAGAAAGTATATTTAAATTAGATACTTCTTGGTCTAAGATGCAACTGCACAAAGGACAGATGACAGGAGACAAGTGACAACAGGGACTGGTCTGTGTTGCACATTGTTACATCCAATGCTTAGCTTGCCCAAAAAGTGAAATTTATGGGCAATTCAAGAAGAGCAGGAAGGGAAAATACATCAGATTCCAAGGTTGAAAGAGACTCCAGGAATTTTCCTGTGGGATTATTCCAAACATCCTAAAAGTTCAGTATTTTATGGTAGCTCAATCTAGAGCTGCAGTATGTTCTCAATATGTTACCTCCACGAAGTAATCCAAGCAAACTATCTCACTGAGTGTTCTTTAAATATAGTGTTAACTTCAGTACAGGATTTGTTCCCCAACTTCAACTTCTGTAAAGGAAAGAGAGGGTGGGAGGAGGGAACAGACCTGGGTGAAATGAAAGCTGCTTATTCATTAACCACCCATATGTTAAAACATTTTTGCCATCTCTGGGAGATGCAATAAACACTGCTTTTTACCATTCCAATCACAGATTCCTTCAGTTCATTCCCTTTTGCCTTACTACAGAAAAATCCTGCTACTTTTCTCTGCTCCTACAGGAGGGCAAAGGGAAAAGCACAGCTGAAATTCTAAAGGCAAACAGATGCAGACAGTCACTGAGAGGGACTTGGGCAATGCTGACATCTGTACATTTACCTGTCTGCACCCACTCATTCTTACTCATAACTGAGTGGTGCTGGATGAAGAACCTGCTCAACCTAAAGAAGATCCAGAGTGTGCTTTTGGGGGGAAAGCTATCCCATAGGACACAAGTGCTTGCTCCCATGCAGGCAAGGTCCTGCTGGATCTGATCTCCAGTAAGGAAAGCCATGGCAGAGGAAAGTGGTGTCCAGTTCTCCTGGCAACATGACTTTGGACACAGGAACAAAGAAAAGGGAGAGCAGAAGTGCTGCCCAACATGATGCTTTTGGAGTGCTTTGAGTATTGTCTTGTATGTTCAATGGGATGGTTTGGGTTGGAAAGGACCTTTCAAGGTCATCTAGTCCAAACCTCCTCCAGGCAGCAGGGACATCCCCAACTACAGCAGGTTGCTCATAGCCCCAAACAACCTCACCTGGGATAGTTCCAGGGATGGAACATCTATCAACTCTCTGGGAAATCTGGGACAGGCTCTCACTACCCTCAGTGGAAACAATTTCTTCCTTGGATCTGGTCTAAACCTCCCACTTTTAGTTTNTGGGTTGGAAAGGACCTTTCAAGGTCATCTAGTCCAAACCTCCTCCAGGCAGCAGGGACATCCCCAACTACAGCAGGTTGCTCATAGCCCCAAACAACCTCACCTGGGATAGTTCCAGGGATGGAACATCTATCAACTCTCTGGGAAATCTGGGACAGGCTCTCACTACCCTCAGTGGAAACAATTTCTTCCTTGGATCTGGTCTAAACCTCCCACTTTTAGTTTCAAACCATCAGCCCTGGTCCTGTCACAACAGGCCCTGCTGAGAAGTCTTTCCCCAGCTTTCTTCTAGGCCCTTTAAGTACTGAAAGGATGCAAGAAGGTCTCCTTAGAGCCTTCTTTTCTCCAAGCTCAACAACCCCAACTCTCTCAGCCTGTCCTCAGATCATCTCTGTGACCTCCTCTGGCCCTGCTCCCCCAGGAGCAGACTTTTAACCAGACTTTTAACAGAGACTGAAAACCTTTCACAGCAAACTAAGGGCTAGTGATGACCAGGCACCATGGGACCCTAAAGAAATTCCTCTCCTTAAAGGACAGGAAGAGGTGAGCAAATGCTGAGATCCAGAGAGCTGATAATTGCATAACTGAGGAAAAGTTAAGGCAAAAAAATACAATTAAAGCAGTGAGGACTTAAAGGCTGCAGGAATAGAAATTGGTTTTGGAAAGAAATCATCTTCCCAAAGCTACATGATAGCTGAATAAACACAAAGCACTACATAAATAGTCAACTCCTGAACAGTCTTATTTCCCTGTTTCTTGGGTCAGTAAATCCTTCAGTAAGTCCCAAAAGCTCTAAAAGGCTGAATGGTAGAGGGGTTGAGCATCCTTATTTCCAATCTCACCTCTGTGTGACCCAGACAGTGCAGCCACACCTCAGAAAACATCTTCCCTCCCACTGGAGGAAGTGTCAGTGCTGAACTTGGGTAGGAAATGACACTAAGGCATCCTATAGGCAAAGAGAGAGACTTCAGGATGAGTTTAAAGCAGCATTTTAGGCTAAATAAAGCATAATGAAGTCTAGCAGGAAGAGCAGAGGGGAGTCAGTTCTGGCCAGGGATACAAGAGAAAAGTAAACCAGAGGCTACTGGGGACAAGTAAACTGTATGAATGATGATGGCAGAGGAAGAGAAACTAATAATAAAGGAAACCAACTCATTCCTTGCATTACAAAAAGCACAGCACATTTTAAAAGCCTTAGACTACAGAACCCCAGCCCTGCTGCAGGGGTTGATGAGTTTCCATCCAGTATGCCACTGTCCCTAGGATTTCTCCAAAGTCCAGGGAATTAGCCAGCTTTTACCCTACACTACAACTCCCCAAAACCCAAATCCAGTCCAAAACATAGCTTTGAACAAACTGGATAAAGCAAAAGAAGGATTGCAAACAATCTCTATGGAACTAGTGGCTACAGGGTAAAAGTTATCAAGAGGTTTACTGTCCAGAGGAGAAAAGAAGCTGGGATATTAGTGATGCCATTGCTTTCTTAGTCTCCATTTCTATAGAGACATACATAGCAAATGGAAAAATAATCTATAAACAAAGAGAGGAAGATCAATAGCTGGTATTCAGGGTGGAACAACTCCTTATTTTGTTATTAAGCTGCATTTCAGCCTTGCTATTGATTGGCTGGCTGCTAGGAAAAGAGGAGAGAGAAACAGGTAGGTTTAATAGGAAAATGTCTGAGGAGAAAGCAGCATGCATATCTGGTGGGTTCAGGGAAGAAAACAGTATGGGTGAGGTGTGTGTTTAATAACAAACATCTCAGCTACTCATTCCTAAATGGTAAATAAAAGATAACAAGCAAGAAAAAACCAGACAACCTAAAATGAAGGCTTAAAACCCCCAAATGTTGAGCAGAATGGTTGTGGCTCTGCAAGATATGGAGGCAGTGCATTCATGGAGCACTCCAGTCAGGAGGCTACAGCTCAGGCTGTCAATCAGGTGGAGGTTTCAGATATTGTAATTGGTAGCAAGTTTCCTAATCTCAACCTGGCAGGCAAGAAGCATTCAACAAAAGGCTCCATCCCCCCAACAGAATCAAATTTGAAGAGAGGAGTTTTCTACTATTGGCAACTTGAAGCAAGATCACAGGTTAGCTTGACAGCTTTCTTATGCTAAACTGACAACATTTCCTTCTGGTCAGTAGTAAAAAAAGGGTGGTTTTCAGGAGCAGGGTGGAAACACAAAACACTGGGAAGCTGATGAACTCCTACTTTTATCTCATTGCTGCAGCATATGAGCTCAGACATGGAAAAGTCTCTTGGTCCAAGTACAAAATGAGAAATTAATGTATCTTGATTTTAGACTCCAGTCTCCTGCTGCACCCATTTGGGGAAAACTGCAAGAACCTGCTGCTGCAGCTGAATATCCATTTAGAGAAGACACCAATCACCTCACAGAAATAATACAAATCATTACCAATGATCTGATATACAGCAGAATTTGACAAATGGAAGCTGTAATATATTGGGTTGCTTCTATCTGAGAAGTGTTTGGCAATGGAGTTAATGTATTGATATACTCTGTGAGTCTGCATAGCCACACAGACTTGATATGAGGAGGGAGAGAGAAAGAGAAAGATAAATAGAAACAAGAAAAAAAGCACCCAGAAACTCCCATAAAAATAGAGAGGGGGGAGGAACAATGAAACTGTTGTTAGGAACAATGAAACTGTTTTTCTTGAAACCCTGGAAAGGCTGAGAGCCCTGGGGCTGCTGAGCCTGGAGAAGAGCAGCCCCACAGGGGAGCTGCTCAATGCTCAGCAAGAGCTGAAGGCTGGGGGCAAGAGGCTGGGGCCAGACTCTGCTCAGTGATGCCCAGGGACAGCCCAAGGGGCACTGGGCACAAACTGGAAGCCAGGAGCTTCCAGCTGAGCAGGAGGAGAAGCTTGTTTTGGTGTGAGGGTGTTGGAGCCCTGGCCCAGGCTGCCCAGAGAGGCTGTGGAGTCTCCTCCTGGGGAGAGATTCCAAGCCCAGCTGGAGGTGACCCTGGGCAAGCTGCTGTGGGTGACCCTGCTGGAGCAGGGACTGGCTGATCCCTAGAGGTCCCTTCCAGCCCCTACCACACTGGGATTCTCTGCTGTTTAGAGACTGGTGCTACGATGACCAGTTCAAATTCAAAGTGGTTATGAAGTAATACAACACAGGCATCTTCACTTTGAATTCCCAGAGAAGGAAGGTCTGCAAACAGCCTTTCAGTCTGTTTTGAAGGACAGGAGTTTGGTTAGGTCAAAGACAACACAGACACAGATATTGGAAGCATCAATTTAAACAGCAGAAGAAACAAAAAGATGAAGCTTTTTGAGCTGTACCACATCTATCAAATTCACCTCTCTAGAAGGGGAATTCTTTATTTTCTTTCCCCCTCTGAAGCATCTCAGAGGGAAACAGAAGAAACTCTGAAAGTTGGGGGAATTAAGAGATTCCTTTCCAGACCTTGTTCTCAAACAAGCTCTTGGCAGTGCAGATTAAAGCTGCTACCAACAGGCTGCTTTACTCAAGCATGGTAAGAAAGATGCAAACTAAAAAGCAACCCTAGAATCCAGTGATTATTCCTCTTGCTACACATTCCATTTAGAACAGAAATCTCTTTGAGCTGTATTTGGTACTGCAAGGGACAATTACCCACCAGCATTGTGTGTGTCTAACAAAGCAAGCACACACTGCACTTCAGCAAGAGGCAGATCTGAGCCAGTCTGGCAGCTCTGCTACAGCTAACTCCATTTCTTCATGGGAACAAGGACCAAAGTCTTGCTGAGCTCTCCCTGCATCTCTCCTAGGTGCTCAGAACACTGTCACCAGTCAAAACCACTTCCTACTTTGCTGGATCCAGCCTCAAAACTTAAACCCACTGAACCTCCCTCCCTCTTCTTTGCTTTTGGAAGACATGAAGGAATGCAGTCAAAAGGTGTGGAGAGTAAACACGTTTGCTCTAGCAAATGCAAACTTCCAAACACAAGAGGTGAGAGCAGAATCATCCTTTGGTTCTGAAATGCTTGCTGATACACTCAGGCAAGTTCAAAGGAAGTAAACAGACTGATAAATCAACCAAACAAAACCCTTGAAAGTGCTAACATGTATGGCAGGGAATGAAAAATGTTTGGAGTCATTCTAGTGCTTTAGAACAGTTCCCTCCCCTGTTATCTACATCTTGCAAACTACAGTTTACAAAAGCCACAGCAAACAGATGCTGATTATTTAGTTGTTGAGATCTGAAAAGGTAAACAAGGCTCTGAAGCATCTGAACAAATGTGGAACTCCCATTGCTTGCATCTTAGCACTTGTGTTCATTAGAAACACCTCCAAAAAGCCAGTAGTTGGCTGGGAAGCTGAACTGTGTTTATCATCTCCTCTTCTGAGCACTGAGGCTGCCACTGCAAAGCATGTTGAACCATTCTCAGCCTTGAATGGAGAGAAAAAAAACCAAAGCCAAGGAGATCATTAAATTATAATGTCCCCACACAATGGGTAGAAGCATTTCCTCCCAACAGGATTAGGATGAAGAGAAGATCCCAGAATAAAGCTGCTCAGCAGCAGGGATGGCAGTTTAGTGTCTAGTAAATGTGATTTCTCTCAAAATCCTGACACATCATAATAGCAAAATCCTATTTACTGTAGCAAGCAGGATGGATAATACTATTTAACACCTGGGATAGTATGTGCCATCAGCTCACAGCTTTGTGCTCTGTGTGCTCATCTTACCTTAAGGTTAATGCTCCTTGACAGCCTACATGGTAAGTAGAATCCCCAAATTAAGTGCTGAACTTCTGATTTGCAAATCCTTCCTCAACATTTCAGTCAGGAGGAATAAAAAAAAAAATGGATGCAGATAAGAGGATCACATTTCCAGAACTTATGTCTATATTCTCTGCCTCTGCTCTGGCAGTAAGCCCTGGGTGGTGCAGGAGTCTCCCTGCACAAAGGCCACTAATGTCAGCAAGGGCATGCACAGAAATTCTCCAGTGGGCAAGGAAGAACTCCCAGGGCAGTAACTTGTTGACTGCTACATCTGTAGCCTAGCTAATGTAACCCTGAAACCTCCAACTGCTAACAGAGTAATTTCATTACCTTAACCCACATGCACATTCACATCCACACTACTCAATACTGAGAATATTTGGCCTCCCAATACTTAAATGGGGGCTATAAAAAAAATGAGGAAAGACTTTTCAGCAGGGCCTGTTGGGACAGAACAAGGAATAATGGTTTGAAACTAAAAGAGGGTAGATTTAGACTAGGTGTAAGGAAGACATTCTTTACAGTGAGAGTGGTGAGAGCCTGTCCCAGGCTGCCCAGAGAGGTGGGAGATGTCCCAGCCCTGGAACCATCCCAGCTCAGGTTGCTTTGGGCTCTGAGCAACCTGCTCTAGTTGGGGATGTCCCTGCTGTGACTGCAGGGTTTGGACCAGATGACCTTAGAAGGCCCCTTCCAACCCAAACCAGTCTGTGATTTTATGTCTAGGAAACTCACAAGCATTGAAACTTCCCTTGAGTGAGAAATCTCCTGATTAATCTGGGGATACAGGTCCTGCTCACTCACACTGATAAACTAAGCAGTTGTGTCATATAGCAGTGTATTCAAATTAATTTCCTTCTGCTTCTATGACCAGGGGCATGATTCTCATCATGATGCATGATAGTATTATGAAGCAGTGTAACAGGAAAACAGTTGGATTTGCTGAAGAAAATTTCAACTAGGGAGAGCTGCATCATTCCCAAAGCAACAGAAGCATGAGGAGACTCCTCCAAGGCTGTGCTGCCACTCAGGCTGAGGGCTGGGGGAGAGGAACCTCAGGAAGGTCAACAAGGGCAAGTGTGGGGTCCTGCACCTGGGGAGGAATAACCTCATGGAGCAGGGCAGCTTAGGGGTGGAGCTGCTGGAAAGCAGCTCTGCAGAGAAGGACCTGGGAGTGCTGGTGGATGAGTAAGGCAACGATGTGCCCTTGTGGCCATTGGTCTCCTGAGGTGCATGAAGAAGACTGAGCAGCAGCTCAAGGGAGATTCTCCTCCCCCTCTACTCTGCCCTACTGAAGCCACATCTGGAGTCCTGGGTTTGGGTTCTGCTGTGGGTGACACTACTTCAGCAGAGGGCTTGGACTAGATGATCTGAGAGGTCCCTTCCAGCCCCTACCAGTCTGGGATTCTGTGGTGTTCAGAGGCTGCTGCTCAGTTCAAGTTCAAACTCAGGCTTAAGTAGCCCTTACCATCCTGTGGAAAGCAGCTTGGGGAAGGAATGACTGTGTCACAGCTGCTCTGCAGCCAAAAGGAATGCAACTGCTGATGTTGCCTGCAACTTACACATCTCAGCACACACTAGATATGCAAAACAAGAAGGTTAGGAAGCCTCCAGCCACTAGGGCTTGGAAATGACATTGAAACCAGTGCCACAACATAAGGATGATGGAGATGAAGGAGCTAACAGGACACTGATGAATACAAGAGGACAGAAGTGTGTGTGGATACACTCCTGAGACAACCTTAGAGAAAGAAGTCATAGGATTGTTCTGCCAGGCACCAAGCTGCTCAGTCTGAGCTGTTAGTTGTTAGTTTTGTCTTGCTCTTGCTCTGCTATTTTGGAAAGAAAAATCAAATGGTTTAAAATACCAACTAATGTCACCACACTCATGTGCAGTGTGATTGGAATACTTCTACCTCTGGGATTTTTTTTTTCCAGCAGTCAAGAAGCACTTTTAGCCTGTAAGCAGACAATGACAAGTTCCTTCTCAGAGCTCCATGTGTGAACTCTTAAATAACAGCTTTACATCCTACTCAGACAGGATGAGAAGGTTATTTTTTAACTCCATTGTTAAACTATCTCATTTTGCCTGGCTGCTGTGGAGCATGTCATAACTCAGAGCTTCTCTGCCATCTTTGACCTAGAAACACTGGCAGCTGTTAGGGGAATTGTTGGGGTTTTTGGGAAACTATCAACAAGGTTTTTAGCACATAAACCAAATTTATGAACAGATATTCCCCCTGGAGAATAGAATTGTTTATGTTTTAGTACCACAGCTGTCACTGGTGCACAGTTTTGTCCTGTATTAATCCCCTGCAAAGGCTGAGCATCTTCCCTCAGTCACTGGAATAGTTGAGAACTGACAGACTTCAGCTGGCACTGAGTGTGGGCAATAATTTTCTCCATCAGGAGCACCCTGTGCTGACACTCATCTCTTCTGTTGGCATCTCCCTTTATTAGCAAAGTCTGCATTGTTTTTGCAGCAGCACTGAAGAACACAAATACCAAGCCTCTAATTGAAAAAGCTAAGTAATCAAAAAGCCAATTAATCACACAGATGAGCTCTGACACTCCATGATGCAACAGACAGAAATGCCACAGATGCATAACTGAAGGATTTTTAAAGTGTGCTTATTTGATGTAAGAATGATCTGAGAATGTAATTAGCATTCTTTGTCACAGGTGACAGACTCATATTGCACATTTCTTCATGCTGTCACTACTTCTCTCAGCTCCACTTGCTCTGCTCCATCCTACCTCCTGTTCTGATGTTTCCTCACTGCCTCTGTGCACCTTCCACTGAAACCAGGACAAGTTTAGGAAGAAACAAGCAACTTCTTACTGTGCTCTGCAATTTCCAAACCCTTAGACCTTTCCAGACCTTCCTTTTTATTTTCTTCAAGCTCTATTTCCATCCCAATGCTCATAAAATCACCCATACAGAATCTCACAAGTGACCTTAATAACAGCTGCAGGCACCAGCCTCAGCCAGGCTCAGATTGCAGGAGACATGACATGACCCCTTTCCTTCTGCAGGTTTTCATGCTGTAGTCTCCTCACCTCTGAGAAAGTTCAAAGGCAGATTTGGAGCAGAGAGTTCACCTCCTTTCAGAGCTCCAACAACACTTCTTTGTGTAGAAGAGATATGCAGAGGTACTTTGAGAACAACCCAGCTGACAGCCTGGCAAAGGAGAGGTTGCTTAGCTTACAAATAAGTCAGAATCAAAAGACAAGCCTTAATATCATGAGAGCTCCACTCTGAAAACAAAGCAAACATCATCCATGAGATAAGGCAGCCAACTCAGAACTGTCTCTTGTAGTCCTGGAGACCTCCAAGAGAAAGAAGAGATGGCAGAGATCACCTGCTTCACATCACCTGGGGATGCCCCTTCAGCAGCACTCAAATAGAGTTCTTAAAGTTCATTATCTGAGTTGCACCCCAGAATGACAGATTCACATGGCTGTTCAAACACAACTTCACTCTGGAAGTCTTCCCTGAGCAGCAGCAAGTGAAGGCACTGGGTCAGTGAGCCACTGCAACACTAAAATAACTAATAATAAAGTCTTGTTTGCTGCACAGTACCTTAAAAAAGGCAAAAGAAAAGCTTTCCAACAAAGAATCATGGTTTATTACACATCCTGTGTCACAAATCACCCCAGCACTGCTTAAAATGTAACAACAGAATGCAATGCTGATAGACAAGAGTCAAGGATTCTCAGCAAAGACAGGGACCTGGTGGAGCAGGGCCACAGGAGGCCACAGAAATGATCTGAGGGCTGGAAGCTCTCTGCTGTGAGGACAGGCTGAGAGAATTGGGGTTGTTCAGCCTGGAGAAGAGAAGGCTCCAGGGAGACCTTCCTGTGGCCTTGCAGTACTGAAAGGGCCTAGAAGAAAGCTGGGGAGAGACTTCTCAGCAGGGGCTGTTGGGACAGAACAAGGAATAATGGTTTGAAAATAAAAGAGGGTAGATTTAGACTAGGTGTAAGGAAGACATTCTTTACAGTGAGAGTGGTGAGAGCCTGTCCCAGGCTGCCCAGAGAGGTGGGAGATGTCCCAGCCCTGGAACCATCCCAGCTCAGGTTGTCTGGGGCTGTGAGCAACCTGCTCTAGTTGGGGATGTCCCTGCTGACTGCAGGGGGCTGGACTAGGTGACCTTGCAAGGTCCCTTCCACCCCAACCCATTCCATGACTCTGTGATGGGTACAACCATCCCATAAGAAGCCAGCCTGGATGAGATACTGCAGATGCTTTTTTCCCCTAACAGCAGTCAGTTAGTTGAGAAGCAGGAAGGTATTCTGTGGGGGGTTTTTTGGTGAAGGTTCTTATTTTTTAACTGTTTAAATAATGCACTGCTTTAGAATCATTAAAGTAATTTGCTCTCATCCTTTCAAACTATTTCTCATTGCCAAGAACATGACTTCATTACTGTAATCTTCAAAAAGGCAGGACAAAACACTGAGACAGTATCTGATCTGCCCTCTCTTTAAAATATTCATTAAGACCAATTATACACACTGGTAATTCATGCAACATGCTCTTCTTTCTAATCCATAAAAACAAGAGGTTTTCTTCTCTCCTGCTAGGCTGCATAAATGAATATGTATCTTGTTACCATCACAAACAGAGCTAACTACAATAAAATCCACATTAATCAACAATAGGTAGGCTGAGGAAGAAGGCAGAGGAGGAAAGGAGGCAAATGTATTCAAGCTGAAGGTTACAAGCAACCTGGGATCTAGAAAATGATGACAGCAGTAATTACTTGAAATTAACATCCTATAAAGTAATACCCTACAAAGACAGAGAATGTTAACAGCAATATGTTAAAACATTGCAAATATGTCACACAGCTTAGCAAGCTGTTCTGTACAGTTTAGCTTCAAGTCTAGTGTGAAGAAAAGACACAGAAGTGCTTTCTGAACGTGGCATAAACAACTTGCAATTAACACTAAACTCTCCACGTACTGGTGGCTTTCAGAGGAACCACCAGGTCTACCCAGTGAAAGCAGAAATGCAGTGTTATGTCTGCACACTTCACATGCAATTTCAAGCCTGCTTGGTGATACTCATTCACTTACACTGGCTCTTCATCAGTGCTGCCAGACAAATCATAGAATGATTCTATAGGCATGGACTTGATGACCTAGACTGAATCCTAGAATGTCCTGAGTTGGAAGGGACCCACAGGGATCACCAAATCCTCTCCATGCACAGGACACATGACCTCTTTCAGGTTATTTCTCTGTATGTAATTACTGTGACACATGAAATCTCATTGCAAATGTGAGAAATCACAACAGAAAACAACATTCTCAACACTAAAACCTGTATCTGGCCAATATCAAACCAGAAATAGTTGCAGTTATACCAACATAAAAAGCCCTTTGGCCACAGTTGTCATCTTGATCCCCTTAGAAAAGTTATCTTGTTTAACAGCAAGCCAGCAGCAGAAGTGAACAGAAACCTCCTGATGACACAGGAAAGCAGCTCACCCTTTCCTCCAGTCGAGCCAGCTGCTCTTTGTAGTAGGCATCATGCTTCTTCAGTTCTCTGTCTTTCTCTTCCAGCTGCCTGGCCTAAAAAAAAGAAAGAGAAAGAGAAAACTGGATCAAGAAAGAGCCTGACTTGCAAATCCAACCATCAACCATGAATGGTACCCACAAGGAACCCACAGCAGCTGAGAACTGCACTTCATTAGCTGCTGCCAAACACCACATTAATAAGATGATGATTGCTGCAGTGCTAATGGACAGATTGGCTATTGTACTGTGGGTTTTTAACTTCCCTCCTCAACAGCTGTGCCACCCTTAGTCCATTTGGAAGCATCATGAAGACAGAACCCAAGCACACCCTGCTGAGAGAAAGGATTTTCTGGTTTCTGATTAACTTTGCAGATCACTGCTGAATTCTGGGAAACTTGCTCAAACTACCAAAAAACCTCCCATAAAAACCAAACCCAACAAACATATGCAGAGCCTGACCATTTAACTTCATTTCTTACTGTCATTAAGTGGACAGCCCAGAGCTGAACACAGTTCTCCAGGGGGGAACTCACTCGTGCTGGCAACGCTTTAGCCAACACAGCCCAGGAGACCATTGCCCTTCTTGGCCACAAGGACACATTGCTGGCTCATGGACAACTTGTTCTCCACCAGGACCCTCAAGTCCTTCTCTGCAGAGCTACTTTCCAGCAGGTCTGCCCCTAGCCTGGACTGGTACATGGGTTTATTCCTAACATTAATGACTGAGGATTCATTTAAGAGACACTGCTTAGAGCACAGCTGAGCTCATTGACATTTTGGGGGCTTCTCCTCTGTAGTGTGTACCAATAGCTGCTCTTAAGTGGACTCATTAAGAATTAGAAATGACATTAAAAGAGCACACATGCACACAGAATACATAGAAAGCCAGAAGTCCTCCAGAGGAAAACCCAGAGAAGCAATTTTGAACAGGCTACGGAGGATTTAACACCCAAATTATCAGCACAAATTCATTCCAGGCTCATAAAGCTTTAACAAGAAAATATCTTTAATGACTAATAATTAACTACCAGTGGTCATTACCACAACTGCCTATTCAGCAGGAGTCATTTCCCTCTACCAGATTATTTTCACCCAGGTACTGATAACACAAAGGCAAATGCCCCTAATTCCTATTTCAGCAGCATCATGGCAAATGGGTAAATAGTTGAACTCTTCCTCCTAAAAATGTTATCTCCAGGTCATGCTTATTTCAGTGTGGCAGAGAACTCACATCACCTATGTTGCTACACTTGTAGAGATAAAAAAGGACTTCATAAGAAAAAGAACTTAATTCTCTTTGCCAAGATGAGTTTGGGTTTTAGCAAACAGCCAAAGGATAAAACAAAAACTTTGGGGTTTTGGTTTTTCTCTACTTTACTTACCTTTTTTTCTAGATCCTGAAGCATGTCAAGAAATCAAAGAGTCAAATTAAATTTACTATAGATACATAAATAATGCATGTCAGGCATATTTGTAATCTAGAACCACACAGAAGTTTACTTGGAAAATACTTCTTTTAATGCAACTTCACCAAAACTACTCCTGCTCATCCACACAGCTGGAGAGGGGCTGGGTCATCTTCTCCAGACCAGGCTTTGGCCAAGAAAGATTGGACCAGACCATCTCCAAGGTCCTTTCCAACCTGGTTTTTCTATGATTCTGACCAATCACTATTCAACAGCTATAAGTGGATTTGTTTCCCAGTACCTGATCACTAGGCTTCTGCACATGAAAGAGCAAGGGAATGCAAATAACATTTTTTCAGAGGACACCCATCTGAATGCAAGCTTTTGCCCTGCAAACTTGGGTAGTTTTTGGAGCTGAGTTTTGAGTTTGGTTCCCTGCCCCCTAAGATAATTAGTAATCAAACCAACTGGATTTTATTGCACTGAAGATATGGGGATCAAGAACTGAACTCCAGTCATGCTGCTTATTGCCCTGATCCTATCAAAGCTTTATTACCACTAATTAAGTAGAAATACTAGATTACAAGAACACTACATTTTGCCAAGGAAGGCTGGACCAGATGATCCTTGAGTTCCCTTCCAATCTGGTATTCTAGGATTCTAAACAATACAATTATCCAAAGGTTTAGCTCCTTATCTTATGAAAAGAACTGGAAGATTTGGTAGCCCAGTAAGAAACACAGAAACAAAAAGTTGTTTTTCCACACAGCTACCACCTCTGGCATTGCTCCAGGAACACAGCAAAGAGAAAAGAAAACCAGAAAAGATGATTCCTGTCTAAAAGAAACAATCCAAAGAGGCCAGCAGAAGAGAATTCACTGCAGAAATAAACACAGGCAAGGTAATATCATATTTATAGGGCCCACAACAACATGATCCCAGTGAATATCAATTAGCCATAACAAAATAATTATCAGTAGCCATGTATTCAATTAGCTGAATGCTGCACTGGAGTTGTAAATGAGTTGTTGGAACAGGTTCATTGCTTCTTCACAAAGTAACTCTAATAAAGCAAGCCTTTGCTGGGGTGTTCTTTAGAAATCAGCTTCAGAAGGTCACCTTTGAGAGGCAGCTCATCTTCTCCAGACTACCCCAAATTACAATCCCAAAATAGAGCACTAATATTAAATACATGTTCTTCACAATCAGTAGGAAATTGGACCAAGATTTAAAGGCCAACCTGGGATTCATCTTCCAGAGTAGTGCCTGGATTTAGCAGGGCACTGGGATTGAGTTTCCATCATCAGAGAAATGGGATGTCCACACAAAATTCCTGGACATCATCTCCTACATAGCTGCAAGGACATCTGCAGAGAAGTCCTGTGATGCAGTCAAACCTTTCTCATGATGGATGCAACACATGCACATTCATTTTGTCCCTTGTAACACAGAACTGAGCAAAGTAGCAGTCAACTGAAAAATACACCTTCAATCATTGAATCATTAAGGCTGGAAAAAATCTTTAAGATCACAGAGCCCAAATCATTAACCTAACACTGCCAGGTCACCACTAAAACCATGGCCCACAGCACCACATCTACACATTTTTGGAATGCTTCCCAGGATGGTGATTCCACCACCTCCCCAGGCAGCCTGTGCTGTTGATAATCCTCTTGCTGAAGGAATTCTTCCTCCTATCTAACCTGAGCCTCCCCTGCTGCAGCTTGAAGCCATTTCTCTCCTGTCAGTAGTCACCTGGAAGAGCCCAAGCCCCACCTCACAGGCACTTCTGGAGACCAAAAAGGTCTCCCCTGAGCCTCCTCTTTTCTCCAGGCTGAACAACCCCAGTTCCCTCAGCTGCTCCTCACAACACTTGTGCTCTAGACCCTTCCCCACCTTCCTTGCCCTTCTCTGGACACACTCCAGCACCTCCATGTCCTTCTGGGAGTCAGGGGCCCAAACCTGAGCCCAGGATTCCAGCTGTGGCCTCCCTAGTGCCCAGCCCAGGAGGACAATTCCCTGTCCTAGCTCTGCTGCCACACTAGTGCTGATCAAAGCCAGGATCCTGGTGGCCTTCTTGCCCCCCTGGGCACTCTGCTTACACTAAATATATAAATCTTCATCAAAAAAGTTCTCTGCCTAGGTTGTGCCAAGCTCCTTCATGGGCATGTCCTCATCACCCCACCAAGAATATCAGAGGCTGGGGTGAGTGAAGAACCAAGGGACCAGGTCTCCTCAGCCACATTCAAGGCTGGGAGTGAAAGCAGGCATGGGGTGTTGGGGGCTGAAAGAGCATCCTGTCACAGTGGCTTTACAAGACTAAGGGGATTTGCCAAACAAAATGCTAACTACAGCAAGGAGGGCTTTTCTCAGAGGAAAGGTCACATGGAAGATCTCCAGGCCTTCAGGCAGGCCTCTGAACTTTGAAGGAAAGGTTAATGGATTAATAGGCAAAGGAAAGTAGCTGCAGAGGGCTGGCCTTCAGCAGCTCCAGCAGCACAGCCATCTCATAGGAGAACTGCTGGAGGTCAGGATGAATGTAATGCAGAGCTACAAGACAGCAGGTCTCAAATAATGATCTTTCACCATTTTGCTACTTGAGGTTTGCTGGATGAGCATCTCTGGAGGTGGAAGCAGGGTGTAAACTCATGAGCTTGTTGACACTGAAGTCACTCAGGTACAGCTTAGGAAAGTCAAGTTGTAAAAGAGTTATTCAGCATTTGATGAACACTACATTGCTCTGCCCAGAAACTATTTCTCACTGGATCACATTCACCCACCACATACATGTTTGTATGTTGATAAAAGCAGATGAAAAAGGCTCATAACTTGTATATATTATCTTCTGGCCAGCAGAGCTGTGACCTTCCTTCACTCCATACACTGAATCTCCACATTCCATGCATGTTGGATGGCAAGAGTTGTGCCTTTTAAGCTTCTACTTCAACATAAAAACACACACATCCTTCAGCATGGGCAGTAACAGCAACTGATGGATGTTCTTAGGAACATGTGCTTCTCCCTTCCCCCCCAAACAGTTTCTTTTTGAAGCCATCACTATTCACAGATTCATTCCTAGCCACAAAAAAACCCCCCAAACCCAATCCAGACACATTGCTTAAAACCCCCCTGATGTTAATATCCACTTGTAAAGGTAGAGAAGAGTTATGAATTGGAAACAGCAGCAGCAATAATGCATCATAAAACATACTCTTTGACAACTGTAATTAAAACAAGCTTCTGTAATTACCACTAAATGTGCCACAGTACATTTCCTAAGAATAATGAAGTCCTGAAAGAATGAGTAGTGCAGATAAAACAGATCCCATTGAGAGGAGGCCAAGAGAGAAAAGGAAACAATTGAATTTACACAGAAGTTAGGAGCTAGTCTACACAAAACATGTGACATCAAGCTTCACTTACTAAATCCAGTTAGAGACCAAAGGAGAGGAGAAAAGAAACCCCAAGCACTGTGTCAAACAAGAGAGTTCTGGATTCCAATCTCTAATGCAAAGCACAGGAATGTGCAACTGAAATCCAGAGGAGCACTGCTCTCCAAGAAAGATCACTGATGTTCTTGTTCTATCAGCATCTTAGAAGTAAAAAGGGGTTCAAGGAAAATGTGGGACATGGGAGGAAGTGGATGATATAGGGAGAGCAGATTCAGAGCTGAGTTTACTCAAAGGGACCTCAGGAGGTCATGCTCAAAACAGAAAGAGGCCAGAGGTACTACCTCCAGGCTGTATCCAGCTGGGCCTTCAAAACCTCCAGGGATGGAGAAGGAACAACTTCTACTGTGCCTTCATCAGCAAGGGCTCCCAGCTCTGAGTGTAGGAACAGGGTTCAAGGAGGAGAACCAGTCCACAGCAGCAGATAAACAGTGAATCACTAATCACTTGAGATGACTCTGGTTTCATCCCAGCCTGGTTTGTCTAGCCCCAAAAACAAGGGGCAGAAAGACCCCCAGGTTGTACCAAGCTACTACAAAATGAGCAAGAGGAACACTAAAGGAAAGCTGCACTTATCAGCAAACTCTGCTCCTCCCTGGGTGAGCCATCTGGCTTGTTCTTTGGGAAATCAACAGATTCTGAAGATTTCCTTGAAAAATCAAAATCCAAACACATTCCTGACTATGCCATTGATTAGCAACAGAGGCAGAAAAGCCTCATGCTTCACAGTGCAAATGAAAACAAGAGATGCTAAGCAGATCTGTATTACATCTCTGGATGTCATCAGGAAGAAAAGGCAGCCATGACTTATTCCTGAAACCATACACATGCTTTTCATTTAGCTAGCACAGTCCAAAAAGATCACACATTTTGAAGGCTATCTGTACTGCTGCCAGGTCTTTGTTGCAATTCAATGTCTCTAACCATCTCTGACAGCCTCTGATGTACACATTGGCCAGTTTTCACTAACCTTAAACTGATCTGTAGGAGCCAAAGTGGAGCTCTCTATAAAAACAGGAACAAGAGAGCTATTATCTTGTAAAATTCAGGACAAACAAATGCCAGTAAACAGAATTAGGACTGTGTTTTACTTCCAGCTTTGTTGCTATATTGCTATACCTGAAAGGAGGTTGGAGCCAGGTGAGGGTTGGTCTCTTTTCCCAAGGATCAAGTGATAGGACAAGAGAAAACAGCCTCAAGTTGTGCCAAGGGAGGTTTGGGTTAGAGATGAGGAATAATTTCTTCCTTGAAAGAGTAGTTAAGCACTGGAAGAGGCTGCCCAGGGCAGTGGTGGAGTCACCATCCCTGGATTGAAAAGCCATGGAGATGTGGTACTGAGGGACATGGTTTAGTGGAGACCTGGCAGCATCTGGTTAACAGTTGGACTTGATGATCTTAGAGGTCTTCCTCTACCATAATGATTCTCTGATTCTATTGTAGTAAGCCATACAAATTCATGTCCTTTTTTACTATGCTCACAATTGACCTAATGATAATTTTCCACAAGTACTGTGAAATTCCTGGATGAAATGAACAACAGAAAGATACAGACAGTCAAAACAGGAAGCACTGTGAGACAATATTTGGTGTATTTTAAAACAAAACACCAAGTAAGCCAAAAGGAAAACAAAGAATCACTGCCCTTCCTGAAGTGTTCTCACCCCAGGCCACCACTGAAGTCCAAAAACAAGTCAGTAGAAGAAACTTGCACTTCAGTTGCCTAAAACCTAACTATTCTGACTAGAGGAACTTCTGAACTTGGCTCAGCTTTCCTCTAGGAACCCTTGCTTCAGGAATCCCCATCATTTAGCAACATGTTGCTATTAAATTACCATCTTTGCAAGGGCCACAACTTCTTCCTTTTGCTTTGCACACTGAAGATTCAGCACACTGAAGGTAAGCTGTGAACTAATACTCACAGATGCAAGCCATGGAAACTCCACATCTGACTGCAACCCACTCCACAGTCAATCTCAACTGCAACCCCAGAAAACAAGAAACCTCACTGTACCCTCCCTTTATTAGAGGCCCAGGAGCATCAGGGACCTCACACTCTCCAGTGTTATGTTCCATCTGCCAATATCCTACATCTTGTATCAAACCATCAAAACTATCTATGAATTGATATCATTTCCTTCCCACAGAAGCTGCATTATTGGAACTGGCTGTTCAATCTGCTATTCTGCTAAGCCATTTCCACTAAAGGCAACAAATGATGATGCCCAAGGAGGTAAATCCACTTCTGAATACAAAATAAGAGCAGAGTTATTTCTTCTCAGCTATTCAAGGTATTGATTTCTGCTTAAGACTCAAAACTGAATCACTCCTAACTGCATCAAGTGTTTCTCAATTTGAAAGACACAATAGAAGCAGTACCTTCACTTTTGGATATCTGAGAAGCTACCACTAACAAATATTTTGAAGACAATGCTTTGTCTGGATTAGTTCCTTTAAATTAGATCTTGTTCAGTTGAACTCTTCTTCTCTGGAGACATTCCAACCCCAACTGGAGGTGATGCTGGCCAACTTGCTCTAGGTGACCCTATTTTAGCAGGTGGGGTTGAAGCAGAAGATCTCCACAGGTCCCTTCCAGCCACCACCATTCTGGGATTCTTTAGTAACAAGCAGCCATCAAAACTCCCTGACTGTCTCAAACAATGCAGCCACAGTGTTCAGCATGACTCCAAAACAGAAAGGCTTTCCTCATCAGTCTGATGACAAAAAAAAAGGACTGCAAAGAGCAGATAATTTAAGACAGAAGTTGTAAGTCAGCAAGAAGCTGGGACATAGGCATTAACAGCAGAATATTGAAGTGTTTAAGCTCAGCATTGCCAAGGCAGCATCCTCTTGGCTGGGAATTTTGGGAATGCTACAACTTTCACAGAAGACCTTCTTCATTCAAGAAACACAAACACTGACATGGTAAAATATACAGATATCAATGTGTATAGCTAATTGGTGCATTAACTAGATTATAGCTATACAAAATTTCATCCCAGTAAGCCACTGCTTTTGGTTTGTTCTTTGCAGCATTCCAAAAACTGGATTCAAGTAAACAACAGGAGAGTGACAGAGTTATTTTCATTCAAGTGAGAACCCCATGTGGTAAGAAAAGTTCCTATACCTGTTTCCATCATCAAGGGAAACAGAGACCCTGCAAAGGTGGGAAGCAAAACCCTGGGCAAGTGGGAGGAAAGAGCAGGAAGCCTATGTGGGGCCACTGCAAGCTCAATGCTCTTTGTAGTTTAATTAGCAAATTACAATGCTGGTCTTTCAGATTCTTCTTTACAAATTTCAGCAACTTCCTCTGCAACAAAAGGCCCCAGAGAATTCCTGCCTTGAGCAGAGTACCTCTGAAAGGAGCAGGGATTGATTTCTCTATTGATTATTGGTGAGCATCTTCCTTTTGTCTAATCCTCTAACACGTGTCACTGAATTGCTGTGGCCAACTTCCACTCACTGCACTTTTCCTCCACTTCTCCTTTGATTGCTGAGTCTCTAGGGCAGAGCCTGGAACTCACTCCACATCTCTGCAATGTTTAACAGAATTACACTTCAAGCTCTGCTGCCATTTGTATTATTCTAAGAGAAAGAGATAATATTCTCAGCAGAGAAAATATATAGAACTCTATAAGATTGATGGCAAAAGCCAATTGAATCCAAAACCAGCATGGAGATAAGCAGTTCATTTTGGTAAAGACCATGCTGGAAAAACAAATGAAAACCACTTAAAAGGCTTTTTGAAAAGCCCTACCTACAGAACATAGCAGGGCACAAACTGGCTGTTACAAAAACATGGATCTACATGTTATGATGATTTTTCTTGTAGTAGGAAAGAAAGAAAAGCAGTTGACTAATGGGATAGGCAAAAGGAATTCCACACTGTCTGACAAAGGAAAAAAGCAAGCAAATAATCACAAAATCCAATGAAATCCTCAAAGCTGGAATCAAAATGACTGCATAGAAATGGCTCAAAAGATCAAAGTAGAGAAGATGATGTGGTCAAGGCACCATGCTTCAGTTTACAATTTAGATCAGTCAGCTAGCAAAAGGGGTCTGTGGAGAAGACCACACCTGGAGATCATCATCATCATCCTTTAAGACTATGGAGAACATCACAAGAAGCTATTGAAGGCATCAAGGACCAGGAAGCCTGAAGATAGGAAGGATCCAGTGAGGAGGAATGGAAAATGATGCAGCTTGGAAGCCAAAGCCTGCACCAGTCATGGCAAACATTTTTATTGACTGTAAACCCCCAGAGCAAGAGCTTATATGACATGGGGCTGCTGGAACACAACCAGGTTCATTCCAAAGGCATCTCATGGTCGACAGCAGCTGAAGATGAGGCAGCAGAGTGCCCAGGGGGGCAAGAAGACCAACAGCATCCTGGCTTGGATCAGCACTAGTGTGGCAGCAGGGCTAGGACAGGGAGTTGTCCTCCTGGGCTGGGCACTGGGGAGGCCACACCTCAAATCCTGGGCTCAGCTTTGGGCTCCTGACTCCCAGAAGGACAGGGAGGTGCTGGAGTGTGTCCAGAGAAGGGCAAGGAAGGTGGGGAAGGGTCTAGAGCACAAGGGTTGTGAGGAGCAGCTGAGGGAACTGGGCTTGCTTAGCCTGGAGAAGAGGAGGCTCAGGGGAGACCTTCTGGCTCTCTGCAACTCCCTGAGAGGAGGCTGGAACCAGGTAACAAGCAACAGGACAAGAGGAACTGGCCTCAATTTGTGCCATGTGAGGTTTAGGTTGGAAATTAAGAACAAATTTCTTCACTGAAAGAGTTTTCAAGCCCTAGCACAGGCTGCCCAGGGAGTACAATCACCATTCCTGGAGAGGTTTAGAAGCCATGTAGATGTGTTTCTGATGGGCATGATCTAGTGGTCACTTGGCAGTGTTAGGTTGATAGCTGGACCTGATGGTCTTAAAGGTCTTTTTCCAACCTTAATGATTCTATGACTCTGTTCTGTGATATTCCTGCAACCAAGCCATGAAAGACTTGTCCCCTGTGTAACAACATCCAAATACAACCAGAAAGATTTGTGAAAAGGCAAGGAGAAGAGAGAACCACATCAAGACTGTTATCTGACACAGACTAAACTCCTAGACTCTTCTAGAGCTCTGGTCACTAAAGCCAAGAGCTTCAGGGTACAAAGCTGGAGACACACAATGACTAAAACCATCAGAAGTGCTTTGTGGAGGTAGAGGGGTACATGAGAGAGGGCTATGAAATAATTAAATGCTCAGAGAAGGTGAGGCAGGCTCCCTTATTTACTCCTGCTCATAATACAATACCAAGGAGATACTCAGTGAACAGTGAAATTGAAAAGCAACAAATTTGAAACCAATTAAATGCATAATTAACCTGCAGAACTTCTTGCCATGAGTTACCAGGGAAGCCAAGCACTCAGCAAAACCCCCCAAAAGTGGAGATGTTTGTATTAACTCTGAAAACTCTGCAGCTGAACCTGTAAGGTAGCTTGAGCCTGGATTCCTTTGAGGACTGTAAACCTCATCACTGAGAGCACTGAAGCTCATGCATGAATTAGAACAGATTCAGGGGAAACTCCCTGCTCCTCATGTACCACCTGCATGTTACAGAGTGCCTCCAGAGAGCTACTTGCTTTCTTGTGTCACAAGACAAAAAACATTCCTTGGTTCAAACATTTCAGCCTCTTTCAGGCAGCTGCTCTGAGACTGTATTTACACAACCAAGAAAGAAAGAAAAAGCCCTAACCAAACCTTGCCAACTTTCTCCTGTCACAATCAAGAAGACAACTTACACATTGGGATTACACAGATCCATCCAGAAAGCTTCAGGAAGTCTTCTTGCAGAGCTATATCACTTGGAGAAGCTCCAGCCCATCCCCTTCATGAAGGCACACATTTAACATGAGCATTTTCTGTTGGGGCTGAGAAGGTCTTGAGTGAAAGCAAGCACTTCAAAGTGCTTTAGGGAAGTTTCAGCCCAGGCAGTGGAATGCTTCAGGAAAAGAAGAAGTCACCAAGTACTTGTGAGAATAAAGGCAAAAGAACCCCAACCCTCTGACATGTTGGCAGTTGCTACAGCATGTCCATTTTACACAATCAGTTGTGCACTGCCCAACAGCTGGAGTGCTAGAAAGGAAAGCTCTGCTCTGCATTTGGGAAGCAGGGTTTTTTTACAGCATGCTTAAAGCTGATTTGTCATGCAACACAGTGTTCTAGCCCACAGTGAGAATTAGAGCTTAATTTTCTCAACCTGGAGAGACACAGCAACTACTTGCAGAGGCAATGCCACTGGTATTTGCATCAACTTGAGAATAGGAAAGAACTGATCAAATTAACACTAATTTAGAAATGGTAGAGCAACAACTTTAAAAGGGAAGAAAAAAACAACACCACCAAAGAGGTTCTGGAGAACAAAAGATGCCCAATCACCAACAGGCAAAAAGATCCAATGAAATGTTTATCCTTCCTAATACAGAGTGCACAAGACCCTGTTCAAGTTATTAAACAAGATATGGCTCAGCAGTTAAACAAGAAGAAAACCTGGATGAGAGGCTGAAGGATTTTCCCTTGTCTTCCAAATGCCTTAGTCTGGTGTCAGCTGAAGACTGAAGTCATGGAGACAAGCTCAAGGCAGATTGACTGGAAGATGGACTAAAAATATCAGGAAAGGGAGGAACTCTTCTGTTCCTCACTTCTTTCCTCTCCCTCATACTGTCTTGAGAGTTGTGAAGCAAGTCAGATTTCAGAGACAAACAGCACACAAGGACTGTATCACTCAATTTCCATATGAAGCTCTTGAGGTATTTTTGTAACTCTTCTTCATTCATGAGTGCATTTACAGCAGCTCTAAAGGGATTCTTCCTCATTTACAGTTTTGTTTCTAGAGGAGTAACACACATTACAGGTTAAGAGATCACCAAAGAAGAGAAACAGCACTGTACTGCAGACAACAGTAAATATGTACATTGTATATTTACATACATCTATCAGCAGAGGGGTTCCACCCCTCAGAGCATTTCTCTGGCCTCCTCTGGCCCTGCTCCCCCAGGTCCCTGTCTGTGCTGTGCTGAGGACTCCAGAGCTGGCCCCATCCCTGCAGCTGAGGTCTCCCCAGAGCACAGCAGAGGCACAATCCACTCCCTGCCCTGCTGGCCATGCTCTGGGGATGCAGTAGGACAGGGTTGGCTTCTGGGTTGGGGGCACACATTGCTGGTTCATGGCCAGCTTTTCACCCACCAGTACCCTCAAGCCCTTCCCCACAGAGCTGCTCTCCATCCCTTCATCCCTCAGCCTGGACTGATACTGGAGATTGCTTTGATCCAGGTGGAGGACCCTGCACTTGGCCTTGTTGAACCTCATAAGGTTCACCCAGGCTCACTTATAGAATCATTTGGGTTGGAAGGGACCTCCAGAGATCATCTAGTCCACCTCCCTGTAGTGAGCAGGGACATCCCCAAGTAGATCAGGTTGCTCAGAACCTTGTCCAGCCTCACCTTGAATGCCTCCAGGGATGGGGCCTCAACCTTCCATCACTTCATTGTGAATAACTTAAATATGGCATTGCCAAAGATGGGTGAAGTGATCACACACCTCATTCCCCACAAGGAAACTAAAGGGAAAGATGTGAAAGCAAGAGTTAACAGCAACTTCTCCAGCTTGTCCAGGTTCCTCCTGAATGGCATCCAGTGGGATAGCAGAGCAAAGTCAACACTGACCACTGAAGCAAGTGGTGTGGTTTCATTGAAGTCAGCACTGAACCAGCACTTCTAGAAGGTGCTGCAGACATGCAGACTGTTTCCAAATGGGACATAATACTGGTGGCCAAGCCACCTGTCAGGAAGATGTCTAAAGCCCTGCTGTAAAAAATTGGGTTCCTCTACTCTCCTACCAGACATTGGCTTTGGTAACTGTCATCTCCCACTCCAGACTCAGTAGGCAGCCTCCAGCAGTGACTATTTTTCACTTCTTCCTTTATGCTGTTGAGCACTATTAGACATCTGCCACATTCTACCTTCACAGCCTCAATGGATAGAGGGAGGAAGCAATATATTTACATGCAGAAGGGAAATGTATTTGGGCAGTGAAATACTGACAAGGTAACTGTGGTGGAAGCACAAGTGTTATTACTGCTGGTGACATACAGCCTGAGCCCAGCTCAGCCACACTCCAAGGGAGAGCTGGAAGCATGCTCCTGCATTATGCAGAGTTATCTCCACAGATGGAGAAATTCAGCCACTAGAAAGTAAAATCAAAGAGAGCCTTGTTTGCTTTTAGGAAGCCTTAACTGCAGAGCAAGAAGCATTTGGGTTTTTTTGGCTGATGGGAAAACAGCCTCATCTCTGCTCTAACCTAACTGGAGTCAGTACAAAAGAGGCCAAAGCACTTTTCCCTGCAATATAAGCTGGAAGGGTTTACTGTGGGAGCAAAAAAACTAATTTCAAGACAAATCTGGATTTTTAGGTTTTTAATCTATACCAAAAAGATCAAAACACACATGATGGCTGAAGTCAAATTATTTCTAATGTTTCCAAAGGAAGGAAAAAACCCACACAGATATGAAATGTTCAGAAATTCCTAATTACTCTTGTAAGCAATTCAAAGATTGCCTGGGTATTAAAAAAAAAACCCTCTGGATAAAAAGGAATAAAAACATCTAAGAGACTAAGATAAATGGACCAGGTTAATAATTTGTATTCTCTTATCACTAAGGTTTATACAGTCATAAAACCATAATGGCAAGGAAATTTAGATTTAAAAGACAAATTATGTCTACAAGCTTGCCCACTGTTCTAAATATTAAATTTTCAAATAATTTATGAGCTGCTTATTAAGAAAATCATCTCAGAAACAGTGGAGAGGGAGGCTCCCCATTTATTTTTAAACTATTCCCACCACAAGTACTCCTGGCTTCATGGAAGCACCCTTTGCAATAACATATTGTGGCAATGAATCAATAAAAGTCATTAGCATAAAACCTGACTCCACTTTGCTCTACTGCTCTCTTCCCAGAAGGCTAATCTATTTATAAAGCCACAGGGAAACTAATCTACATGCCACCATTGCCTACAGTTGGAACAGACCTCAGACACTGCTTCAGGCTGGGCTTGAAGAGGGGAAGCTGAAGGTATTCTCCTCTCTGAAATCACTGCTGGTGAACCCAACACTGCTTTCTGTGTTTCATGAAGAAAATGATGTCAAAGAAGTGAGTTACAAACACTCCTTAGAAACACAGAACAGCCAGAGGTGGAAGGGAGCCACCAGGATCATCCAGTCCAACTCCTGTCCATGCACAGGACACCCCCAAAGTCACCCCATGTGTTTGAGAGCATTGGCCAAGTGCTCCTGGGATCCCAGGAGAGTTGGGGCCATGAGTGCATCCCTGGGGAGCCTGTTCCAATGCTCCACCACTCTCTGGGGGAACAACCTTCTCCTAAGATCTACCCTGAGCCTCCCCTGGCACAGCTTCATGCCATTCCCTTGGTCACCAGAGAGAAGAGATCAGCTCCTGCCCCTGCTTCATCCCTGCTGAGGAAGTTCTGAACTGCCCTGAGGTCTCCTCTCACTCTCCTCTTCTCCAGGCTGAACAGACCAAGTGATTCCAGCCATTCCTCATCTGGGTTCCCCTCCAAACCCTTCCCTATCTTGGTGGCCTCCTCTGGATGCTCTCTAACACCTTGATATCCTTATTTAATAGTTTTGAGTGACTCCTGGTAGCACAGCTTTAAGCAAATTACAAACATGACTTCAGAGCTATGGAGTGCATTTGTATTTATAAATAACAGAAAAGCCCAAGTGCACTGCCCTCAGCATGCAGGAATAACCAACTGCCCAAGTGCCACATGTTTTGAGAGAGATCTAAGGCAGGAAGAAATTAACTTAATCCTATTACTTGAAGGTCCAGAACTGAAAAGAGCTGCTGAGCACTTGTGGTGAACCTGTGTCACTTTGATCTTCATTGGAAGAGAAAAAGCAAAAATGACATGATCAAATGCAAATCATTTATAATAGATGAAAGCAGGGCAGAGACTCCCTGGATTAAATGTGTTGAGGAGAGTCAGAGAGTGAAAAATAAATAAAAATCATCATTTTCTACAGCCCTCTTCTCCCATCTCAGATCCTTTTCTCAAATGCAAGCTCCTGCTTCCCACAATTACTTCCAATCACTGCATATATTAAAACCAGAGTGAAAAGAAGAATGGACATTAAAATATTGGCTGTGTCTAAAGATGTCCTCTAGTGTAACTGGGATTAAACAAGCAAATCAAACCAGAAACAGAAGCATGAACTTTTTATGCAGTAAAATTAAAACCTGGAAAGCTAAGAGTTTCATTTTTCCACCTATTAGTACTGGGAGGTGACAGATCTGAAGTTGTCAGGACTGCACTGTACATACTGCTCTGATAACTATTTATCCTCTGGAAACAGCAGCACAGCTTTGGGTGCAGTCACTGTTAGCTGCCAAACTACCAGTTTCTGCAGAAGAGCAATTTATCAGCTGCTTCTCTTCAGAGGAGAGAGCTTGAAAACTCACATCTGCTCCAAGCAAACTGCAGATAACAATTTCATTCTTCAGAGCTGCACAGAGAATCATGGAATAGTTTGGGTCAGAAGAGAGCTTCCAAGGTCACCTAGTCCAACCCCCCTGCAGTCAGCAGGGACATCCCCAACTAGAGCAGGTTGCTCACAGCCCCAAACAACCTGAGCTGGGATGGTTCCAGGGATGGGACAACTCCCACCTCTCTGGGAAACCTCAGACAGGCTCTCAGCACCCTCAGTGGAAACCATTTCTTCCTCAGATCTAGTCTAAATCTTCCTCTTTTAGTTTCAAGCCATCAGCCCTAGTCCTGTCCCAACAAGCCCTGCTGAAAAGTCTCTCCCCATCATTCTTCTTGTCCCCCTCTCCTTGGAGCCTTCTCCTCTCCACATATTAAAATCCCTCTTTAAATGCTGTTGCAAAGCTTGTGCAGAGTTCTCCAGTAACATTTAGGAGCAGGCTGCATGCTCAAGCTGTGCCAAACACCCTGAACCTCAAAAGTTCATGGCTCATTTATTGAGCAAGAAAATAATTGGCAATTTGGGCTTATCTGCTTCAGTAGCCATCCCTGGAAAAGTATCCCTCCCTAAAAATCCTTCCCTCTGAGCAGTGAAGGGGCTGAGGCACTTAAATCACCAGCTGCTTCTTCACTCCCACCAAAATGCAACGTAAACAGCTGGGTTGTGTCCTACAGGTACAACAAAAAACCCCAAAACACAAGTACAGCCCAAGCACAATGCAAAATACCCTGGACCCAGGCCTGCTAAAAATTAGTATCCTTAAGAAAAGCTCAATTTTTTTTTGCTTTTATAAAGCTATCAAGTTTGGTTTAAAGCATTTATGGAAGCCTACATCTTTGTCTGAAACTCACCAGCAGAACATGTCCCAGGTGAGCTCCTACTTGCAAGCAGAAGTTCACAAATCAGTTCAACTAAACCAAACTTAGCCAACAAACCAGCTCTGAGCACAGCACATCAGCATCTGCTCCAAAACTACCAGTTTGCTAGGTTCCTAATTTCTATTCCTCCTTCAGCTCCACTATCAAAAAACCACATTAAAAATCATTTTTATCTGCTAGAGCCCAAAACAACCAAAAGGAGAACAAAGAATCTGTGACTAACCATTGAGTTACACCACAACACACACACTCATCATAAATACATCTTAGATCTGGTCTCAATCTCCCTCTCAGTCTCAAACCATCAACCCCTTGTCCTGTCCCAACAAGCCCTGCTGAAAAGTCTGCCCCCAGCTTTCTTCTAGGTCCCTTAAAACAAAAACTAAAGCATTTCCTAATTGCTTTCTGAAATACCTTTCTCTCAAGTCTATCAGTTCATCCCCCTCAGCCTCTTCTCATTGCCTTTCCTGACCAAATACATGTTGCAGAGGAACTGAGAAGTAAAAGCACTGAGGTTGCTGCACTGCAGGGAACTGCCACATGAGGGATTCCCAGCTGCTGGGAATTAGATGGGAAGTGAAGGTGGGAAAAGCCATCAGATCATGAGCAGGAAAAGATAGAAAATAGTCTTTACTTGTTAAAAACCTTATGAAAGGCTTAAAATGGATTGATAAAGATGTCTTAGTTATTGCTGACTAACCTTCTGCTCTAGAAAACTACTGTAGGGTTTTTCCCCCTCCCTCTCTAAAGCTAGATCTGTATTTGTGTATTGCTTCCAGCAGGATAAGATAAACCCCACAAAATCAGAATATTAGGGGTTGGAAGGGACCTCTGGAGATCAGCCAGTCCACCTTCCCTGGCAGAGCAGGGTCACCACAGCAGGTTGCACAGGATGGTGTCCAGGGGGGTTTGGAAGCTCTCCAGAGATGGAAATTCCACAACCTCTCTGGGCAGCCTGGGCCAGGGCTCCAGCACCCTCAAAGGAAAGAAGTTCCTCCTGATGTTTAGCTGCAGCTTCCTCTGTTCCACTTAGAGCCTGTTCCCTCTTGTCCTGTCCCTGGGCACCACTGACCAAAGCCTGACCCCAGCCTCCTGCCCCCCACCCAGGAACTATTGATAAAAAAGCTGATTACTGGGGGCATCTTATTGATTTTTACTATTTAAGTATTCTCTATTTTGCAGAGATGGCAAACAGCAGAAAAAATAAACCTATGTAAATACCTAGACATATATATGCATGCACATTAGCACACACTTCAGATCTGTATTTCATACTTCCTATTTTCAGCATTATTGCAAGAATTCACATTTATTCCCAGGCAGCAGCAAGTCTGAGGTCTAAATTAACCTATGTTTGAAAAATGTTCTTTAAGCACATGGAATTTTGTTTCTACACTGCTAGGGACTGAGGCTGGGGGAAAGAGAAACAGGCTTTGTCCAGAACTGTCACAAGTGCCACTGAACCATGGCCCTCTGCCCCACATCTCCAGGGCTTTTCAACCTCTCCAGGGATGGTGACTCCACCACTACCCTGACCAGCCTGGGCAAGGCCTTCACAACCCTTTCACTGCAGGAATTGTTTCTCAAGTTCAACTTAAACCTCTCCTCACACTACTTGAGGCCATTTCCTCTTGTTGTATCTCTTCCTCCTTGGGAGGAAAGACCAACCCCACCTGGCTCCAGCCTCCTCTCAGGCAGTTGCAGAGAGCCAGAAGGTCTCCTCTAAGCCTCCTCTTCTCCAGGCTAAGCAAGCCCAGTTCCCTCAGCTGCTCCTCACAACACTTGTGCCCTAGACCCTTCCCCACCTTCCTTGCCCTTCTAACACATCAATAACCTTTGGGTCTTTGTTGTCATGTGGATCTTCATCCCCTCCCTCCACTGAGACAGGATTGACCAAAGGACCTGGCCATCACCCTGTCCCTCAAACACTGCTGTGCCACCCTCAGGCTTCCCTCTAGTAAGAGCTTCTCTGTAGTAACAACCTAGCACTGAAGTATGCAGCTTAAAAACTACCTCCTGGCTTTAGAAACTGATTTCATCTACTACAACCTAATTCCCCCACCAAAGAGAAATCTGTGTTTTCCCCCCAGTCAGGGTACTTAGGTATTGCAGCATTGATGACAAAGTGAGAAGGCTCAAATATAGACCCTGATCCACTCAGGCACACCACGTGAAGCCACATTCCTACGTGGCAAAACAAGGCTCCTGCTGAGCGTGTAGGTGTTGGGAGCAAAGAAACCCATTTCCTACTAGGCATGGAGTCATGACAAGCACCAGCTGAAGCTCTGAAGAAGACAAATCTTTCTGAGCTACAGGGAAAAAATTAAAAGCTTTCAGCTTAGAAACAGTTTCCAAGAAAATTGTTTCAGTGGAGAAATACAAATTGTCTCCAATTCTCTTCTCAAATAGACCTTTGCTTGCTAAGTGGAGATGTCCAAGGAAAAACAGCCTTGACATCAACCAACTGCACTGCTTCTAGAGCTTCTGCAGCTCACCAAGAGAGAGAAACCTCCTGCTGCCAGACCCAGACTGGCCCCATCAAGTGGTATAGCAACATGTGGGGAGGAGGAGGGAGAGAAAGCATATTGGTTTTGAGGTCAGGCATCATGAATCATCAAGTAGGCAAGCAAGTCACTTCATAAAGTAGGACTGGCAGGTTCTGCTAAGGCTGGGCCATCACTTCTGGTCCTTACCAAAGGTTGTGGCATCCTCAGGATGGACAAAGAGGGAAAAGGCACTGACAAGAATACAGAGGGACTACAGAAGGAGAACCAAGTCAGTCTACACAAACCCCCTGTCATTATTACTACTTATAACCCTATTATTACTTTCTGATCTTTCTGGGCTTCTACACCATGTTACCCATCTGTATATCAACCTTAACCTTTCTGGACATCTCAGGCCAGAGCAGTTTGGAGGAGACTTCACATTTCAGTCCTGCTCTGGCAAGGGGATTTGGACTAGATGATCTTTTGAGGTCCCTTTCAACCCCTAATGTTCTGTGATCCAGTCTCTTTGGCACAACCCCAGCTCACTGCCAGAAGCAACCACAGTTTCCACTGGATTATCATCATTCTCATGGAGCCCTTTAAGTACTGAAAGGCTGCAATAAGGTCTGCCATCAGGTGTCCTGACCTACTGCTCAACTGAAACCCCTGACTCTTTTAGTCTTACAAAAGTTTCATAGTGGTTTCAGTTCTACTGAGTCCAGTGGAGGCATGAAAACCAAGGCAAACACAGAGCAGGCCAAAAGAGTCACCTCCTAGGCACATCCTTCACCACTGTTTAATACAAAACCAAAAGTGCTTAGCTGAACAAGTCCACAGCCTGGGCTTCACCCTGGGTACTTCAATGCATAAGAAATAACTCTTCTCCATGCTGATTTCTAGTCATTTGTAGACCTAGCTAAGCACAGTTTCAAAACCAATACAACTCCCTGACAGGATGTTAGAGTGAGGTGAGGGTTGGTCTCTTCTCCCAAGGAAGAACCAACAGGACAAGAGGAAACAGCCTCAAAATGCACCAGAGGAGATTTAGGTTGGAGATGAGGAACAATTTGTTCCCCAAAATGGTTGTCAAGCCCTGGCCCAGGCTGCCCAGGGCAGTGGTGGAGTCCTCATCCCTGGAGGGCTTTAAAAGCCCTGGAGAGGTGGTGCTGGGGGCCATGGGTTAGTGGTGACCTTACAGTGCTGGATTAACAGTTGGACTTGATGATCTTAGAGGTCTTTCCCAGCTAAAAGAATCCCATGTTTAACATATATATATATATTATTAATCCACCATCATGTGTTGCTCTGGCCACTTAAAGTTAAGAATTTTGTGGCTACTCACTGAGTCTGCTCAGTACAGTGCTTCCACACAAAGCTGGTCCCAAATAAATATCAACTGCTAAACTGAATCAGACAGAACACAAAAATACAGCTACCCAGTGCAGCAGTATGTTAAAAAGCAATAGACTTACAATTACTATCCCTAGATATAGTTAAGTCCCTGACTAGAAGTCATTAAAGCTCTGCAGAAAATTGCAGACCATAATGGATGTTAATTCAGTGTCCTCTGTTCTGAAAGCAGTACTTGCCTTGCCTGTCTATTCATTTGCTGATTCCTTTTAGGCTGAGCTTCTACTGCTCTTCCTCTGTCTGTTCTATCAAGCAGTAAGTCATCTTGGTACACTGAATTGCAACAATACTAGCACTGTATTTTTTTTTTTTCCTCATTTAACAGCACAAATTTCACCCAGCAGATCTTCACACCATCAATTGCTACTGTGTTCTACCCCAGGAAAAAAATATTTCTGTGAATAGTGTGAGATAATATACTTAATTATATATTTAACTTGTAAAAGCCCTTTGAGAGCTCGCAAGATAGAATTCATTCTATGGAAGCTCTCTTTATTAATAAAAGTACTTCTACCAATTACTTTGAACTTCTATAGACAGTGCCTTATTTGAAACTCTCTTAATCAATCTTCACAAAATCTCTTGGCAACAGCTTCCAGAATGTATGGAGGCAAGGGAGTGCTGGGGTGTCAGTCAAGCCACCACTGCTTTATGTTTATTATTCAGCCTTACCATGCTTTTTAATTAATCAAACAACATAAAACCAAGGTGGTTTGCCAGCCTCCAAGCTCTCCTTTATTAAAACCTGATTACATTCAGTCATCTGGAGTTCATATTAGAGAGGCTCAGCAAATCTTCCAGCTCCTACTACTCACAAAGTAACTAATCATTCCTGGATTGAAATTAATTTGGGTCAAATGAGACTTCAACATCATCTTCCAGGTGCAGCTGCTCCCACTGCAAAGGTTAGTGATCCCACTGACATGCCTCCAGAGCTGCTCAGGCAAAGCCAGTAGGGAGAGAATTGCTTTGGCTCACCCCAGGCACTGAAATTCCTGCAGCAAATAGATTCTGCCCACAGCAAATTAGGGAAGTGTTTGCTTGAGTTGCTCCTGGGCCACTTGGTGAGGGACACTCACCTCCAGCAAGGGGAAAATGAGGAGGAACTGCTGAAGCCTTTCACTTTCTCCACTAATGTCACTGAATAGAGAAGATGATGCTTGTCAAGGAAAGACCAGAGCCTGTCCAGGCAGGAAAGGATAGGAATGAGACATCTAGTGACTTTCCAGCTCAGCTTCAGTCCTGTGATGTTCTGGGTGCCAAGTGAAATGATTTGCATGAGTATATGATTTATACTCAGTGGGATTATGAATCTATTTGACACCAGAAATTACAGATGTCTTCAAAGCACAAATCCATTTCTTCAAGTTTAATTATTACATATAAAAAAATTATAACCTTTTCTTTTACAGGCACTCATTTTAGCACCTGCTGAGACACAGTCAACCCTGCCACACAAGTATGAGTTACCAGGAGTTCTGTATTATATATAGACATTATAAATCACCCCAGGGCAGTGGTGGAGTCACTGTCCCTAGAGGGGTTCAAAAAACATTAGATGTGGCACTTGGGGCCATGGTTTGGTAGCATGGTGGTGATAGGTTGGTGGTTGGGCTTGATGGTCTTAAAAGATCTCTTCCAACCTTCATGATTCTGTATCTCTGGGCCAAAATACATGGTTGAAGACAAAGTATACTACTGGTTTCTCTCACTCTGAGAGTTGATGTTAGGCTAAAGACAGTTTGGTGGCCACTGTCAAAAACATTGGAATTGCTCTGGCATAGCTGCAGTTCCTGGTGCTCCTTCTTTGGGAGCTCTGATTTAGCACAAATGATTAGCAATTGTTTAGCAGGTAATTAAGCCATAAAGCTGAGAGCTGTGATGTCCAGCCTTCTGCAAGCTATCATAACCAGAATTCCCAGCACCATTTAAAGGATTCCTGCCTAGGATCACCAGCACCATTTGTGTTAGGATCCATTCCCTTCCTTAGTGGCTTTAGCCCAATGACACACACTGTTTGCTCTCTGACTGAAGATCCCCTGCAAATGTCCATCTCTCAGAGGATCTGCATCCACTCCTTAACTGTGCCATGGGTGTAAAACTGCAGCACTCAGCAAGACTTCTATCCATAGACAAAAACCATCTAAAACTCAAATAAAATGGGAGAGACTGGACAATTGTTTTCTTCACATTTTTTAACCTAAAGACTGCATTATCTAAATTTCATGATTCCCCTAAGTGCCTTGAAAATTACAAGCAATCTAAACCATGATTCACTTTCACACAGACTCTGACTGCATGCCATTTTTTTTACTCCCCCCATCTCAATTATATCTTAATATTATGGGGGTTGAAATGCATTAAATAAATCATATTTCACAGTGAAGCAATAATACTTCCATGCATTTCAGAAGAAATTGTCCTGCATTATAAATGTATTTCTAATGTCATTACCTTCTTTTCCACATTGACTGAGATATTAGAGGCAGCAGGGACTGCTCCAAGCTACGGATGGAAGCTTTTAGCAAACCTTCTGTTTATTCTGCTGCTGGTAATTAGCTGGTTTAGTTAATATAATACAACATTTACAAACAGGCAATTTATCCAATCTAGAAACTCGCTCCTGTAATTAGGGAAACATTGTTATTGATTAAGATTTAATATGGTGGTTGCTGTTCCTGCAATGTACTACACAAAGGCAACGATCACTAATTTGTCAGAGGACAGTTCCCACTTGAAGTCATCTCCTGGCAGAGGACCATGAATTTTCATTCTCTTTCAACTGTTTTGCTGCACTATGGTATCCAAACTGCAAAGTTCAAAACCCCTTTGAAGGAGCAGGTCATAAAAGCAAGAGATTTAAGAGAGGCACACACTAGCTCTCTCTCTCAGAGTCCAAACCTACTTGATTAATCCTTTACTGCAAACAAGTTGAAGATGATATTTATATCACTAAGAACCACTAATCCTATTCAAAAATCTATGCCATAGTTTTCAATTCAACATTGAACACACCAAAATGGTTTGAAACATTGTTGTCTCAGGAGTATCAGTGAAGTATCAGGCATTGTATTTTGTGTAGGAGTAAAAACAAGAGAAATTCCTTGTCAGGAAGAAGATTCTGTCTGAAAATATCTCAGTTCTCCACAGAAAAATCAAAGAACTTATGGTATTTTAATTGTAAGCTTAAAGATGAACTCCCACTATTAGACTTGAACTGAACTGGAATTTCTACTGCCAGCACTGTCTGCATTGCTGCTAAACCCCAGCAGTGTTAGCCACAGTAAAACACAAGTCCTAGACTTTCCTACTGCATCACTCAGCTGCACACAGCCTCACCTCTTAGGAAGATCACATTTTATACTTCCATTATCAAAAGTGAATGAGGCAACTCAAAGTGAAGCAAAATTTCAGCTATTTAGGTTTTCAGAACATGCAGCAAGTTATAATCACATAAGCACAGAATCATTAAGGCTGGAAAACACCTTTAAGATCATCAAGTCCAACCATTAACCTAACACTGCCAGGTCACCACTAAACCATGGCCCTCAGCACCACATCTCCAGGGCTTTTAACCCTCTCCAGGGATGGTGACTCCACCACTGCCCTGGGCAGCCTGGGTCAATGCTTAACCACTCCTCCTCCAGCAACAAAATGTTTGCTAATATCCAACCTAAACCTCCCCTGGTGCAACTTGAGGCTGTTTGTTCTTGTCCTATCACTTGTTCCTTGGGAGAAGAGCCCAAGCCCCACCTGGCTCCAGCCTCCTCTCAGGGAGTTGCAGAGAGCCAGAAGGTCTCCCCTGAGCCTCCTCTTCTCCAGCCTAAGCAAGCCCAGTTCCCTCAGCTGCTCCTCACAGCACTTGTGCTCTAGACCCTTCTCCACCTTCCTTGCCCTTCTCTGGACACACTCCAGCACCTCCATGTCCTTCTTGAAGTCAGGAGCCCAAAGCTGAGCCCAGGATTCCAGCTGTGGCCTCCCCAGTGCCAACACAGAGAAGTGACTTGCCCAGAAGCACTAAACACTTTCTAAGGTGTAAACACACAGCCAGTTATGTTTCCTTCTGAACAGCTCAGCCAAACCCAACTTTAATATTCCATATTTGAAAGATGATGCAGTGCAGAAGATTGGGGTGTTGAATCTCTAAGCAATTTCCATTTTTACAATGCTATTTTGGTTTGGGTTTGGTTTTTTGTTTGCTTGGGTTTTTTTAACTCATGTAACAGTAAATAGACACTGACAAGGTAAAGGACACATTTAGAAACAAAACATTCATTAGTCTAAAAACCTTCTTAAGTTTGACTAGGAAAATAAATGCATTATCTAAAAGTTTAGTATAAACTGGAAAAAATACAAATATTCCAGTCTGGGAATACACATATCCTCATCATATCACATGAGATGTTTACACACCTCTAGTAACAACAGGAATAACCAAGATAAGCTTATTAGAGCTAATAAAATTGACAAAACTAAGTATATTTTCAAGCCATTCCTAGATACCTGTGGAATTCACAGAGTGAGACTCAAGGACTCCCTTTTAAATGTGTTCTTGTAATTTAACCTCCAGTTCCATATATGCAATGACAAGGGAAATACTGGAGAAATGGGATTTCTGTTACAGAAAAAAAGCCAGGAAAATTATTGTAGCTATTCAAGTGTTCCTAAAGTGATTAGTTTATCATCTTTCCTACAGAACAGAGTAAGCTGGGCATAAATCACTTATGATGTCTAAGAGTTTAATGGAATATAAAATAGCATTTTTTTTTTTTGCTTCTCACTAGCAGTACAAGTTCTGGGGTGTTTTTTTTTGTTGCCAGTAACACACTCAGTGTACTCAACCCATCTCCAATTATGACAGATGCAACACTTTGTAAAATTGCTCTCTATAAACTCCAACTTAAAGGAACTACTTATACCACCTATTTAGTTTAAAGTGCTATCAAAGCAGCCTGCAGAGAACTGTTGAACCACATGAAATTCCAGTAAATCACAGGACTGCTGTCACTTCCTGCAGAACTTCAGGATGCTCCTGGTATCAAACCTTCATTCAGCCTGACACTCTAGCATCATCACCACTCTGGTGGGAGGATGCAGCAAGATCAGCTTTCATCTCTCTCTGGGACCACAATCACACACCCCATAATCTTGCAGAACATGTTTCAGTCCTGGGGAAACCATGAATGAGGAAAAGTCTGATTACCCATGGGCCAAAGGGATTTTAAGAGCAAAAAGTCAAACCCTTAAAGAGCCAGAACTACAGAGCACATCACACATCCTGAAGGATAGAGACAGCCAGGAGAAAACCATCAGCTCCCACCAATTCTTCAGAAGTGGTTACAAAGAACAAATGCATTCTGATAGAGAATCATAGAATGGTTTGAGTGGGAAGGGACCTTGAGAAGTCATCTACTCCAACTCCCCTGCCATGGGCAGGGACATCTTGCACCAAATCAGATTGCTCAAAGCCACACTCAACCTGACCTTGAGTGTTTCCAGTGCTGAGGCATCAACAGCTCCTGGGGAGAACCTGTTCCATTGGCTCTCTTCAGCTTTTCAGCTTCATTATATAAAATTTCTGCCTTCAGTCCATTCTAAATCTATCCTCTTTCTGCTGAGAACCATTGCTCCTCGTCCTGTCACTACAGGCCTTGGTGAAAAGCCTTCCTCTATAGGCTCCTTTTATGTACAGAAAGGCTGCAAGAAGATGACCCCAGAGGCTTCTCTTTGGGCTGAACTACCCCAGCACTTGGCATTAAGCAAAGCATTCCAAGGAAGGAATTAAGGACAAAGAACATCCCTCATGACAAAACATGAAACATGGGAATAGCTTTGATTAGGACTCATTTTCCCCACTTATTATCAGCTTGTTTTGTGTGAGATGGATGTGAGGCTACCATTATAATATTTCTATGTTTAGGATGAAGATCACTTCAGTTAAATAAGATGGCTACACAATGAGACAACCACATGTCAGCCAGAGTCCCTCAAGCCTAGTCAGTCACACATAGAGCAATGGACACTTCTGCAAGATAACCTACTTCATTACCAAGCTGACATCTGAAACAGGTCAGAATTACATCCTAAAAGCACCTATTTCTCTTCAATTATAAAACAATCCTAGGGTGAAAAGCTCTGGCACAGTTGATTAGATCTGTAACTACCTGAAAATGTAGACAGAGAAAATGTACCTCTGCTTGCCCATCTTTTATACTTTGGATAAAAGCTTACAGGAAAAAAAAAAGGAAGACTATTTGATTTTTAAATATCATTATTTGGGAAGTTATTTTATCTGATTTTTCTTGTCTGATGAACTCTGTTTATGGTATCTTTACATTATACCATTTTTACCATCTTTACACTTCCTTGGGCACCAGACTTTCAGCACTCTGAACAGATTATACACAGCTTTTGCCATTACATTCCAAGCCCAGTGGAAGCCAGAAACAGCCTCAAGTTGCAACCTCAAGTTGGGTTATTCACAGGCTTAAAGACAGACCTGTTGTCACAAATGGGCTTTGAACCTGCATTTCCCTCCAAAGTACTTTCCTAATCTTCAGTTCATTCTCACACCCCTCATGTGTAGACAACTCCAGCACTGCACTCAGCCAAAATTATTCATCTACACTTAAAACTCCTCTTTCAACCTCCTGGCTTTTCTTCTCTTACATATGGTAAGTGCCCTAGGAGAAATTATTTTGAGATGTACTCATTAAAGGTATGCTAATGACTGTGAATGGTGACAGCTGCTGCAGAAAGAAGCCTGTCAGCTCAGGCACAGCCCCATTAACTATCTCTGTCATCAAGTACTCTGGACTTGCTCATTCATTACTCCAGCAGAGCCCAAGGAGGAAAGGGTGGCAAGAGTAAAAGTAGTAAAGCAAATTGCTCTTATTTTCCATCCCCCAAACAGGCTTGCTTCTCTGAAGTGTTCATTTCAGTCACAGAATCATTTAGGTTGTAAAAGACCTTTAGATCATCAAGTCCAACCATTAACCCAACACTACCAAGTCATCACTAAAGCACATCCCTCAGCACCACATCTACACAGCTTTTGAAGCCCTTTAGGGATGGTGACTCTACCAAGTGCCTTGGGCAGCCTGGGCCAGGCCTTGACAACCCTTTTGGGGAAGAAATTGTACCTCATGCCCAACCTAAACCTCTCCTGGTGCAACTTAAAGTTGTCTCCTCTTATCCTATGGGTTATTTCTTGGGAGAAGAGCCCAACCCTTACCTGGCTCCAACCCAAAGGAAGGAAGATAACTAGAGTTTAACAGACAGACAAGGGAATATTTGCCTTGCCAAAATTAACTTTAGAGCAAACAAATATTCAATGAGAGCCAGAATGAGAGTCTCAAGACCCAGGCAATGGTTTTGTTGCAAGGGAGCAGCCTGTCTATGGTATGTCTCAAGGCTTCTGTCAAAGGAACATGTTAGAATCCATTGCATGGATTTGTACCATGTCACATAGGAGGACAAGCCCTGACAACTCTCTGATCCTGCTTCTGTTGTGTCATACAACTGGCAGAGTCTACATGCTCCAAAGGCCCAGAAGTAATCAAAAGGAGGCTGGAGAGGAATATTTATATAGGAGCACTGTGTTCAAAGCTTCAAGGGAATCTTATCTAAAACATTCTTTTCATGCTGGCTGGAGGGCAGAAACAGGACTTCTCTCTGGAAGAAGGGAAGGTATAAGGACAAAGGATTTCTATGCTTGTGTTTTGCCCATGCATGACAAGGAATGATGATATTCATTTGGAAAGATAGCATGGCAATTTTATTAGCCATTCAATAAAAAGGGAGTAGCAAGAACAAATTGGTTAATGAATGAGGGAGGAGAGAGGAGAGTATTATGCAGGGAATCTATAAAAATGAACTCAATTTGAATGCAACCAAAGGAGCAAATTGATGGAGCAGCAGACTTTGTAAAGCACTAGATCTTCATCTGGATGCTGAGATAACACAGTGATTCATTTTGCTTTGTCAAATATCTTGGGGTTTGCTAGAGAAGAATTAAAAAACCAGCAGACTTTTAAATGCTGTTTGACTATCCAAACACACTCCTCTCTCCATTCAGAAAGATTCTGAAGAGGAGAAATGCTCAGGGTATGTACCTTCCTTACAGCCAAAATTTCCTGTGTTTTTCCTAGCTGTCAAACTCAGAGAAAAAGAAAATTAACCATTGCATGCAAAAATGGAAAGGGTCTACAACATGCTGCCAACTGCAAACCTGAAGGAAGGAAAACAATTCTCTGCATTTTTCCATTGAAAGCAATCTTTTAAATATCAGAAGAGACAGTGTAAAGGGACAGCAGAGAGATGCAGGTAAGCACCTGCTTATTGCAGCTCACAGGCACTTCATGGCAGTTTCAGAGCTGAAATAAAACATTTGCTTAACAGTTCACATGACAGAGATTGTACTGGGATTACAACCTGCAGCACAGAGTACAGTCACCCACAGGCTACCTTAAATCATTTATACTGTTTAACTATATCAAGGGGAGGAAGACAAAAATTATTCACTTCTTAATAAAGTAATTTTAAAGATGCAAATGGCTCTTCAGCATTTCTTCAAGGCTTGTATATTTGTCCAGATAAGGAAAGCATTCCTGATTCACAGTTCTCTGGGAGAAAGGACCATTTCTTGCATTGCTGGAGAAAAGAACATTATCCACTCTCTATTTGCATAGCAACAGCTTCTTGTTCAAACAGTGGAGTTTCACATCATCTATTTAACATCCCAAAAAAAGACTGATTCCTACCCAAACACCTTTCTAGTAGAAATGCCAGGAATAAAGGCAGAGAGAGGTTGTGGGGAAAAGAAGTGTGTGCCAGGAGAGACGTAAGCCATATCTGTGGTATAATGTTTATTCAAATGAAGATGAGAATGTACCATCCAACAGAGTTTAATATTTTCCACATCTAAAGGACTTCATTGCATCCTTCTTCCTTCTCTAAAAAACAACCAAACACCTCTCCCTCAAAACCAACCAACCAAAAAGCTCACATCTTCAACAGACAGAATGAACTTCATTCTTCTCTTTCACCCTATCTTCTACAACAGGAGCAATCAACAGCACATGACTTTTGCCCACATCACAAGAGCATTACTGCAAAAAGACTTGTTCCACAGAATCCCAGGCTGGTAGGGGTTGGAAAGGACCTTTGGAGATCACTTAGTCCAACCCCACTGCTAAAGCAGGGTTACTCAGAGCAGGTTACCCAGGTTAACGTGCAGGCAGGTATTTGCTGCACCAAAAATGCTACTTTTAAGCCATAAATACAGCAGCACGTGGCAAAACAGAGCCAGGTACATACACCTGAACAAAATCCCATGAGATAATCTCTTCTTGCAAAGAGATTAAGAAAAACCTTCTACTTTCTGCACTATAAAACTGAAGAACAAGAGACACAACAACTGTCATTAGATTTCCTACTGTACCATGCAGTTTCCCAACCTCAAGTCTCATTTTCAAAGCAGCAGCTTTTAACATTTTTCCTCTCCTAAATTGTGAGTTAGTCACCAATCATAGTGTACTTCACTGAAAACAGCTTGGCCCTTCCTGCAGTAAGCAATCATGTTTTGCCTCAGGCTATGTAGTTTACCTCAAATTATTTCAGAATCATCTGAAAAGATTCATTTTTCTATTAAAATGATGAATGAGCTAAATGAGGTATGTAATAAATACTGCAGGTTTGTAAACAGACTGCTTTTCTCTGGAGAACTAATGCCTTAACTCATTTAGTAATTCTTCCCCCCTGGTATTTTCTAGTGAAGTCATCCTTAAAATACAGTTAGCCCAGAACTGTTTGGAGAGAGCAGGAAGGGTCAGCATCTAATCTGCTTATGGAAAAGAGAGGACCTCCTCTTGACAAAGCTAATGAATTGAGGACAGGAAAAATGAATGCAACACTAAAGCAAAGGTCATTACATGGGATATGGCCACAGTGCTGTGGAGCAGCCACCCAAGGATGATGGGGAAAACATCTAAGCAGTTGAGACACAGAAGAGTGAAATGCTCTGTTTTAATAACATGTATTCAATTATGACAATAGGTCAAATTCACTCCTAACATCACTCAACGTGCTTCAGCTCCAATAGATCAAGGAATGTATTTTGTCTATTGATTGCAGGGCTCTGAAAAGTAAGAGAATTATCCAGCTCAAATATGATTTTGCTAGGAAAAGATATCCAATAATCTGATTACCACATTCACCTAAGGTGCAAAAAGAGAAGGATGCTTCCACCAAATTGATTTTTTTTTTTGGAGCACAATTCATTAAAAGAACTTCTTGTGTGGAAAACAATTTACAGAACAAGAAATACCTCAGCAGCAACAGATTTCATTTGCTAACAGGCACTTCAATGAAAGCCTGGAACAACACATGGGGAAATATATATAACTGTATTAGTATGGATACAGATTTCTAATGATAGCAATAATCAAATTTTAATGTTATGGTTACAGGACATCAACAGAACAATATTTCTGTGCCTCTTCAAAGGGAAATGAGAATTTAATGTCATTGGCAGCTCAATAAAACCATTTTCTAACATATGGGGGCCTAATGACATCTCATTTCAGACCAGACAGTGAAGCAAATATGTTAACAGTAAACTCCAGGTCATTATAAGGAGATGGAAATACAACAGGTCCTCTGCACTTTGGATAACTATTGATTTTTTTTACTCCATATTCACTCCATCTTACCCTGACTCACATAATGACTGAAGTGATGGAACGTCAATAAGCTATTTATGGCAAAGCTACCACATTTAAAGGCACTCAAAACTATGCCCAACTCAGCTCCCCACCATTTTTAAGATTGGCAGCAAAAATAAATACTGCAGAGGAGGACAGGTTTGCTGTCTGTGTGAGTAAAACTTAATAGAAGTGTTCTTGGAGCAATCAGTAGGATTGGGCTGTTAACTGCATCAGTCTTTGCTACACCAATACCACAATTCTTGATGGCTAGACTGAAATAAAAGACTTCTTATAATGAGGCAGAATCCCAGCCTGGTGAGGGTTGGAAGGGACCTCTGGAGATCATCCAGTCCAACCCCCCTGCTCCAGCAGGGGCACACACAGCAGCTTGCCCAGGGTCACCTCCAGCTGCCTTTGGAATCTCTCCCCACAAGGAGACTCCACAGCCTCTCTGGGCAGCCTAGGCCAGGGCTCCAACACCCTCATACCAAACAAGCTTCTCCTCCTGCTCAGCTGGAACCTCCTGGCTTCCAGTTGGTGCCCAGTGCCCCTTGGCACCATTGAGTACAGTCTGGGCCCAATCTCTTGCCCCCAGCCTTAACGCTCTTGCTCAGCATTGAGCACATCCCCACTCTGTCTGCTCCAGCCCCAAGGCTCTTATCTTGTTGATGTCTTCTAGCACATAAGAGACTTCAAAACCAATATTCAAAAGTTGTCTTGCTTTCCAGCCCAGAAGTTCTATAGATTTCCTTTTAACATTTCTAGATTCATTTCTAGACAAGTTCTTGTTTCCTGTAATGGCTTACCATGAAGTAATATACAAAGTAAATATATATAAATATACATATAAAAAT